>JAJSOF020000011.1:148231324-148678824 GCA_025594305.2 Periplaneta americana | reverse complement strand
AATGGAGTGAATTATTTAAGAATATAGTCGCGAATTTGACTACCACCATTTCGATTATATTTTGTTTGATACGGCTCGGTACGGCCCGGTGAGTAGTGGCCAGCGAGTAGCGTCGACTATCGATATTGGTCTGCCGTGGGTATTATCCAGTTGTTCCGAAATTCATTTTGCATAAATACAAGGTTCCAAATATTCAAAAATTAAAAAAAATTGCGTATTTTCGCAAGATCGAGGTGTTCTTGTATTCTTTTGGTTCATAATTGGTCTACTCTCTGCGAAAAAAGTTTAATTTAAACATTCCATTTCTAGATACATCCTATTTAAGAGAGATTTTCCTTCAGAGTTCCTGGAATTTCAACCAGTTGAGCGCAATTGCCTAAAAACGAAATAATTTTATTATTATTATTATTATTATTATTATTATTATTATTATTATTATTATTATTATTATTATGAAACAAAAACTTTTGTAATTTCGTGCTCACGAAAACTACTTCCATTAAATTTAATTATTCTCATAATAACGTCTGTATTATTAGGAAAATTTTATTACAGATTTTGGTGTATTACTTGATTGTAAATTATATTTTCACGATCATGTCCAATATATTTATAATCATTCAATAAGAATGCTTGGTTTAATAAGGTCTATAACTTATTCTTTTTCTACTCCTGCATCTTTATTAATTCTCTATTTTATTTTTGTTCGATCTAAACTTGAATATGCGTCTGTAGCCTGGAATTCCATTACTTCAACTGATTCGGTGAAATTGGAAAACATTCAAAGAAAATTTATTCCTTCGATTTATACCCAATTCCTCTGACTTTAATTATGAGATTACCTGTAAATATTTTAACTGTTGTAGCCTTTATTCTAGACGTCAAAATCTTGATTATCAATTTTTTCTGCAAAGGGGTGATATTGACTGTGAGTCTATAATAAACAATATCAGCCGTCGTATTCCTACTAAGGGTTTAAGATTTCAATTTTTTTTACAACAGAAATTCAAAATCTCTTTCTCCAGTCTGCCAATTTGCACGGGAACAATTTAGATCCTTTTAAAGTATAGTTTCTTTTGATCATTAGACTTTACAGTCCTTGTTCTCAATTTTATTTATGTATGTTTTTCTTGATTTAAGATATTATTTTATTTTTTCTTGCACCTTTGTATCTTCATTTGTGTATTGTGCTGAACTATACAGTAATTGGCCTCTGGCTGTTGTTCGGCACACAAATATAAATAAATAGATAAATAAATAAATAAATAACTAAATAAATAGATAAATAAATAAATAAATAAATAGATAAATAAATAAATAAATAACTAAATAACTAAATAAATAGATAAATAAATAAATAAATAACTAAATAAATAGATAGATAAATAAATAAAAAAATAAATAACTAAATAAATAGATAGATAAATAAATAAATAAATAAATAAATAACTAAATAACTAAATAAATAGATAAATAAATAAATAAATAACTATATAAATAGATAAATAGATAAATAGATAAATAAATAAATAAATAACTAAATAAATAGATAAATAAATAACTAAATAAGTAAATAAATAGATAAATAAATAAATAACTAAATAACTAAATAAATAGATAAATAAATAAATAAATAACAAAAAACTAAATAAATAGATAAATAAATAAATAAATAACAAAAAAACTAAATAAATAGATAAATAAATAAATGAATAAATAAATAACTAAATAACTAAATAAATAGATAAATAAATAAATAAATAAATGACTAAATAACTAAATAAATTGATAGATAAATAAATAAATAAATAAATAAATAAGTAAATAACTAATTAAATAGATAAATAAATAAATAAATAACTAAATAAATAGATAAATAAGTAAATAAATAAATAATTAATAACTAAATAAATAGAAAAATAAATAAATAAATAACTAAATAAATAGATAGATAAATAAATAAATAAATAACTAAATAACTAAATAAATAGATAAATAAATAAATAAATAAATAAATAAATAAATAGATAAATAAATAGATAAATAAATAAATAAATAAATAACTAAATAAATGGATAAATAAATAAATAACTAAATAACTAAATAAATAGATAAATAAATAAATAAATAAATAACTAAATAAATAGATAAATAAATAAATAATTAAATAAATGGATAAATAAATAACTAAATAACTAAATAAATAGATAAATAAATAAATAACTAAATAAATAGATAAATAAATAAATAAATAAATAACTAAATAACTAAATAAATAGATAAATAAATAAATAAATAACAAAAAAACTAAATAAATAGATAAATAAATAAATAAAGAACTAAATAACTAAATAAATAGATAGATAAATAAATAAATAAATAACTAAATAAATAGATAGATAAATAAATAAATAAATAAATAGATAAATAAATAAATAAATAAATAACTAAATAACTAAATAAATAGATAGATAAATAAATAAATAACTAAATAAATAGATAGATAAATAAATAAATAAATAAATAACTAAATAACTAAATAAATAGATAATAAGTAAATAAATAAATAAAGAAATAAATAAATAACTGAATAAATAGATAAATAAATAAATAACTAAATAAATAGATAAATAAATAAATAACTAAATAACTAAATAAATAGATAAATAAATAAATAACTAAATAAATAGATAAATAAATAAATAAATAACTAAATAACTAAATAAATAGATAAATAAATAAATAACAAAACAACTAAATAAATAAATAAATAAATAACAAAAGAACTAAATAAATAGATAAATAAATAAATAAATAACTAAATAACTAAATAAATAGATAGATAGATAAATAAATAAATAAATAAATAAATAAATAAATAAATAACTAAATAACTGAATAACTAAATAAATAGATAGATAAATAAATAAATAAATAAATAACTAAATAAATAGATAAATATATAAATAACTAAATAACTAAATAAATAGATAAATAAATAAATAACTAAATAAATAGATAGATAAATAAATAAATAAATAAATAACTAAATAAATAGATAAATAAATAAATAAATAACTAAATAAATAGATAAATAGATAAATAAATAAATAACTAAATAAATAGATAAATAAATAAATAAATAACTAAATAAATAGATAAATAAATAAATAACTAAATAAATAGGTAAATAAATAAATAACAAAAAAACTAAATAAATAGATAAATAAATAAATAAATAACAAAAAAATAAAATAAATAGATAAATAAATAAATAAATAACTAAATAACTAAATAAATAGATAGATAAATAAATAAATAAATAACTAAATAACTAAATAAATAGATAGATAAATAAATAAATAAAGAACTAAATAACTAAATAAGTAGATAAATAAATAAATAAATAAATAAATAAATAAATAACTAAATAAATAGATAAATAAATAAATAAATAAATAACTAAATAAATAGATAAATAAATAAATAACTAAATAACTAAAAATAGATAAATAAATAAATAACTAAATAACTAGATAAATAAATAAATAACTATATAACTATATATATATATATATATATATAAATAGACAGACAGACAAATAAATTGCATACTATTATTATTATTATTATTATTATTATTATTATTATTATTATTATTATTATTATTATTCAAACGATTAGGAAAACACGGCAATTTTACTTGAAGCAAGTAAAGAGATAGGTTTGGAAGTAAATCCCGAAAAGATAAAGTATATGATTATGTCTCGTGACGAGAATATTGTACGAAATGGAAATAGAAAAATTGGAAATTTGTCCATTGAGGAGGTGGAAAAGTTCAAATATCTGGGAACAACAGTAACAAATATAAATAATACTCGGGAGGAAATTAAACACAGAATAAATATGGGAAACGCTTTTTATTATTCGGTTGAAAGCTTTAATCATCCAGTCTGCTGTCAAAAAATCTGAAAGTTAGAATTTATAAACAGTTTAGGCCTAATATTACTTTTTTTTCTTTATGGTTGTGAAAGTTGGACTCTGACTTTTAGAGAGGAACATAGGTTAAGGGTTTTTGAGAATAAGATGCTTAGGAAAATATTTGGGGCTAAGAGGGATGAAGTTACAGGAGAATGGAGACATAATTAGGAACATTAAATCCAGACGTTTGAGATGGGCAGGGCATGTAGCACGTATGGGCGAATCCAGAAATGCATATAGAGTGTTAGTTGGGAGGCCGGAGGGAAAAAGACCTTTGGGGAGGCCGAGACGTAGATGGGAAGATAATATTAAAATGGATTTGAGGGAGGTGGGATATGATGGTAGAGACTGGATTAATCTTGCTCAGGATAGGGACCAATGGCGAGCTTATGTGAGGGCGGAAATGAACCTCCGGGTTCCTTAAAAGCCACTAAGGAATTATTATTATTATTATTATTATTATTATTATTATTATTATTATTATTATTATTATTATTATCGGCTATCGCTGAGGAATTATTTTAGCTTTGAAATGTATCAAAGATATAGTTGAATCGCCTACATCTTCTTATACAATCAATCTTTATCCTTAGAGGAAATGCTTTCTTCATTCTTTTTGTAGGGAGAACAGTAATGCAAAGAGCGATTCAGCCATTAGGTATGCAGCCCGCTTGCCACAGAAAGTTACCCGAAAAAGGCAGACTGCCAGCCGAACCGTATAAACGTACCTCCAGAATGGAGAACCAACCGTTGGCATGGTAATGCTCGCTTCTCGAGCGGCAGTCGCTGGGTAAGGGAAGACCTGTCGTGGGCTTAATTGACGTATGAGGGGGTTGGAGGTCTAGTAACCCGCGTCATCACTGCAAGATGGGAAGAAGACGCCGTGCCGCCTTCCTGAATCAATGCGATCAGATGCCAACTAAACCAGCACGGTAGACAAAAATTCGATGTTCAGTACAGCATCACTAATTGTGTATGGTTGTTCGTCTTTGAAGATCTGCGCACTACTGTGGCGTTCAGCATTGAAATGCGTATGCGTATGGGGTTACATACAACTTCCACATTTATATGTTTTATCACTTTTAGTCCTTCAATGAAATTTTATATGTTTAATATCTGAAAACTACCCTTCGATCTAAGAGAAAAATATTTGCCAACGTAATTTATTTTATTAGTACATTTTCATACTAATAAAAAAAATTACGTTGGCAAATATATATATATTTTTTTTTATTAGTACATTTTCATACTTAAGACAAGGGTGTAGTTTATCACCGACACTGTTTAATATTTATGCTGACGAAAATGTTCGACAATGGAAAATTTTAGTAGATCCTGGAATTTTAATTGATAGAGGAATAAAAATTAATATTCTGGTATTTGCCGATGATATGATTGTAATACAAGATACTGAAACAAATCTACAAAAAGCAGTATATGAACTGAATAAAATTTGCCAGAAGCATAACTTTAACATATCAAATACAAAAACAAAAGTAATGGCATTTCAAGGCAAAAATACTGTAAGATCTAAGATTGAAATCGATAATAAAGCAGTAGAACAAGTAACAAATTTTAAGTACCTGGGATGTGATGTGAGTTACGAAAAGGATAATGATGTAAAAATAAAATTACAATCATTCCAAACAGTATGTGGCACAATTAATAGAACTTTGAAGAATAAAAGCAGAAAGGAAACAAAAATGAAATTCTACAATGTAATGGCAGTCCCTACTCTTTTATATGGAAGTGAAAGTTGGGTTACAACAAAACCTGAAGTCAGTAAAATACAAGCGGCAGAGATGAGATTCTTGCGAAAAGTAAAAGGATGCACGAGATTGGAGAGAATTAGAAATGAAGATATTAGGCAGGAACTAGGAGTAGGAAGTCGGGTAGTAGGACAGTATCATCTACCACACGATTATTGATAAAATAGAGAAACGTAAATTATTCAGGACATATGGTGGTAGATGAAAAAAAAGATGTCCGGACTCTCCCTATACCCACTTATTGATAAAATAGACAATTACAGACAAGATTGGAAATTACATGTAGACAGAATGGACGACTACAGACTTCCCAAGAAAGCAATAAATTATAAACCAAAAGGACGAAGAGATCAGGGACGAACGATGAAAAGATGGAGCGACCTTTGAAGCCTGGAACTGGTAATTGCCCATACCATGAAGTGAAGAAGAAGAAAGAAGACATTTTCATACTTGAAGAGTCCACTGCAAGAATGATGGATGTCATTTGGAATACATTTTGCAGGAGAAGCAATTGAACGTTTGAAATGCTTAGCGCTCAAAGCTTAACTGTGATTTTCCCATCACTACTGGACAATGACTATCAGTGTTAATGCCATGTAACTCTCTATGTGCATTCTATATGTCTTAAGCTATGCATTGACAGTCTTGGTTCAATTTCGACAAGAAAGTGACATCCATCATTCTTGCAGTGGACTCTTCATTTTCATTTTGTGGTTTGTACCAAACTGCTATTTAAAAAATTACTCTATAGAATTTTAATATGTTTTATCCACTTCCACTATACAGGGTGATTTACGAGGATTTACCGCCACTTACGGAGCTTATTTCCGAAGACATTCCAAGCAAAAAATGTCATATAAACCTGTGCTGTGTCTCGATATTTTCAGAGTTATACTAATTTGAAGTTGTTGGTAAAATACTTTTTTTTCTTTAGTTTTAAGGGTAAAAGAATGTTACGAATAGAGAATGAACTATTCACAAGTGTCATATCTTTAATTGCCTGGTGTTCTGAAGCTAAAACTGTGTTGTGAATTGCTTTGTAAAGATTTTGTTTTTCAATTTTTAACAAAAAATAACGTACATTATTCTTACGCACTTATCACAAAAAATTTTTAAAATCATACCACTTTAGGAACTTGATTCTTTACAGTTAATTCATCTTAATGTACAGTCTTAAAGAATTTACAAGAGAGGCGTGGTTTGTAACAATTGTGATAAATGCGGAAGAAAAATATAACTTTGTAGTTAAAAATTGAAAGAAAAAAAAATCTGTACGAATTAACAACACACTTTTAGCTTCAGAATACTAGCTAATTAAAGAAATGATACTCCTGAATAGTTCATTATTTATCTGTAATGTTCTTTTACCCTTAAAACTCAAGAATAATGGTGTTTTACAAACAACTTCAAAATAGTGTAACTCTGAAAATATTGACACACAGATTTACTGTATATGACATTTTTTGCTCGGAATGTCTTCGGAAATAAGCTCCCTAAGTGTCGGTAAATCCTGGATTGGAAAAAGAGGAGGCTGTTCAGTAACCTTTATATGAAACAACGAATCAAAGTCAGGATATGAAAAGAAATGTCGGAAAGAAGTGAAGTAGAGAGAGAGGAGTACGTCAAGGATGCCCTTTATCACCTACTCTGTTCAACATCTACTTGGAGGATTTAGTAAAGAACTGTTTTCAGAACATGGGAGGAGTGATAGTAGGAGGAAGAAGAATAAAGTGTGTAAGATTTGCTGATGATATGACGTTGTTAGCAGAAGAGATGATACTAAGGGATATGATTCTGGAACTAAATGATAGCTGTGGGCAGTATGGAATGAAGATAAATGCCAACAAGACGAAGACCATGGTCATAAGAAGAAAAGTAAAGAAGGTGAACTTACGAATTCTAAATGAGGCAGTAGAGCAAGTGGACAGCTTCAAATGCTTGGGGTGTACTATAAGCAGTAACATGAGCTGCTGCCAGGAAGTCAAAAGGGGGATAGCAATGGCAAAGGAAGCTTTTAATAGAAAAAGGAGCATCTTCTGTGGATGTCTGGAGAAAGAACTAAGAAGAGACTAGTGAAGTGCTTTGTGTGGAGTGTGGCATTGTATGGGGAAAAACATGGACATTACGACGAAGTGAAGAGAAGCGAATAGAAGCATTTGAAATGGGGATATGGAGAAGAATGGAGCGTGTGAAATGGACAGATAGTGTAAGAAATGAAGCTGTTTTGGAAAGAGTGGGTGAAGAATGAATGATGCTGAAACTGATCAGGAAGAGGGAAGGAATTGGTTGGGTCACTGGCTGAGAAGAAACTGCCTACTGAAGAATGCACTGGAAGGAAAGGTAAACGGGAGAAGAGTTCGGGGCAGAAGAAGATATCAGATGATAGACGACATTAAGATATATGGAACATATGTGGAGACTAAGAGGAAGGCAGAAAATAGAAAAAAGTGGAGAAAGCTGGGCTTGCAGTGAAAGACCTGCTCTTTGGCAGAAGACAATGAATGAATGAATGACTATATTGATTTATTGATATAGTTCCCAAGTACAAAACTTAATAATATAACAAAAGATCTATAAACAAATGTAGTTCTACATACTAAATATACAATTTCCTAGACTCATTATTTTATCGCAAATCTCAATAATTTATTGGTTCAAACTTGCACTTACGTCTGGTTTTAATGCATGTTGAAACCAATCGTGATAACCATTAAGACATTAAACCTTATTTTATCTGCTCCTTTTCACAATTTAATTGTAATTATTTAGGTCTTACTTTAATAATAACTTATTATTCCAATTAGGTGATGAGATGTCGACATACTGTAAGTCATGAACATGAATTAGCTGACTCGATACATTCTATATGTAGGTTGTCTTTATTTCTTACAATAGAATGAATGAATGAATGAATGAATGAATGAATGAATGAATGAATGATTAAATATACTAGTTTACTCCAGCGGTTAAGTTCACCCTAGTTTACGGTATATTATTTAATTATGATAGTATTAAAAGCGTTAACAATGACTGTGTTGAGTTGGAAGATTTCAATGTTTTTGATAACACTGAAGAAAATAATGTTCATGACGTTGATGTTGATGACGATAACGATAAAATTGACGAAGAAAATTATGATGGTGACGATGTAGATGAACACGTTGCGAAGGTGATGATAACAATGAAGTGATATATGATGAAATTACGGACATTAACTGTCGATATATGAGCCGTTGAGAGCAACAGTGGTGTAAGTCAAAATTGTGTAATTAGGGTTAAAGTAAACATTCTGTAAAATACAGCGCAAAGGAAGAATGAATATTCAATTTATTTAAACCATTGGTAGTCAGTGGATAGCACGAAGGACATATTAATTTTACAGAACTTTTACTTTAAACCTCATTACCCAATTTTGACTTAGCCTACACCACTTCTGCTCTCAACGGCTCATATTATTATATTGTATATGAACCACTTGTTGAGATCCGCTACGTATTTAGATGCTTTGAAGGACGTTGAGTTAAATCAGAAATCGGTAGTAGTATACGTTACAAGAGCCAGGTAATGACGCCATAAATTTCAGAGCAACAAGATGCCTTCAGACCGGTCGGTGAAATGAGGCAGCAACACAGCAACGTGCAGATTGCTAACAGATAACAATTGCCCTCCAATAAGTGATACGCTCATATTTCACTCGTATACTCAACCCAATCGCGCGAGTTAAGCCCTGTGTATTGAAAAATGATCAATCGTCCATAATTCATTGCGGGAATGATGTCTGTGCCGTTGCTCAACACAGGTTTGTTAATCCTGCACTGTTCGGGGCGTAATGAGTGTGGAATTACTATTGAAATTTATTTGCCGTGCTTTGGACAAGTCTAAAGCGGGTAATAAACCCGGCTGATGTGCCTGGATTTCCGACATGAGCCGTAATTCTCGTTGTTTCCTAAGCTACTTATTTGCAACTATCTCTCTGGTGCACTTCGTTACGGGAAAATCTTGAGCGACTACCTAGCTAACCTTTTATTTTGGGGCTTTGAGATTGTGTGAATTTTTTAAATGCCAAGAAGGAATTTCTCGAGCATCATTCGGTTCATTTCATTCCCACAGATACAGGGTTGTTTCCGATCTCTGATAAGGAATTTTAATGACGTCATGTGCGTCAGGAATCACACAGATAGCTGAATTGCGGCGAGAGGTGATAGACTAGTAGTGAGTGATTTCATAGTCAGAGTGCACGGTGTATCACAGTAGCAATGCCCAAGAAAATCGAGCCTTTTTGGGAGGGGTACATAACAACCCTTTCCGATGTCAAGTACTGTCGATGACACAGCTCATTTGCCCTGAACCTTGGGGAAGTTAGGGGTGTTGTTTAGAGGGGTGTGAGGCTAACTTTGGAGCAAGCGGCTGGTTAACGGTACTTTTGGTGTGAATACCCTCTGCTTAATCCCCTTTCTATTTTCTCCAAAAGAACATTTCTCTCTCTTCATTTGTACTTGGAATGCTTGTGTAAATATATATTCAAAGTTAAGACGTAGCAATATAGCTTTCATGTGTAGTGTACTCCATAGTAACGTGGCGCGGAATTGGTAAATCAATGCTTTTATAATGCATGCTACATTGAATTTCTAACTTTCTCTCCCTCCACTCCAACCACTAGTGCGGAACTACTACCCCAACTCCGCATTCCTTCCAGGGCAGATGAACTGTGTCACTGACAGTTCAGTTACGTGACAATCATAGGAGCCTGGAAAAACGTGGTTTCGTTATTTCCAAGAAAGGCATCTTGTGTGCTCCTAAGAAGACTGGCAAAGCTGGAATGGGATTAATTTCAGAGTAGAAAAAGCAAGAAAATCCATCAAATCCACCTCCGTCACAAGTCCCCGCACCCCACGAGATGATACAAATTAATTCCATTCGAGCTTTACCAATCTTATTAAGTACACAGAAGATGCCTTTCTTGGAAAATAACGAAACCTCGTTTATTGCAGGCTTCTTTTATTTTCACTTAACTGTACTTGGCATTGGAAAGGGTCGTAATGTACCCCTCCCAAAAAGGCTCGATTTTTTTGGGAATTTCTGCTGTGAGTCGCCGTGCACTCTGATTATGAAATCACTCACTCCTGGTCTGTCACCTCGCGCCACAGTTCAGCTGTTGTGTGACTCCTGACGCACATGATGTCATTGGAATTAGTTATCAGAAATCGGAAACAACCCTGTAGATACCATATTTTAAGATTGGAGGTTTCCGGTGGTACAGAGGTTACCATACTTGCCACTAGTTCCGAAATTTGTAAATACAGTAGAGTGTACTTCAGGATATTGGATTTAATAGGCTTGAAAACTTTTGACATGATTTCTTGGTAGAAGAGTAAAGCTGGGAGAAACATAAGTTATCCCATGATGATGAATACACAGGGCATAGCGCCGATTAAAATTGATCGTCAGCTGTGCCAAGTCTATGGGCAAGCAGATGATGCGTTGCTGCTGTAGATAATTTTCAGCAGGACGCGAAAATGTGCATGACGAGGAGCGCAGTGGGAGGCCAACCATCATCACAGACGACCTTGTGGAGCAACGCACCATCTGCTTGCTCATGACGTTAGGCCCATAGACCTGGCACAGCTGACGATCAATTTCAATCGGTGCATTCAAAAACTTTATCACTAACCGCACTTCACGCGGCGGGAGCTGGAATAGGAACGTCCATCTTCAACCAATGCAACGAAGCTACTGAGAGCACTCGGGAAGTTCCGCTAGCGCATGCGCCATGCCAGGACATTACTCTATCACTCACACGCAGTCGCTTCGCGCAACATATAGTTTGCTAGCTGTGGGTCGAGTGGGAAAGTTACTTGTGGACGCGCCTCGTAGATTAACAAGTTAATTTTGTGCGAGATCGTGCGTATTTGCTTGGTTTCCGCACAAAACCAATCCGCGGTAAGTCTAAAATTCTACATTCAGTATTCCCAACCTAACACATATAACAATTTCCCTCTTCTTACCGCTTAAGTGACATATTGATTTTACCGCTTTAGGCTTCTAACATATTATTTTTAGAGACGTTCAATATAGTAATAAATTATAAATTGAAACTTACCACTGCAATTTCACCTAAATTGCACTGTTAATTATTGTTTTTAAATATTTGCAAAAATTAAGTAAACTCTACAACTCCACTAAAGTTACTGCATTCGTGATGCAAGTAACATTAAGGAAGTCGTTAAAAATCAACAAGATTCCAGGTACCGATGTTATTACTGCAATATGTTATATAAATAATATTGTTAAAATATTAAAATGAAAAATAAATCATTACATAACCTTACCGTTTGTTTTAAGTTCGCATTTATGGACTGGGGGAAAAAAAGGACAGACGTATATCACGGTTTGCTGGAGTATAGTAAACACAGAAAACATTTTAAAGCAACAATGTTGAAGATAGATATTTTTGTTTTGCAAATTTGCCGTCATTGAACAGAAATCAAGATGGAGATTTCATTGCAACTAATTAGAAATCCCTCTTTCAGGTATGTAATAAACGATCTTCGCACAAAATAATGTACGATACACGAGCGGTATGTTTACTTTCAATTCTCGGAAATTAAAAAGCTCAACTACATTTCGCTTTTTCAAACTTTTCCTCGAACATGAAAACTTCAACATACCGCTCTTGTAACGCATATTACTACTAAACTAATAGACTATCCTTCAAAGATACAAATAAAGATTAAATTTCTTTAAGCCTTAGTAACCGATTTACTCCTATAGAATTGCATTCTATTACCATATAAAATATGAATATAAGGCCTCCAATAAATTTATTCATTATGATAGTAGAGGAGAAACAATTCTCTGAAGTATTTTACATTCCTCATAAGACATCCTGTGTATGAATTATTGCGACCTGCAGTTGAAAGAATGCCGTCAGTCTAAGAAACTGTAGTACATGCAGTGTCTGCTCCCTGGTCTCATACTCTATTAGTGTGACAAATTTTTCTGTTGAGAAAATACACAACATGAGCTACCGGGTATGTCGCCAGGAACTGCCGTGATTGATGGTTTGGCTCACATAAAGATACAACAAGCACAGTAAGGTTTCTCTTGGCATTGAGCACTAAACAACACCCTATTTTGTTTCTCGGACTACAGAATAATATAGTATAAAGTAACCTTAAATTGCTCGTATTATCTTACAAATTGTGTAGCCAGCCAACTTGTAATAATTCCGGTTGTTGAATGAAAGTAGGTCAAGTGGATGTTACATTATTACATTACCCACCATGTGTAATGCACTAAAAGAACTCTCAATGTGGGGAATAACACAATAATTTCATATTCATTGAAATGCATACGGATCCATTAGCTCTTTATCATTGTTATATGGACGAGGATGTGCTTTTATTGCTAGCAAATAATAGTTAAAAGCACTCCAACTGTTTTATAGTTCAATAACAATATTACCGCGAAATCTAATTTCTTTCAACGTTTCATTCAGGAAATTATTTATTGAAAATGAACTTATATGTTATTTTATCGATGAGAATATTCGATTACATATCGTTGGTAAATTGAAGGAATAAAGTGTCATATGATTTCATGGTAAAATAATAAAAATCATTACACAAAATACATATAAAAATATGTAAATTGTGAATAAATGTATCCTGCACAGTAAACTGGAAACAGTTTTAATTCGTATCTGTACGAATATTGAATTATTAACCCTAGAATCGTAATAAGTTTGTATTACAGACACACAATTATGACACAAGACGAAATATTAATTCAACATTAGTAGAACCTAAATGTCTCACATCTGCTGGTCTAAAGCATAGCATAAATTTTGGCCCTCGGTTGTATAATGCTTTAACTAAATTACACCCAGAACATCTAACATGTAACCCACTAACATATAACAAGAAAATTAGAAACGTGTTAATATCTTCAATTTGATTAAATAAATTTATAGCCTATGTGTATGAATTAATAAACCTATATTATATTTGTATTCTATAATTTTGAAATATATATTAGTCCTACTTTTCACGTGCGATATTATTCTTCTCTAGTGTTAATATTATATTATATAATTCCATTGCCGCTGTAATTATATTTTAGTTCCTATTTTATTTTACTTATTTATTTATTTTTTATTATTATTATTTTTTTATTTTAATATTATATCTGAACTGCGACTGAGCACGAGCGCTGCTCATTCGGTCTCAAATTTTGTTAATACTACTGTATCTTCTTTTTATATTGCTTGTATTATTTTATTTCTATTTCTCTTGTTTGTTTTGTAATTATATTCTTTATTCTGTATATTTAAATTTAAATAAATAAATAAAAAAATAAAATAAAATAAAATAAATAAAATTAAAATTAAGAATGCTATCGCCATTGAGTAATACTCTGTTACTATCGATACTTAAAAATGATGTAATGAGCGAAGAAAAAATGTTTTTGAGGTCTATATTCGTTTCGGAATATAGTTTTTATTTGTTTCTTTGTATTTTTGTTTTGTTTAATCTCTTTTTTTTCCTCAATTTTACCTTCATGGAAATAAACTTACATGAAATATGAAATCATATGGACATAACTACAAGAAAATGTTTTTCAACAGTAGGCCCCCTAATCTCACTAGAGGGATTTAATCGACTATTACACGATTAGAAGAAAGTATATAAAGAGTAGACGAAATAAAGTACTCTAATAGAATAAAATATTGACTTACTGAAATTCTATTTCATAATGTTATTTTCACCAAAACGTTTGAACGGACCCGCCATTTTCAGTTGACTGTCTATGCTGTAAACAAATGACGATCGAAAAGTATGTTTTATAGTGCAGTAAAGAATTTGCAGTTTGAAATGTTGGCAAACAAAAAAAAAAAACACATGATAGGGAGGTGATAAAAACAGAAGAAATATATAAGGATTATAAGAAATAAAGTAGGTACTCTAATACAATAAAAAATATTGACTTACTAAAATTGTATTTCATAATGTTACCTTCACCAAATTGTTTGAACGGAGCCGCCATTTTCAATCGACTATCTATGCGGGAAACAAATGACGATCGCAAAGCATGCTAGGGAAGCGATAAAATTGTGTGATAAGCAGCCATGATTGGTTGAAAGACGTTATTTCGTACTGTTCTATTGGTCAAAAGTATATGAAGTAGTGTCAATGTAGTTTTTATTTATTTTGTTTAGTTTTATTTGTTTCTTGTTTCTAATTTATATTTACATCAAAATAACTTTGCAAGAAAACAGAAAACCATAGTACAAAACTGACTTCAATAAGTAATTCGGAATAAATTTGTGTTGTTTCTTTAGTTTTATTTATTTTGTGTTTTTTTAGCTTATTTTTATTTATATGGAAGCCAATGGATTGTTATAAATCTTGGTTCTAGAAAATTTTTTATTAATACTATTGATACGTAAACCTGACGTACACTTTCAAATATATCTTACAATAACTTGGCTCATCGTGTAAGTTGAAACCTGCTTTCACGACTGACAGATGGAGACATAGCTAGGAGGGGGAAGGGAAAAGTAGTGGGGATGAATTGTTTACCCTTTGTACGTCAGATTTAGGTACGATAGCATTCTAGGGTTAAAAGGTGATTTTTTAATGTAATAATTAATATTTTCTTCTTTATTAATTAATGCTTACAACTTACAAATGGCTTTTAAAGAACCCGGAGGTTCATTGCCGCCCTCACATAAGCCCACCATCGGTCCCTATCCTGAGCAAAATTAATCCATTCTCTATCATCATATCCCACCTCCCTCAAATCCATGTTAATATTATCTTCCCACCTAAGACTCGGCCTCCCCAAAGGTCTTTTTCCCCCGGTTTCCCAACTAACACTCAATATCAGCCGTGGCGAAAATGTGATCGTGCGCCGAGCCATTCTGTAACCTGTAATGTGCATAGCACCTATGGAGGGAGGCGGACACCCGAAGGAGAAGTGAAGCAACTGTCTGACTCATTAACGGATTTTCATTTTCCTTACGTCAAGCTCTTAAATATAATTTTATACAGTAACTAATGTTTAGTATGTGTTACGAAGAAAGAAATGAACAAGAAAACATAGGACACATTATCACAACCTAAAATTAACTGTCTTCAGAATGTCTCTGCGACAGAGTTTCAAAATCAGGAATTATGTCACTTACTGCCAGTGGTAGTAGATCACGAAGGTATTTGTCTGTCAGTCGTGATCTAAATTTGGTGTTTACTATTTTCATTGTTGAAAATAATTTTTCACAAACGTAAGTTGTAGCGAACATGGCTTCAACAGAGCAAGCGAAGGAACGAAGCTTCGGATATTTATTTTTTGGCAAAGATTTGAAAAGTTCAACATTTGTCAAGTCTTTACATTTAGCTTTCATTTAACATCACATTGTAAATCTGTGAGCTAACCTCATTATTCGTACATCTGCTAAAAAAAATCGATGTACAGAGATGATGATGATGATGATAAATATTTATTTATTTATATTTATTTAATGTGCTGTAGAACATCCAGTGGCCAATTACAGTTCAGCACAAATATAACAAAAACATAAAACAAAAATAATTATTACACATAAATATAATTACAATTAATTACAGTAATGAAGATGAATGGATAACTAAGAATACTATGAGACAATGATAATTGAGTATAATGCCTAAAAGAATACATAAATTATAAATCGTTGCCAAGAGCAAACTAAGTCTATACATTGAAGGGATCGAATTCGCAGCCATGCATGTTGGCATTTTTAATGCATCTGGAGACTGGAGAAAGAAATTTCGAATTTCTAATATAGAAAAGTTTGTGGGCTCTCATATCTTTTGTTGGAATACGTAAGGTAATATTGTTTAAGAAAGAGTCACAGGATATATCACCTTTGAGGACTTTACAAAAGAACAGATAATCTAGCTCATGGCGTCTAGCATATAGATTTTGACAATTAAAATATTCACATTTTCTCTTATAACTATACCCGGAATTAATGGGCAGAAATCTGAATGAACATAAGGATATAAATTTTCTTTGTATATTTTCTAATTTAGCCGAGTCCGTAGTTGTAATCGAGTTCCAAACTACAGATGCATATTCGAGATTCGATCGCACCAATAATAATAATAATAATAATAATAATAATAATAATAATAATAATAGCACTAATAACAACACTTAACCTTTTAATGTTTTATGAGTAACATGTAGTATAATGCCGTTTCATGTTATATAACCGTTTTCCTCGTAATACTTGTGAACAAATCATACATTTAATATTCTCATCATATTGGCAGCAAAAAAAAAATGCGTTCTCCCATCCTACTTGAAACTTGAGAGACATTGCGACGATACGCCACTCGTAGATCAGAGACAAATACAAATGGAACGGAATTTGACTCCAGTGAGTGAGAGGTTGGGGGTGGTTGGTGGAGGTATGATGCAAGAAAAATGCATAGCTATCATTTCGAGCCAGAATGTGCTCGCGAGTCACATTTCCGCCACGGCTGCTCTTTATGCATTTCTGGATTCGCTCTTACGTGCTACATGCCCTGCCCATCTTAAACGTCTGGATTTAATGTTCTTAATTATGTCAGGTGAAGAATACAATGCGTGCAGTTCTTGCATTGTGTAACTTTCTTCATTAATCCTATTTTATCTAAAATATCAGCAACTAGTGTTGATATGGTTTTGGTTAAAATGTTGCAACATTAATCTCCTTAGTCTGAGGAGCTGAATGTGCAAGTCATATTTGAAGCAGTTATGAGGAACTGCATATGAAGGCCCCTTTCCGAAATGACAACGTTGCTAGTTGCCTTCTCTAGTCGTGCGGAACAAGTCTTAGAAATGAATGTAATTTGTTTCAGCAGACATTTTATAATTAATTTCGAGAAGTCTGAGGCAGACAGGCGTAGTGAATAATTCCGCGATATAGTCATTCTCAGAGTAGAAGACCGAATTACTTAAATTAAGGAAACGATTTATAAAAGGTATTATATTTCTTCTGCCGGAGAATGAGAAGGTTTGACATTAGAGTTTTATGTAAGCCTATGTATAGCCATATTTTCGTTCTTAGACTTCTTCCATAGCTTTCTCAATTAGCCGAATCGCAGAAGATATCAAATTTTCGTTTTCAACTAATTCTGTGAAATATATGATGGAAGGAAGATACTATTCGCGAAACTTTTTCTTGTTCGGCTATCTTCGTTGACAAAGAGTGGCAACCACTAAACACTAAAATTGATTCTCATACGCATATACCGTGATATCTAAGGTAAAAATCTTGCAAACTCTTGGATATTGTGGTTACTGATTGTTGTTTAATATATACATTTAAGTAATACACTCCAAAAAAAGAGGCAAGCTTAATAAATTATTATTGTAAGAATAATAATAATAATAATAACTTACTTACAAATGACTTTTAAGGAACCCGGAGGTTCATTGCCACCCTCACACAAACCCGATATCGGTCCCTATCCTGTACAAGATTAATCCAGTCTCTATCATCATATCCCATCTCCCTCAAATCCATTTTAATATTATCCTCCCATCTACATCTCGGCCTCCCCAAAGGTTTTTTTCCCTCCGGTCTCCCAGCTAGTACTCTATATGCATTTCTGGATTCGCCAATTCGTGCTACATGCCCTACCCATCTCAAACGTCTGGGTTTAATGTTCCTAATTATGTGAAATGAAGAATACAGTGCGTGCAGTTCTGCGTTGTGTAACTTTCTGATTCTCCTGTAACTTCATCCTTCTTAACCCCAAATATTTTCCTAAGAACTTTATTCTCAAACACCCTTAATCTCTGTTCCTTTCTCAAAGTGAGAGTCCAAGTTTCACAACCATACACAACAGCCGGTAATATAACTGTTTTATATATTCTAATTTTCAGACTTTTTGAGAGTAGACTAGATGACAAAAGCTTCTCGACCGAATAATAACACGCATTTCCCATATTTATTCTGCGTTTAATTTCCTCCCGAGTATCATTTATATCTGTTACTGTTGCTCCAAGAAATAAAATAATAATAATAATAATAATAATAATAATAATAATAATAATAATAATAGTAATAGTAATAGTAATAGTAATAGTAATAGTAATAGTAATAATAATAATGATAATAATTAAGAGCCCGGATATTTGGACATTTATAACAGTTAAAATAGACAAAAAGGCAATAAAAACGTAAAAAACAAAAATAAATTTTGAAAAAGGCGTTGTAACTGTTAAAAAGACGTGATATATTTTAACAATAAATTTTAACTATATCAGCATAACTGGCATTTTTACTTTGTAGGTGACACCATGACTTATAAAATACTTTTTTTTTTTTTTTTCGTGATTAACTGTCTTTTCACAAACCTTACATAACAAAACTGTTCCATCGGTTGAAAACACATGGACACCAAATTCACTAATGTAAACATGAAGTTTACTTTTCAATGCTTTAATGAATTTAGGCATTCTAGCTAACCGATCTTATACCTTCTGTCACCCGACAATAACTGACTGTTCCTCACTCAAATTTCTTTCTCCTATAATAATAAACACGTGTAGCACAAAATTGTAACAGTAACGTTTGAAAATATGAAAGCAAACAATTGGAAATGCTACGTGACAACTTCTATGAGAACGAGCTTAATATTTAAAATTATAAAGCTGATTGTTGCTATCGTGAAGACATGACAATATTATATTTGTAACTGTGGATTGTCGGCCATTATTCATATTACATCAATAGTATTAAAGCACGATTATTAGCAGATTAAGCACCGAAATAAATTACTTTTATTTACTATTGTTACTAAAGTTAGTCATTGTTTCAAATATTTAAATTTCATACACATTACTTTACAATTAATTAGAAAATTTCAAATAAACAAGATATATTGCTTTAAAATGATAAAAAAGGGCATTTATTATTGAATTAGTAAGAAACACCTGAAAATGGCGAAATGGGCAAAATAAAAATTGGCCCTATCACTTTGATTTACTACAAATCACATTTATATCTATGCAAATAATGATTTACTTCTAGCCAGTAAAAAAAGGCATTTTGCCAAACATGCGGGCTCTGATTATGATTATGATAATATGATGATGATAAAATATCTATACTTCTCCGAAGTTTTTTCAAAGACACACAGCTAATCGTATTCCTCCAGAGTTGACTTTAAGGAAGTTCTTTATTATTATTATTATTATTATTATTATTATTATTATTATTATTATTATTATTATTATTATTATTCTGAGTAAAGTTACTGTTCTCCAACCAGGAGAAAAACCGTGAAAGGAATGTGCTTACTATTGCGTCATCTATTGGAGCGAAGTAGATGGATAATATTAGAGTTATAACGTCAGTTTAAAAATCATGCGCTCTCTTGCGTATGTTATTTCCTGTATGGAGGGATCAAAAGACCAGGAGATTAACAGTGATCTAATTTTGTAACTAGGGTAGTATAAAAATGTGTATATCAGTGTTATGATTTGTGCTTTGAGAGATAGCCAATAGAGATACGAGTACCCACGTGTGTGACCTTATGACATCAACATTCATTCACAGCATTATCCCGCTCCGTCTCATTCCCTGGAGACTTTCTCGTGGTTGGAGTACAGGAGCGCCTCTTTATACTTCCATGCTTGTATATACGAGACAAGTTATGAGCTAAAAATATTTGTTTTATTCATTTATGCTCGACCATGCCGAAATGTAGTAATTATACACCTGGTAGCAGACCTTTAATGCATGTCATTAAAGTACACCTACTCATTAAAGGTCAGGTCTTTCAGCCAATGACGACTCAGGTTACAACTGTTCAGCCAATGACAGGTCAGCTTTCTACCGTTATAAAACCGCAAGTATCGATTATTCTCGAATATGCAATCGAAAGAGAATTAGCGAAAAGACACGGAGGCTGGAAATCTAATACTGTCGCAGAAGGTTATGTTCTGTTACTATGATAATTGGCGTTAATTGTAAATAATATTCAAATAAATTCAATTTGTCATCTCGTTTTTCAATGTCTAATTTAATGTGAATGTTATCTCTGTAGGTTCTTATGGCCTAGCAAGGTCAATGTGGACATCTGTTCCTCGGAAAAAATCAATACTTTCGCGTCTGCGCACATCTCACAACATACGGGACATTGCTCCAGGTGAGATACAATAAAATTAATAATATCAAGTTAGAAATATGGTCGAGCATAAAAAGTCGTATGAAACTCGCCTATAATGGTAATTAAGAAGCTCGTATGAAAATTATGAAACTCGCTTGCGCTCGTATCATAAATATCCATACTCGCTTCTTAATTACCTTCATTATAGGCTCGTTGCTTAATGTACTATTATGGACGTTTTCATACATATATCGTATACAGGAAATAAAAATGGAATTAAACGAGTCCTAATAATGGTATTGTATTATTGTAATGGAGCAGTAAGTCATGAATAAGTACTTAGACTTTCTGACTCAAGAAAAGTCAGTATTTAAGAGGGAAGTTCATTGTTACACAAACGAATAAACACATCCTTCACCCTCATTTCGCTACACGATACCTTGTCGGCGTCTTGCGACTCCTTACGCAACATAATTTAATGTTTGAAGATGGTTCCAGCCATCTGCAACCTGAACCGCGCCATGCCGAGGTGACAAGGGATCTACTTAAGAGATGCCGGCAGGATATTAAATTAAAGTATAAGATGGAACGTGATACGCGATTCATGCGTCATTTTCCCCACTCCGGTTACTCACTTCCGAAGAAGGGTTTCCACTCAACTCCGGCACCTGAATCTTGGCAATTTATCATGTCACCTGAAGACGCGTATCGATTGCTGCTACTTCCGATACCGATACCGACGACAAGGCTCTTCCCACACCGCTAAATCTATATTCATTTACTTCTCGAAATCAGAACGTGTTAGTTTCTTGGACAAGTGAAACACAGCATTCAGCATTGTTTATATCTAGAGGCCGGATTTTAAGGGAAACCCTTTTTTATTTAAACACGAAACAATTACATAATTACGATGTTCAAAACAATTTTCCACCGACCAAATTATGTGGTTTTGACTTTCCTTTTTTAGTCCATATTCCCTTTTTCCTCCTTTTTTTTAAAAACATATCTTATTATGGTCCTTTTTTGACAGAATATCGCAAACATTTAGATAATTTTCCTATATTTTTTTCCGGTAGGCCTCTAACTTCCTGAGCAAGCAAAAATAAATATCGCTCTTCTTCTGATTCCAGACACTGAAAAACTAATGAAGTGTGCTGATTTAGAGTTCAGGATAAAAAGAAAATTTTCGCCTCTAGTTTCAGTTGATGCTGAGCGGTCATTTTCTGTTTATAACGACTTCTGCATTCAAAAAGGCAGAATCATATTGAAACATATTGAAATGTTGCATGTGATCAAATACAACACTTTCCTTATATTGTGAAGCGATAGATATAAGCTTGTGTGTGCTATGTGTATTCATGAATGTGCTGAAGTGTGTTTTCAATTAAAATAGCGCCATTTTCAGAGCGTAATATAGTTCTATTTGAAGTCCTTTTTTGATTATATCAAATACAATACTTTCCTTAAGTTTTGAAGAGATAAATATAAGCTTGTGTGTGCTATGTGTATTCATGAATGTGCTGAAGTGTGTTTTCAATTAAAATAGCGCCATTTTCAGAGCGTAATATAGTTCTATTTGAAGTCCTTTTTGACTATATCAAATATAATACTTTCCTTATGTTTTCAAGCGATAAATATAAGCTTTGTGTGTGCTATGTGTATTCATGAATGTGCTGAAGTGTGTTTTCAATTAAATAGCGCCCTTTTCAAAGCGTAATATATTCCTTTTGAAGTCCTTTTTGACTATATCAAATACAATACTTTCCTTAAGTTTTGAAGTGATAAATATAAGCTTGTGTGTGCTATGTGTATTTATGAATGTGCTGAAGTATGTTTGCAATTAAAATAGTGCCCTTTTCAAAGCGTAATATAGTCCTTTTTGAAGTCCTTTTTTGATTATATCAAATACAATACTTTCCTTAAGTTTTGAAGAGATAAATATAAGCTTGTGTGTACTATGTGTATTCATGAATGTGCTGAAGTGTGTTTTCAATTAATATAGCGCCCTTTTCAAAGCGTAATATAGTCCTTTTGAAGTCCTTTTTTGACTATATCAAATACAATACTTTCCTTAAGTTTTGAAGAGATAAATATAGCGCCTTTTCAAAGCGTAATATAGTCCTTTTTGAAGTCCTTTTTGCTATATGTGTATTTAGTTTTGATAAAATGTGCTGTATTCATGAATGTTTGGAATTAAAATAGCGCCCTTTTCAAAGCGTAATATAGTCATTTTGAAGTACTTTTTGACTATATCAAATACAATACTTTCCTTATGTTTTGAAGAGATAAATATAAGCTTGTGTGTGCTATGTGTATTCATGAATGTGCTGAAGTGTGTTTTCAATTAATATAGCGCCCTTTTCAAAGCGTAATATAGTCCTTTTTGAAGTCCTTTTTTGATTATATCAAATACAATACTTTCCTTAAGTTTTGAAGAGATAAATATAAGCTTGTGTGTGCTATGTGTATTCATGAATGTGCTGAAGTGTGTTTTCAATTAAAATAGCGCCCTTTTCAAAGCGTAATATAGTCCTTTTTGAAGTCCTTTTTTGATTATATCAAATACAATACTTTCCTTAAGTTTTGAAGAGATAAATATAAGCTTGACTATATCAAATACAATACTTTCCTTAAGTTTGTGTGCTTGTGTGCCCTGCTATGTGTATTTATGAATGTGCTGAAGTATGTTTGGAATTAAAATAGCGCCCTTTTCAAAGCGTAATATAGTCCTTTTGAAGTCCTTTTTGACTATATCAAATACAATACTTTCCTTATGTTTTGAAGAGATAAATATGTGTGCTAGTATTCATGAATTGTGTGTGCTATGTGTATTCATGAATGTGCTGAAGTGTGTTTTCAATTAAAATAGCGCCCTTTTCAAAGCGTAATATAGTCCTTTTTGAAGTCCTTTTTTGATTATATCAAATACAATACTTTCCTTATGTTTTGAAGAGATAAATATAAGCTTGTGTGTGCTATGTGTATTCATGAATGTGCTGAAGTGTGTTTTCAATTAAAATAGCGCCCTTTTCAAAGCCATTTTCGTAATATAGTCCTTTTGAAGTCCTTTTTGATTATATCAAATACAATACTTTCCTTGTGTTTATTGTATTATGAATGTCAGTGTGTTTTCAATTAAAATAGCGCCCTTTTCAAAGCGTAATATAGTCCTTTTTGAAGTCCTTTTTTGATTATATCAAATACAATACTTTCCTTAAGTTTTGAAGAGATAAATATAAGCTTGTGTGTGCTATGTGTATTCATGAATGTGCTGAAGTGTGTTTTCAATTAAAATAGCGCCCTTTTCAAAGCGTAATATAGTCCTTTTTGAAGTCCTTTTTTGATTATATCAAATACAATGTGTTTTCCTTAAGTTTTGAAGAGATAAATATAGCTTAAGTTTTGAAGAGATAAATGTGCTATGTGTATTCATGAATGTGCTGAAGTGTGTTTTCAATTAAAATAGCGCCCTTTTCAAAGCGTAATATAGTCCTTTTTGAAGTCCTTTTTTGATTATATCAAATACAATACTTTCCTTATGTTTTGAAGAGATAAATATAAGCTTGTGTGTGCTATGTGTATCCATGAATGTGCTGAAGTGTGTTTTCAATTAAAATAGCACCCTTTTGAAGGAGTAATATAGTCCTATTTGAAGTCCTTTTTTGACTATATCAAATACAACCCTTTCCTTATGTTGTGAAGAGATAAATGTAAATTGTTTGTGCCATGTGTATCCATGAATGTGCTGAAGTGTGTTTTGGGTGTAATATTTTTTTAGAATCACCGATATTATCACTCCTCACAAATGTATCTTTCCGTCTGATTCATCCTGTATATAACCAATTTCAATATTATTTATAAGCAGACGTTTAATTCTTTTACTGCACTTCGTAGAGAAAATGTTGAAAATTAAGGGTGAATTTTAATTATGTTGTTACATAATCTTTATACTAGATGAATTCTGTATTTTAACCTGCCGTTCCCGAGAAATATTCAACGGGAAACGATTTCCTCCTGTATTTTTCATATGCGCCATTTCGAATATTTAATTACCAGTAACTATAAATTATTCCCAACACCCTAATATTGATTCTTAAAAGTAGAGGTAGTTCTATTTATAAATCAGTTCTGAGTTTAATACACGTTCTGGTTTCTGGAAAAAAAATATTTCATTTTGTCCCTATTTATAGTGATCAAAAGTGAATGTACCCCCTAAATGGGGTGCTTTTTAACAAAGTAGAGATCTTCATTTGCTTCATAGTCATTTGTATTGAACGACAGTGCTGTCACCTGGTGTTCGGAGCCCTGATTCTTCCGTTCTCGTGGATTGGGAAAATCAGTTGTCTTTTATAAACATAACCTCGGAACTCCAAGAGGTGGGAGAAGTACCGGTCCCCTGGGCTCAGTAGCAGTGTTTTACGAGCCATGATCCAGATCACTGCAGATTGAAACATATCGCAAGGTTCCTTTGAAGCGTGCCCTCGCTCTTTCCAGACGGTTCTAGATCGAGATGGCGCACGTAAAAATCTAGAGGGATTTGCTTCTACACAGAGGAATGTGGAGGTAACAGAGAACCCCAAGCTTCTGTTCTCTTAAGCTTAGAAAGATCTTCTCTTTGCTTTTAGTGTGCAAATCTGGAAAGAACATAATTTCATTAACTCAACTTTCAGTTTCTCGCAAACACAAAACACTGTAACAAATCGTGAAACTTCTCTTTGTACATGAAGTTGTCTGTAAAGAACATAATAGAATAATGTTAACTGGAATGAATATACGTACTAATGATTCCAGTTTTAATCTTAATGTTATTTGTGCGAGATCGTGCGTATTTGCTTGTTTTCCGCACAGAACCAATACGCGGTAAGTGTGAAATACCACATTCAGTATTCCCAACGTAACACACATAACAATTTCCCTCTTCTTACCGCTTAAGCGCGACATTCATTTTACTGCTTTAGGCTTTTAACATATTATTTTTAGAGACGTTTAACATAGTAATAATTATAAATTGGAAACTTACCACTGCAATTTCACCTAAATTGCAATGTTAATTATTGTTTTTAAATATTTGCAAAAATTAAGTAAAGTCTACTACTCCACGAAACTTATTGCATTCCTGATACAAGTAACATTAAGGAAGCCGTGAAAAAATGAACAAGATTCCAGATGCCGATGTTATTACTGCAATATGTTATATAAATAATATTGTTAAAATATTAAAATAAAAAATAAATCATTACATAACCTTACCGTTTGTTTTAAGTTCGCATTTATAGACTGGGGGAAAAAGAAGACAGACGTATATCACGGCCTGCTGGAGTATAGTAAACACAGAAAACATTTTATAGCAACAATGTGGAAGAAAGATATTTTGGTTTTCCGAAGTTGGCGTCATTAAACAGAAACCAACATGGATATTTCATTGCAACTAATTAGAGATTCGTCTTTCAGGTATGTAATAAACGATCTTCGCACAAAATAATGTACGATACACGAGCGGTATGTTTGTTTTCATGTTCTCGGAAATTAAAAAAGCTCAACTACGTTTCGCTTTTCCAATCTTTTCCTCGACCATGAAAACGTCAACATACCGCTCTTGTAACGCATATTACTATTACAAGTCTTAAAAGTGACATTTTATTTTGCGAGCAACGCAATTTACAGACCGTGTTGAGCGAACCTGCGAACAAAATAATATAATTTTTAGCGTCTGTTCTGCATGGTTACTTAACGACGCTGTATCAACTAGTGGGTTATTTCGCGTCGATGAAAATGTATTAGGCAAGATGAGACTGAGGATTCTCCATAGATTACCTGACATACGCCTTACAGTTGGAGAAAACCACAAAAAGAAAAGAACAAGGTAACCAGTCCTAGCGAAAATAGAACCCACGCCTTAGCGCAACTCCCTATCAGTAGACAAACGTGCAACCGCCTGAGCTACGCTGGTGGCTCATTAACATGTGTGTCGTACACTATTTTTAGACGGCCGTTCTTCCGTGCTGATATCGAGACAATTGAATCGCTTATTGCAGAAACCAGTCAAACGCCAAGTTAGCCAATTGTGGGGGGGGGGGACTATCTAGCATCAGACTAAATGGTTTGGTAGTGCTTTTAATATTTTCTGCTGAAAGTTAGTATAAATGTCAATACTTTTTATCTAAGGAATAGTAATATGCGTTACAAGAGCGGTATGTTGAAGTTTTCATGTTCGAGGAAAAGTTTGAAAAAGCGAAACGTAGTTGAGCTTTTTTAATTTCCGAGAATTGAAAGAAAACATACCACTCGTGTATCGTACATTATTTTGTGAGAAGATCGTTTATTACACAACTGAAAGACGAATTTCTAATTAGTTGCAATGACGTCTCCATCTTGGTTTCTGTTCAATGACGGCAAATTTGCAAAACAAAAATATCTATCTTCAACATTGTTGCTTTAAAATGTTTTCTGTGTTTACTATACTCAGCAGGCCGTGATATACGTCTGTTTTTTTTTCCCCAGTCTATGATGAGTCTGGAATTTTGTTGATTTTTTCACGGCTTCCTTAATGTTACTTGCATCACGAATGCAGTAACTTTAGTGGAGTTGTAGAGTTTAGTTAATTTTTTGAAAATATTTAAAAACAATAATTAACAGTGCAATTTGGTGAAATTGTAGTGGTAAGTTTCCAATTTATAATTATTACTATATTGAACGTCTCTAAAAATAATATGTTAAAAGCCTAAAGCAGTAAAATCAATATGTCACTTAAGCGGTAAGAAGAGGGAAATTGTTATGTGTGTTAGGTTGGGAATACTGAATGTGGAATTTTAGACTTACCGCGGATTGGTTTTGTGCGGAAACCAAGCAAATACGCACGATCTCGCACAACATTATTTTGTGCGTTTTAACTTGGCTGTAAAATACGAAAAAGCTTTTGACTTAACCGGTTTCTGCAATAAACGAGTGGTGTAAACGTATTTTTATGGCATAATTCTCGAATTGTTTAGAATTTTGTTATAAAACTCACATTTTTTAAAAGACAATGTGTAATGTCTTTAGGGGTAGTATTTTCAAGCAATAACTGGCAAATTCTTCCTAATCTGGTATGTGAAATACCATGAACTTTCATAAACACATTCTTGCAAACATGTTTCAGTACACCACCAGTTCTTAAATTATAATTGTAAGAATGAGAATGTTTGCGTTCATGGATCGATGACCGATACATGCCGCGTCATACTACACGAAAGGTCCACACCTGTGGTGTAACGGTCAGCGCGTCTGGCCGCGAAACCAGGTGGCCCGGATTCGAATCCCGGTCGGGCCAAGTTACGTGGTTGAGGTTTTTTCCGGGGTTTTCCCTCAACCGAATACGAGCAAATGCTAGGTAACTTTCGGTGTTGGACCCCGGACTCATTTCACCGGCATTATCACGTTCATTTCATTCAGACGCTAAATAACCTGAGATGTTGATACAGCGTCGTAAAGTAACTAAATAAGTCAATAAAATAAATGAAAATAAATACTACGTTCAAGGTCAGATGAAACACGTATTTAGTTAGCTTATAGGTCAGTTGGTTACCAGCTTGCAGTCTGATAAGTTGGTAACTCTCTTTTGAATAGCAAGTGCAGATTCGTGTTCATTTAAATTTTACGGTTCTTCATTCATATGCCACTCCATAAGTTAATAATAGAACATATAATTTTCGTTTATAACTCTGAGATAATATATAAGAAATGGATCCTTCGCATAATAGATGCCGAGAAAGTTGATCATGAATTGAAGGGTTCAGAGCCATAGTGGGCCAAGCGCCATTTATTATAAACAAAGAAAGCAAGGGTTAAAATTATGTGAATACCATAGTTTAATGAAGACTGACATATTGTTTAGTTTTAATGTGTATACTTTATATTATTTGCTGTATGTTTCCATTGAATTATGGTAATAACTTCATTTTAACCCTTGTTTTCTACGGTTTTATAAATGGCGCTTGGCCCAATAGGTTCTGAACCTTTCAATTGAGACAAATTTCATAATACAAAGGTAAAACTTTCTGCATGTACCCCTTTAAATATTTTATCTGTAGTAATGTCACGAGAGGTCTGAGATTTGTCTGGGCATCTCAGACCTCGAGTGACTATTTCGTGAATAAAATAAAAATGTAAATAATATATCCCTAAAATTCGATCACAAAAAATGCTCTGGATTTAACAATGAAGTCATCATCCTTCTCGCTTCCCAATATTTTGATGGAAGGTCCACAAATGTCCGAAGAGTTTCACAATTAGCCAGGTGCTCCATCTCCATGTCCTCTTCTCTGGTGCACAGTAAGCATTTAGGTGAATTCAGTACTCAATACGATGGAGGTGTTTACTGAGGCAATCATGACCAGTAATCAATCTAAACATGGCCACGGCAGATTTTCGAGGTAGATCAGGAATTAGTTAATAATAATGTTAATAATTGTATATTTACGAATACTTAATCTATTCAAACATTGTGAAGTTGAAATACTCGTAGATGAATATCGATTACTGCAATAAAGAAATTCGATGTTATTATTCAGTAATGCCAATTGCGAAAAGCGAAATACAGGTTCAACAATGTTAATTACATGTACTGCACGTTTCTCTTATTATTATAACATAAATACATTTTCATTATCTGCTGAAAACATAATTTAATTTAACAATAACAGTAGGGACAGCTATATAACAATGCTTATATATTCACAGCGAGACATGTTGCTACACAGTGAAGCCATCTCTGTATAGATAATTAAAACACGAATTTTATTACTCCATACGGAAGGCAGTTTGATCAAAAACCTTATTATTACTATGCAAGGTCTTTGGGTTTGATATGCGTTCATGTTACATAAATTTGAACATCTGAATTTCTATTAATTGTTCAATTTCATTCACAAAATACAAATTTTATTAGCTACAATTATAGTTCAGTTACCTGTGGGAGCAGGACTAATGTCAGCTGTGCCTTATTTCGACCGTTGCAATCAGTGCTACACGAAAGAATTTTTATAGCTCAACAAACGCATTCTCGCTGTAGTGTGTAACGGAACTAAAGCTGTTTCTACACAGTTCAATATTCCAATCGCGTATGCGTGCAATCTGGGAAGAATATTGAAAGAATCAAGTTTAAAATGTACGTTCCATTAAGATGCATGAAGATTTTGTGTCTACATGGTGCGCCGTTTTGAACGTCGTCTTCACTGCGTAATTATATCAATTAATATTAAATATTAATCTTGCATTTATTGCTTTAAATTTGAAAGAAAAGTTTAACCGTGTAGTTGCATCTGAATGTATTCATGATCATCAATTTACGGGGAAACAGTTGGCGACGACTAAACAAAAGAACGACCATGCGATAAATTGATAGTAATAAATCTAGCTGCAAAAATTATCGCAAACTGTGACTGTGATTGGTTGGAATTCAAAATTTCATTACACTTCATTGGTCGAAAATGGAATGACGTCATATAAACGAAATAGTCTATCTTAAAACATACTGCGTGTTGAGTTCAAAGTGTGTCATGCTCGCTGTATGCCGTCATGTGGCTAGTCGTTGAGCCTAGAGAATTCAATTTTCCTACACTTCCACAGAGGAGTATTACTTATATGCCAGAGAAGTTGCCTAGCAAGTACGGCGTTCATTCTGAAGAGTACTTACCGATAAGTACGGTAACGCCGGTAATGGCAGGAATGTGAAGTGTTTCGAAACATGTACTGAGGTGAGTTTTTCTTACTGTCGGGATATGTGGAGAGGGTTAAGACGATTACTTACGTATTTGTTGACATTAACTTCGACGGTCAACATGGACACGGAGCATTTGATTTGTATTGTGGAATGTTGCCGTACGCAACCGATGATAATTGATATCCTGCGTACGACTTGCACGCAGTTAGAAAGAGGTTATGGTAGCACACAGACTTTACAGACCGCCATTTATTGCTACGACGTTCAAGTTATACCATACACGTACACGTTCTCAAGTTCAGATTGAACTCCTTGGTTAATAGGTAACTTCTCTGACATAAAAGCTGAAACTCGCTTCAAATCGCTGACTCACAACAGTGACGTCATGACACACTTTGAAATGAACACCCAGTAGAACTTTAGCTTAATATTTTGAATATAAAAATCTAATATTAAAAATGAAGACCGTTTGTTGTTTTGAACCATTATTCGTTTAATCGAAGTGAAACGCCATTCACGAACATAACTTAGCGCACGTTTCAAAATTCTAATGGCACTTTCTATGGTAGTGGTAGATGAATGGAAACAATTAAAACTTTATAGCCACGCTTACGCCCATGAATAGAGGTTGGGAGAATAGCTTTTCTAGTTACGCACCGTTAAATTCGTGTCCAGAAATTTCACTTGAAAGTTACAAATCCCGTAATTGAAAGCAGTTAATGCTTTAATGCAAGACATAAAATTGTACCGGAATTGTTACAGACATACGTATGCATTTAGGCAGATAGGATTTGTGGAACAGATGTGTAGAGGCAGCGTTAACTATCGATTGTTCTCTATTGCTGAATATAGAGATGTGTTCCGAGAACAGTTTCTGTCGTCAATTCAGCAACATCAAATAAATTCAGTAAAATTAACTTTAGAATAACTGTTCCGTTAATAATTATATGATTGTCTTAGGGCCGATTTCACCAACACGTTATTAATCCACAATTAGCTAATTGTAATTTTTTCCCCCGAGATGAAATAAGAGAGTTGGGTCTACAGCTAATTAAAAGCGGAATAGATGTGGACCTACCAGTAAGGAAATGAGTCGACCTAAACTTACGGACAAATAACTTTAAAACAAAAGCATGGCTCTCATTACTTCTGTTATGAATACAATACGAATAGCAGAACTTTCACAGTAATTTAAAAACTTACGAATTTGAAGACTCGTATAAAAGTGGAAACAAAATAAAGTTCTGTCATGAAGCTTATTCTTTTGTGATGTTTTTAAAATAAGCCTCATAATAATGTCTTTGTTTTTGAAGTGAAGTATTTGCGATTTTTTAAAAATAGCATCGAATTTATTGATTTATTTATCTATTTATTTATTTATTTTTAAGTTGTATCAACATATATTGTTTTAATCTTGAGGCTGTGTTTAGGTCAAAGATAAGTTATCTATGTTATTCGAATAAATAAATATATTTATTTATTTATGCATTCATTTATTTATATAATTATTTGTTCATTCATTCACATATTTATTTATTTATTTATTTATTTATTTATTTATTCACTTATTTATATATACATTTATTTATTTATTCATTTATTCATTCTTTTATTCATTCATTCATTCATTCATTTTATTCATTCATTTATTCATTCATTTATGTATTTAATGTTTTTGTATTTATTTACTTATTTATTTATGTTTTTATTTTTATTTACTTATTTATTTATGTTTTTATTTATGTCCTTATTTATTTATGTATTTATGCACTTATTTATATATTTACTTAATTATTTATTTAAACTTCACCACCAACAGATTCAAGCTTCCACTTATACAGTGGATGGCTTACATTGATACATATAAGAAATACATAATAATGAAAAACAAAAGAAGCAACACAAACGAAAGAAAGGAAGATAGATAGATAGATAGATAGATAGATAGATAGATAGATAGATAGATAGATGGATAGATAGATAGATAGATGGATAGATAGATAGATAGATGGATGGATGGATGGATGGATGGATGGATGGATGGATGGATGGATGGATGGATGGATGGATGGATGGATGGATGGATGGATGGATGGATGGATGGATGGATGGATGGATGGATGGATGGATGGATGGATGGATGGATGGATGCGTGGGTGGGTGGGTGAATGGATGGATAGAATACAATATTGCAGTTAATATTAGTGCCAAATGTCAATATAATAATGCAGAATTATTTCAAAATTAGAGTAAAAACATTATAATACACTTATTCATCATTTAAATACTTAAGGGAATAAAGTTCTTTTTAATATTGTATGGAGTTTTTTAACTTTTAAACTGAAATCTAATTGAGAATCACAGTTTAAAGACAGATAGTTGTAAGTGTTACACATAATAAACAATGGAGAGTTCTTGAAGAAAACAGTTCTACGAATTGGAATAACAAAAGGTTGTCTATGACGTAATTCTATTCTTGTTACATTGAACAAAGGAATTTAAGAAAATCACAGTTATTCAGTGTGCCGTTAACCGTCTTATAGAGTAAAATTTGGCTATTTATTAATCGACTAGATTTTAAGGTTTTATAATTAAATTAAAAAAGTAACTGATTATATGAAATTTGTTTTTCATAAGACCACAGTGATATTTTATAAAATACAAGTAACGTAAACATCTTTTCTGCATCCTTTACATTTACATCTGATGGGACTGGAACTGATGTGACCATATTGTAGACGCATACTCTCTTTTACTCCTAACTACAGTTTCATACAGAGTAGGCCAACCTATCAATAATATCTATATTTTTTAATTATTTTGTATTTCTGATTATAAATCCCAATTTTCTATATGCATCAATTACCACATGATTTAAGTGCATTTCGAAACATAGATTACGTGTAAAATAAATACCCAAACCCTTAAATGATTTTATTCTAAGTAATTTCACACCATTAATTTCATACGAATTTTGAGCAATTATCTTATTTTTAGAATACGTCATAAAGCAACATTTATTGGGATTTAACAGAAGAAAATTGTCAATACTCCATCTATATAGTCTGTCCAAATCATGTAGGCAAAAAGATCTTGTTGTTTGTCAGTGACTTTATCGAATGTGAAGAAACAACACAATGGAATGCGAAGAAACAACGTAATCGATTGCGAGCAAATAACGTAATTTAATGCAACGTAACAATGTAATCTAATGCAATAATGAACGAAATTGTATGCGAAGAAACGATATAGGTAATCGAAAACGAAACGACAAAGTCGAATGCGAAGAAAAAACATAGGTTAATTGTATGAGAAGAAAAAAAACATAATCGAACGCAAAGGAAGAGCAAAATCGAATGCGAAGAAAGAAACTCATTTGAATACAACGCAATAACGTAAGCGAATATAAAGAAAGACTGTAATGTAATGCAAAGAAGAAACCCATGTAGTGCAACACAACAATGTTGAGTAATAAAATGCAATGGAATAGCGTGATAAAATGCAACGCAATTTCCACGAAATGCGAAGCAGCAACGTCATAAGACCCAAAGGCGTCAAAGTAATGGAATGTATGGCAAATGGAGTAATGGAATGCACATTAACGGTACAAAGTATTCAACTGAAACATGGATAAATATACAAACATCTATATATATAATTTGAACTGGTAATGGAAATTACGGGAAAACGGCTGAACGGATTTTAATAAATGATACTCATTTTCATTTGCATCTTTTTGAAAACCAATAGTTTTAGTGAAATGTCAAATTTCCTACATAATTTTCCTATTTTGCAAAATCCATCTGTTGTCAGTTTTGAGAACTACAGTTTATTCAATGGTGACTTATTGAATTTCAGAACAAAACACACACTTCAGTGAGAACTTATGTTTGGAGATGACCTGCAGGTTTGCCGACTATTTCAGGCATACAAATTTTTGGATGTTTTAAAACTGATTTGCAGTGCTTATTACTAAAGGTAAGCATATGATATTTGGTACAAAGATTGAGGTGGTATCTTTGAAATTTTAGGAAATGTTTTAAAATTTTATAGTTAATATCTGATCGTCTATTTTTCATTAATTTACATAATATTGAAATCTTATTGATGTTTGAAAGTGAAACATTTTGAGGTTATATAAGTAAATGTAGAGAATATCTTAATTTACTTATTTCTATAATTTATTACAATAGGAATTTTAGAAATCTAGGTAAGATAATAAGATGTGATAAAAACAGAATATGGAGATGCAATGGGTTCAGTGTTGCTTCTGTTTGATTTGTTATCATGCTAAGTGTCATATTGATATGTGCTATCTTTGACTTACTTGGAAGCAAAAATTGTGACAGAAAGATGAAAATGGCTCCACCATTTTGGATAAAAGAAGAGGCAGAAAATTGGGTGGCATCATTTCAGCAAGATTCTTAGTAATAAAATGATTTTAGTTAAAAGTTACACCTTCGGCAGGAAACGAAAATGGCTATTGTTTTTCGATTCAGAAGGACTCTTGCTTTTGGACATTTTGCCACACGGAACCACCATCTGAAATAGCTACTGCTATCGTTGCAACTTGATCGACGACTTGCAGGATGTTCTGTTGCACGACAAGCTGTTTTCGCGTTGAAACTCAAAAACTGAAGTTGGATAGGTTCAAGAAAAAGCATTTGGCCTAAAAAATCCATTCAGAGGGGATGTTTCATTATTAGAAGCAAATAACTATCAAAAAGACAAGACCATCTGAAATAAATCAGAAAATTTTTATTTGACAACGTCTAACTGAAACATCCACCTTACAGTCCTGAACTGGCACCGTGCGATTACCATCTCTTTGGTAAACTGAAAGGATCCCTTCAGATTGGAATTAGGTTAGAAGATGACTATTTGTGCAAATGCTGCTAAAATAATGGCTCAGATTGTTTGTCAGACTTTTACTGTGCTGGTCTACAGGCCCTCGTTTTCCCCATTACGTAAGGCAGTTGAAAGGGACAATTATACAATGTAAAATGACATTTTGTTATAGATTATTACATTCTGTGAAAATAGAAAAGCTTAGGATAAAAATATAATTTTTAAACAAACGTTATGCAACATCTCCATGATTAAAATGTAATAATATTACAGGTCATAAAATTAAAATAATATTAAAATCCGAAATAACGAAGTGTTACCCTTTCAGGGCATAATAGAAATTCCTTTTCAATTTCTATTTTTACTTTGATTTCATTCTTATTATGTGTTGATATGTATTTCTATGTTTTCTTGTTATGAAATATGGGAGACGGAATTACTATTTTTGAAGTCTTGAACAATAAAAGAATTTCATTTGACTCTAATGAATTTTTCCACAATTCTTCTACCTCTCACGAAATTATTTTAATGCAATATCACCTGAAATTACCAAGGTTATCACGAAATAACCAACCTTTCAGCTTAACTTGTAAAAGTGGTTTTGGCACATATTCCAGAACAGTTTATCCAAGCTTTTATGTCTCCAGATTTGTACAGCAAGTTATCGTCTTTTAGATTAAAAAATCGATATATTTACACAATGACAATTTACATTTGCATGTCATTATTTTCATGAATTTATCATTTGAAGTTACCAATAAATTTACCCTATTATTATAAACCATGTAAAATTAGCTACTGTATACTGTAAATCACAACATAGTTTGAAGATATAGCCTAGTTTGTGTTTGTAGGAGACTTTTAAGTCCATGTAACAAAAATTAGTAAAAGCTGCATTTTGTGTATAATTAAACAGAGTTCGAATTGTTTATTTGTCATAAAGGAAGCAGCTTACATTTAATTACAAAAAAACAATTTTTAAGAAATTTGTAATTACTGCACCTATATTGACCTGAGGGATGTTACTATTGAGTTTTAGTTTCCTTCATTTTTTAACTGTTGATTAGACACTCACAGAGTCAGACTGCTAATTTCGACTTTAAATTTACTTCAATTATGCAAATTAGTGACATAATCAAAATGTTCCATGCGCATTACATTTAAATACAGTAAGTTCATTTTTTTTTCACATGGACTCTAATTTACTGGCCACATTTTAAAGTTGAGAAATTTATAATATCTAGGCTAGTTTAAGCACAAAATTTTTGAAATATTATTTATTCACAATTTTTTATTAACATAATAATTTCTTTATATGAAACAACTAGTCAAAGGATAGGACAAGAAATGTCAGAAGGAAGTGAAATAGGGAGAGGAGTACGTCAAGGATGTCCTTTATCACCTACCCTGATCAACGTCTACTTGGAGGATTTAGTAAAGAACTGTTTTCAGAACATGGGAGGAGTGATAGTAGGAGGAAAAAGAATAAAGTGCATAAGATTTGCTGATGATATGACATTGTTAGCAGAAGAAGAGATGATACTAATGGATATGCTACTGGAGCTAAATGACAGCTGTGAGTAGTATGGGATGAAGATAAATGCAAATAAGACGAAGAGCATGGTCATAGGAAGAAAAATACAGAAGATAAACTTACGAATTCTAAATCAGGCAGTGGACAGCTTCAAATACTTGGGATGTACTATAAGCAGTAACATGAACTGCTGCTAGGAAGTCAAAAGGAGGATAGCAATGGCCAAGGAAGCTTTTAATAGAAAAAGGAGCATATTCTGCGGACCTTTGGGAAAAGAACTAAGGAAGAGACTAGTGAAGTGCTTCGTATGGAGTGTGGCATTGTGTGGGGCAGAAGCGTGGACATTACGAAGAAGTGAAGGGAAGCAAATAGAAGCATTTGAAATGTGGATATGGAGAAGAATGGAACGTGTGAAGTGGATAGACAGAATAAGAAATGAAGCTGTGTTGGAAAGAGTGGGTGAAGAAAGAATGATGCTGAAACTGATCAGGAAGAGGAAAAGGAATTTGTTGGGTCGCTGCCTGAGAAGAAACTGCCTATTGAAGGATGCACTGAAAGGTATGGTGAACGGGAGGAGAGTTCGGGGCAGAAGAAGATATCAGTTGATAGACGACATTAAGATATATGGATCATATGAGTAGCTTAATATCAAAGATGGACATCTGACCTCAATCGAAATTTAGATAGCTGTGGTTTTTATACAATTTTTCATGCTCTTTCCAGTTACAGTGAAACCATATGCAAACTCTAACACTATATTTATAAACTAAATTGTGTTAAATATTACAAAGAACACTGTGAATTAAAAAATTGCCTCTAAATCAAAACTATGGAGATGACAGATGTCCGTCTTTGATATTAAACTACTCATATGAGGAGAAAAGAGGAAAGCAGAAAATAGGAAAGATTGGAGAAAGCTGGGTTTGCAGTGAAATACCTGCCCTTGGGCAGAACACTAAATTGTGTGAAAGACTTTATTTACCTTCTAATTGTCAAGATACTTAAAAATTTTCAACGTTAGATAACAAGTAATATATGAATGGGAATGTAAGAATATTTTAATTGAATTTGGTAAAAATTGTATGCGCGTGGAGCATATTAAACATCAAAAATGTAGTTTCAAGGAAAAGGAAAATTGTTGAAAAGAGATGGAATACTGACATATGGAACAGACAGGTCTTTATAGAAATTACTCCTGGACCTCAAAGAAGACGTAGAGGTAAAAAAAACTTCTTACTATCAACTTCCTAAGTGACATTAATATTTTCGTACAAAAAAACAAACAAAAATTTGATTATTTGATCATTTTTTATTTTGCAAAATCTCAGTCATAGAGTGTTATTTCCCGGAAACAGTACTTAGGCCTATTCTTAGTAGAAAGATATTAAAATAAAAACATTTATTTTGTGTTATTAATGATCCTAACATGACATAGGTTTCAAAATTGCTATTTATGTTATTTCCTTACATGAATAATAATTAACCTAGTTACGAAACTAAACTGAAGGCTCGTATTCAAACAAATTTATGTAACACGTATAGTGCAACTCTAATTTCCTTAGAATACGAAATGCAAGATAGGTTATGTCTGTATAACTGTCTTTTGTGCAGTAATTTATGACCATTTTGAAGCAGTGGAAATACGTGCGCGATGAACGACACAAATTGTTTCAAAACGAATAGTCATTCCATACGCCGAGGTATCGGAGTTTGAATGAGAAAGAGGTTGTGGAAATGAGGTTCGGTTTAGTTGCATTGCAGGAGAATGCTAATGTTATTGACTGCCAGACAGAATAGCTGTTTAAAATTGACCATGTCAGACATGCATCTGCTTTAGAATTCCGTAGAATGAGAGCTGCATACGATATCAGTGAGAAGGAGTGAGTCAAAAGTAATTTAGTTTAGAAACAAGATTATTATTAAGTGGTGAAAATGTAATAGCTGAGATTCTGAAATTGTACGTTTTATGTTTCTGTACACTGAAAGAGACACTCTGCATACAAAATGCGGCATACTATCTGGCTTTGTTACATCTAATGAGAATAAAAACGACACCATAACCTCAGTTGTGGGTTCTCATTTAATAGAGATTCTATTGTTTCATTTCCGAGTACGTGGTATAGTTCCACATGGCAGTCTGCTGTAATACGGTACGATACAAATGTTTTTGTGCGAAAGATTCAGTAAATTACACATTATATTGAATTCCTAAAGCATGTTTTCCTGCAACTGAAAAAAAAAAAAATTGTTGGATAGCGCAAAGTTTGTATAATCGTGCAAAAACTTTAGATTTATAGAAAGAATTATGTTAATTTTTTTAAGTGGATAAATAAATAAATAAATAAATAAATAAATAAATATATGCTACAATTAACAATCCTACAGAGTTTTTCATAAGCAACGAGTGTATTGAAAAATAAACTATTTTGAATAACTTTTTAAAATGATGATCATCCTCACGAGAAAGAATCCTTCCCGTTCCGTACAGTCGATTTGAAAACAAACACACCAAGGAAGCTGCTTATCTATGTGTAATGTGCATTTGACACCAACTTAAAATGACCTGGAGCATGACATTCCATACCCCAAGGATAATGGCACACGGCCATGCCTATACACATTGTTGTGATAGACTGGAATGATAAAATGCCGCGGAGCCTCTTAAGGTTATTGCAGAAGAGAAAAATTGCTGCTTGGTTTGAACATGGAAACAATGTCCTAAAATTAAGCATTTTTCCCGTAGACGAAGTGTTTCCAGGCTGGTGGATCGGTCGCACAGACCCAACCAATCTGTTGGCCTCCGCGATCACCTGATTTGACTCCCTTGGACTTCTTTTTCTGGTAGCGTCAAGGATCGTCCACTCTTAGCATGTGGAAGCGAAAACTGGATGTTGAAGAGATATGAAAAGAGAAAAAATTGAAACCAAGAAAATGTGATTTTAGAAGTTAAGGATGGCATGTCGTACGCAGGAAGATCTTTGCATAGTAAGTACGACGAACTTGGTTTTGTTTCCATAAGACTTAAAAATAATGACAGCACAAAATATATACGTTTTGGCGATATAATATTAAATTCACAGCACTGAATTCAAGAACACAGAAGAGTATGTACTCGTAATCTATTAATTTACTTGCATGAAAATAATTTATTACGTCACCTATAAAATCATTTAAAATATTAGTTTTTCTGCCGGCGTAAATTGCCTGCAATGTACGTGAAATATGCAAGGTGTCCACATGAAGCCTTTACAACTTCAGATGTAAACAACAAATTATTTAGACATGATATCTGGATGCGGTTTTCTGCATGTTAATCAGAAACTGTTAGAGTTTTTATGACAATTTGGTTGCAGGTGTAAATTTTTGTAAAATCTGAAATCTGATAATGAAGGAGAAGTAGGTACCTCAGGAGATGGCACAGTGTGTATCCTGGTTTATCGAGACACGATTAGGAAGCCCTAATAAGTCCATTCGCAGTGTGCCAGGGAATTGAACTTGCAGCATTCGACTGTCCACAAAGTCCTTTACAAGAATGTCAGTAACTTTGTACCTATACAAAGTTCAGCTAATGCAAGCTCTTCAGCCAATTAATCGACCAGGCGGCACAGCATTTGCTGTCGACATGCTGGCTAGAATTTCAACAACCCAAAAAAATTCCCATAAAAATGTTGGCAGTTTCTGATTTACATCTGAAGTTATAAAGGTTTCATGCAGACACTCTGTATATACTTTACTATAATTTACGGACTATCCTTGCACAAAATATTTCAGCAAACTGAGAAAAATTAGAGTACATGATGAAGTTACGTTTAATTAAAATAATATTTGAACAAAATAATTTTTTGCTTCCGTGAACCACTTCGAATCGTGGACCTCAGGTTTGGAACAGGTGGTGTAATTACAGCTACCTAGAATAAGAAACAAAAACAGAAAAAGTTAAGAGTTAAGTTAAATATTTTTTTCTAAATATAAGAAAATATTTCTTCCTGTATTATATGGAAGACACAAGTCGAATGTTGGTGAGGGAAATTGCCCCATGCTCCTACTTGGGGTGTAAAAAGTGATATTAGTTGTAGCATGTAAGAGACCAGCTTGACTGCAGCTCACGCGAACTCCAGGTTCCCCTTGGCCCGGGTCACAGCAACTTGAAAGGATGAAGTAGACGAGACTCTTAAGCCACGTAGTACATGACAACTCACCTAGGGAGAAGGAAACCAAGCCCTGGCTCCTGTAGTCGAGGATTGAGGAATTGGACCAGCAAACTGTCACTTGTGAAACTTTGTCAAATTTGTCAGTAACAGCTAACTTAGAGGAAGGCCGGAGAAATAAATAGGGAGGGGGAGAGATTCAGAGAGCGGAGGAAGTTTGTAGGAGAATTTGAGAAAGGGGAGAGAGATTTGAAAAGAGGTTGAGAGAGTGGAGAGATTGGGAAAGAGGTTGAGAGAGGAGAGGAAGATTGGAAAGGAGGTTGAGAGAGGGGAGATAAATTGGAAAAGAAGTCGAGACAGTGGAGAGGGATTTGAAAAGAGGTTGAGAGAGGGGGGAGAGATTGAAAAAGAGGTTGAGAGAGGGGAGGAAGATTGGAAAAGAGGTTGAGAGAGGGGAGATAAATTGGAAAAGAAGTCGAGACAGTGGAGAGGGATTGGAAAAGAGGTTGAGAGAGGGGAGATAGATTGAAAAAGAGGTTGAGAGAGGGGAGGAAGATTGGAAAAGAGGTTGAGAAAGGGGAGATAAATTGGAAAAGAAGTCGAGACAGTGGAGAGGGATTGGAAAAGAGGTTGAGAGAGGGGAGATAGATTGGAAAAGAGGTTGGGAGAGGGAGATAAATTGGAAAAGAGGTTAAGACAGAGGTTGGAAAAGAGGTTGAGGAGGAGGATAGATTGAAAAGAGGTTGAGAGGGGGAAGATGGAAAAAGGTTGAGATAAATTGGAAGTCGAGACAGTGGAGAGGGATTGGAAAAGAGGTTGAGAGAGGGGAGATAGATTGGAAAAGAGGTTGGGAGAGGGAGATAAATTGGAAAAGAGGTTAAGACATTGGAGAGGGATTGGAAAAGAGGTTGAGAGAGGGGAGATAAGTTGGAAAAGAGTTTAAGACAGTGGAGAGGGATTGGAAAAGAGGTTGAGAGAGTGGAGAGATTGGAAAAGAGGTTGAGAGAGGGGAGGAAGCTTGGAAAGGAGGTTGGGAGAGGGGAGATAAATTGGAAAAGAGGTTAAGACATTGGAGAGGGATTGGAAAAGAGGTTGAGAGAGGGGAGATAAATTGGAAAAGAGGTTAACACAGTGGAGAGGGATTGGAAAAGAGGTTGAGAGAGGAGAGATAGATTGAAAAAGATGTTGAGAGAGGGGAGGAAGATTGGAAAAGAGGTTGGGAGAGGGGAGATAAATTGGAAAAGAGGTTAAGACATTGGAGAGGGATTGGAAAAGAGGTTGAGAGAGGAGAGATAGATTGAAAAAGAAGTTGAGAGAGTGGATAAAGATTGGAGAGAGGTTGAGAGAAGGGAGATAATTTGGAAAAGAGGTTGAGACAGTGGAGAGGGATTGGAAAAGAGGTTGAGAGAGTGGAGATAGATTGGGAAAGAGGTTGAGAGAGGGGAGATAAATTGGAAAAGAGGTTGAGACAGTGGAGAGGGATTGGAAAAGAGGTTGAGAGATAGATTGGAAAAGAAGTTGAGAGAGTGGAGAAAGATTGGAAAAGAAGTTGAGAGAAGGGAGATAAATTGGAAAAAAGGTTGAGACAGTGGAGAAAGATTGGAAAAGAGATTGAGAGAGTGGAGATAGATTGGGAAAGAGGTTGAGAGGGTGGAAAGAGATTAGAAACGAGGTTGAGAGAGGAGAGATAGATTGAAAAAGAAGTTGAGAGAGTGAAGAGAGATTAGAGACGAGGTTGAGATAGGGGGAGAGATTGGAAAATGATTGAGAGAGGAGAGAGAGAGTGGAGAGAGATTGAGAGACTGAAGACATTGAAAAAGAAGTTGAGAGGCGATGAGAGATTGGAAATGGGAATGAAAGGGGGAGAGAGGTTGAAAAATAGACAGATAGAGGAGAGACATTGGAGAAATGATTGAGAGAGGAGAGAGAAAGTGGAGAGAAATTGAGAGACTGAAGACATTGAAAAAGAAGTTGAGAGGCGATGAGAGATTGGAAATGGGAATGGAAGGGGGAGAGAGCTTGAAAAATAGACAGATAGAGGAGAGAGATTGGAAAATGACTGAGAGAGGAAAGAGAAAGTGGAGAGAGATTGAGAGACTGAAGACAAAGTGAAAAAAAGTTTGAGAGACGAAAGAGAGATTGGAAATGGGTATGAAAGAGGGAGAGAGGATGAAAAATAGACAGATAGGAGACAGAGATTGGAAAAATGATTGAGAGAGGAGAGAGAAAGTGGAGAGAGATTGAGAGACTGAAGACATTGAAAAAGAAGTTGAGAGGCGATGAGAGATTGGAAATGGGAATGAAAGGGGGAGAGAGGTTGAAAAATAGACAGATAGAGGAGAGACATTGGAGAAATGATTGAGAGAGGAGAGAGAAAGTGGAGAGAAATTGAGAGACTGAAGACATTGAAAAAGAAGTTGAGAGGCGATGAGAGATTGGAAATGGGAATGGAAGGGGGAGAGAGCTTGAAAAATAGACAGATAGAGGAGAGAGATTGGAAAATGACTGAGAGAGGAAAGAGAAAGTGGAGAGAGATTGAGAGACTGAAGACAAAGTGAAAAAAAGTTTGAGAGACGAAAGAGAGATTGGAAATGGGTATGAAAGAGGGAGAGAGGATGAAAAATAGACAGATAGGAGACAGAGATTGGAAAAATGATTGAGAGAGGAGAGAGAAAGTGGAGAGAGATTGAGAGACTGAAGACATTGAAAAAGAAGTTAAGAGGAGATGAGAGATTGGAAATAGGAATGAAAGGGGGAGAGAGGTTGAAAAATAGACAGATAGGAGAGAGAGATTGGAAAAATGATTGAGAGAGGAGAGAGAAAGTGGAGAGAGATTGAGAGACTGAGGAGAGATTGAAAAAGAGATCGAGAGACGAAAAGGAGATTGGAAATTGGAATAAATGGGGAGAAAGATGGAAAATAGACAGATAGGGGAGAGAGGTTATAAAAAAGATTGAGAGAGGAGAGACTTAGTGAGGAGAGATTTAGAGACTAAAGACAGATTGAAAAAGAGGTTGAGAGAAGAAAGAGGGATTTGAAATGGGAATAAATGGGGAGAAAGATGGAAAATAGAGAGATAGGGGAGAGAGATTGGAAAAATGATTGAGAGAGGAGAGAGATTGAGAGACTGAAGACATTGAAATAGAAGTTGAGAGGCAATGAGAGATTGGAAATGGGAATGAAAGGGGGAGAGAGATTGAAAAATAGACAGATAGGGGAGAGAGATTGGAAAAATGATTCAGAGAGGAGAGACAAAGTGGAGAGAGATTGAGAGACTGAAGACGTTGAAAAAGAATTTGAAAGGCGATGAGAGATTGGAAATGGGAATGAAAGGGGGAGAGAGGTGGAAAAATAGACAGATAGGGGAGAGAGATTGGAAAAATGATTGAGTGAGGAGAGAGATTGAGAGACTGAAGGCAGATTGAAAAAGAGATTGAGAGACGAACGAGAGATTGGAAATGGGAATAAAATGAGGAGAGAGGTTGGAAAATAAACAGATAGGGGAGAGAGGTTAGAAAAATGATTGAGAGAGGAGAGAGAAAGTGGGAAGAGATTGAGAGACTAAAGACGGATTGAAAAAGAGATTGAGAGACGAACGAGAGATTGCAGATGGGAATAAATGGGGGGAGAGGTTGGAAAATAGAGAGATAGGGGAGAGAGGTTTTAAAAAGGATTGCGAGAGGAAAGAGATAGTGAGGAGAGATTGAGAGACTGAAGAGAGATTGAAAAAGAGATTGTGCAGTATACTATGATTGAAACTTAATTGCGGTATATTGTGTTACTTTGTATTATATTATATTATATTTTTATATTATATTAGCAATCCGAGTACTATTTCCTACAATATAATCCTTTTTTGTTTTTTCTCTTCCCGTGTGCGGCAAAGTAACTTCGCGTCAGGTTTCGAACTACACTGTAGCTTAGAATCCTAAATTTGATACGTAAACTAACTTTTTGACAGGAATGCAATCAAGATGCTCGTTCTCCTCCTCCCTAAATTAATTTCGGTGAAGTACCACTCCAGCACACCGCGATGTTGATTCTGTATCACAAAGTTCATTTTAATACACCTTACAGAACTCTGCACTTCCTCATACCGACTCCGGAACCAGTCGGCGTAATGTTTCCAGAGACTTAAAAGGAATATTTGTTGGCAAATGTGTGTTTACACAAGAGCTAGTAGATTGGTTTCTGTTTGCTGTTAGGTTGCTATGATGTAGGGAACATTCTTGTCATGAGAATAAATTGATGTTCTCGTATATCAAACAACAACGCGCTACTGTGCATTTGCCAAACTTGTGCCAGCTTTATACTGTTGGAGTTCTCTTGCAAACGGTCTGTTCATTACATACCTCAGAAACAGAGTCGGTTCTATTTTTGGATGTGAATAAGGCTTATGACAACTTCATGATTACAAACTCTCTGAAATGTAATCTATTAGATTTAGGAATTATGCTCAGTGTACAATGAATTCAGTAGCATTTAAGTCGATTCGTTCCTGAATAATTGATTAATGGCTAGAAAACAAATTGTACAAATTAAATATAGACATTTTTCTTAAAATATGTATAGACGTCCATTGAAATTTATTATTTCTATTTTATGTTTAATACAGGGTGATTCAGTAAAAGCGTGCAAATGTTACACAGAATGTAGGCAGTGCTCGACTGCACATTTTGAGATAGGAAACTTAGGGTCTCTGAAGCCATATTAAGGAGGTATGAGCTTCAATTATAATTATTAATTTCAATTCAGGAATCCGCCCCTGAGCACGAGTTCTACTCTTTCAGGGGCGAGGTAAAGTTTTTCTCTATATATTATATTTTATGTTACAATTATTAGCAAAATAATAAATAAATAAATAAATAAATAAATAAATAAATGAATAAATAAATGGCTAAGGTCAAATACGGTAGCCGTCACAATCAGGTTTTTTTTTTTTACGAAATTTGACTTGGCCGTTCGGTCACTACATCTCCTGTGTTGGTTTTGTAGCTTTTCTACGTTCCACGCATTTGTTTATATAAAACATTGATAATTAGTGTTCCACATACTGACAAATATTTATTTCATGTTACCGTCACGTGTGCAAACGCGGGATCATGTGAATGGGGTACCAATGAAGCACATATTGATTAAAATGCGGGGTTTTATTTAGAGTTGAGAAATGTTGCTAATTAAAAATATTTATTTACACCTGTGTGCAATTGAATCGTGTGTTTATTCAATAAATTTTTGGCCTTTGACAAAATAGGAATTGAAATCAGAGCCTGCCATTTGCTGTCCCGCTAAATAGATAGGCATTGATTTCCGGATATATTGGATACAATCTCCACTCCGTTATGCAGTTAATAGATAAACTATTGTGCAGTTGATTTTGTTGCAATGTTATTACCCTTGACGTATGGGATGGCCACTGAATGAACAAAGGTTCGTGCTTCCGTGGCCTAGAACGTTCTATGCAATGGCTTGTAACATTAGCTACACTTCGGCTTACAATACTCTGACGAAATTTGTGCCCAATTACTCAGTTAATCCTTTTATGCAGTGTACCTGCATTTCCAAAACTACATGTACTGTGGAATCAACACACATTTTACATTATCATACGCTGATAACCCAGGTTCGAATTCCGGTAGATGCGACGAGGTTCTATTTTTTTTTATTTTATTGGGTTATTTTACGACGCTGTATCAACATCTAGGTTATTTAGCGTCTGAATGAAATGAAGGTGATAATGCCGGTGAAATGAATCCGGGGTCCAATACCGAAAGTTACCTAGCATTTGCTCGTATTGGGTTGAGGGAAAACCCCGGAAAAAACCTCAACCAGATAACTTGCCCCGACCGGGATTCGAACCCGGGCCACATGGTTTCGCAGCCAGACGCGCTGACCGTCGAGGTTCTATTTGACATTTTTTAGCGACATCAATATTTTTATTGTATTGAGTACTATTACTTTAGCACTATCTACCATATATATTTTATGTTGATATTGTAATTGTTTTTCGTCATAATACAATTTGAGAAAGTTTTAATTGCATTTATGTGCGTTTCATTAGACAAAGTTGTATTTGAATTTCTTCTAGAATAATGCAAACCAACATAATTAGCAATTATGATTTTCGTTAATATGTCACACTAATATATAAAATCTGTTATTTAATACCATTATTTGTTTTTGTGAGTTATGAAATATAAATGTTCATTAAATACAGGATGTTAAAAAAAAAGTATTCAATATTTTAGGAGGTGCTAGTATGCATCAAAACAAGAACAAAATGTCTAATGAATATGGGTCCTACAACACTTACTTTCTGAGAGCTGAACACTTGTGCATAGGAGGTGCTCAATGTGACGTCCATTAATGTCAGTGCATTCCTCTATCCTTTGGCATAAGGAATCACGCACTCTTTGAAATTTACCTCGTTATTCTTGATAACCAAAAGTCTAGGGGATTTTGGTTTGAGGAACGAGCAGGCCAAGGTGTAGGGCCTCCCCAATCAATCCAGCGGTCCTGAAATGTCAGCGTCAGGTCTTCACGCTTATTGCGGAGAAAATGTGCTGGTGTGCTATCAAGCATGAACCCATCTGTAGTCTTTGCTGACATGGCTCATTCTCCAGCAAGGTAGGCAATACGTTAATAAGAAAGTCCTGATAACCATTCCCAGTTAATCTCTGTGGTAGCACGTATGGCCCTTAATCTATCACCAAGAACGCCTGCCCATAAGTTGATTGACAATTGGTGTTGATGCCTTGTTTATTCAACTGCATGGGGATTTTCATCAGCCCACACATGCTGATTACGAAAATTCACAACACCATCTCTGCTAACCCCGCTCATATCCACAACCAGAGTTTTGTTCTCAGTAATCCTTGCGACGTATCATTATTCCATGTCAGGGGTGTCAACTACGGTATGATTATCTGGTAGTTTTCTGTATTGTAGGGCAGAGGAATGCATTGCCATGAATGGACGTCACATTGAGCACCTCCTATGAACAAGTATTCAGATGTCAGAAAATATGTGTTGTAGAACCCATGTTTATTAGACATTATTTTCTTGTTTTGATTCATACTAGCACCTTCTAAAATATTGGATACTTTTTTAACACCCTGTATGCAGGGTGGAAGCGAAATAATCTTGCATATTGAAAAAGACGGTAGAGTTTACTGAAATGAAGAGAAAACATGTATTATGTTTTGTGATTAAATGCACGGTTAATTAGAATTAAGTTTCAAGTTTCAGCAGTAATAATAATAATAATAATAATAATAATAATAATAATAATAATAATAATAATAATAATAATAATAATATATAAGAGTAAGTTCATATAATATTAACAAAATGAATCAATCTATAAAATGCCTGTTATTATTCGGTTGAAAAGCTTTTATCATCCAGTCTGCTGTCAAAAACTCTGAAAGTTAGAATTTATAAAACAGTTATATTACCGGTTGTTCTTTATGGTTGTGAAACTTGGACTCTCACTTTGAGAGGAACATAGGTTAAAGGTGTTTGAGAAAAGATGCTTTGGAAAATATTTGGGGCTGAAAGGGATGAAGTTACAGGAGAATGGAGAAAGTTACACAACACAGAACTGCACACATTGTATTCTTCACCTGACATAATTAGGAACATTAAATCCAGACGTATGAGATGGGCAGGGCATGTAGCACGTATGGGCGAATCCAGAAATGCATATAGAGTGTTAGTTGGGAGGCCGAGGGAAAAAGACCTTTAGGGAGGCCGAGATATAGATGGGAGAAGATAATATTAAAATGGATTTGAGGGAGGTGGGATATGGTGATAGAGAATGTATTAATCTTGCTCATGATAGGGACCAATGGCGGGCTTATGTGAGGGCGGCAATGAAACTCCGGGTTCCTTAAAAGCCAGTAAGTAAGTAAGTAATAATAATAATAATAATAATAAATAATAATAATAATAATAATAATTAATATCAGTACACAATTCAGTTTTTTTGCTGTGTGATTCAACTCTATATTCAGGTACAGTTGAGATGGCAAGACCTGGCATGTGATCTGTTGGAAAAGGGAAAAAATCAGCTTTATATATGCTTACCATGTCCTGTAGACACATGCCACAAGACTGGAAGTTAATAAAACAGATGCTAGATGCTAAGATGTGTCTGATTATCGAAGAAACTAAAAATCGATAGGAATATGAAATGGGTCCCTTTTCCACTGGGCCTCTGAAATGTTCATCAGAGCTTCCTCTATTTCCTGTTTAATTTTTGCACGCTTTTACAGAATTACCTGGTGTAAATAGATTCGCAAGCCACAGTCGTGTTTTCCACGGAGAGTTACCTGTACCTTACCTGTTACAGAAAACCACTGGCAGAATGGAGAAACCAGTCATAATTAGCAAGCTGGCAATAGTAAAGTTGGCCTAATTCTTTACGGAAAACTGTAGAGTTTCAATAATTTATTGTTGGGTTTTACTGCAACGTTTATGAGAATTTGTGCTAGAAATAATTAATATTTCATCAGTTTACGAAGTAAATATTTCACAAAGCAGAATATACACTAATTATATTAGCAGTCCATTAATTTTGCACAGAGTTCAGTGATTTCGATTAACATATTAATCTGTTAACGTGAAATATGCGCGTCGGTTAGATCAACTTTCCCCCTGAAGTACTATTGATCATATCCAGTAATTAATTAGATATCTCTAATATCAAATATGTACTTTAAAATGAAGTGGCATGTACTGTTGCATGGATATGCTCTCAGAAGTACCAGACACATCCAGAGAGATATTACATAATTTATTATAAACCACAAACTATGAATACATGGTAAAAAAAGGCATTATAAGAGTAAGTTTATATAATATTTATAAATGAATTAACCTATAAAAACCTTAGTCAACCCTTAAAGTTTTTTAAAAGTGATTTACTCGTTAACAATTAAAAAGATAAATTTTTTTATTTGCTTATATTAAAGAACGTTCTTTTCTGAACAATTTTATCATCATCATCATCATCATCATCATCATGTCATCATCATCCTGTCAAGTACTAGTCCCAAAAAGAACTGTTACGGCCTGAAAAAGCGATTTTCTTGCCATCTTTTCATAGGTCGACCAAGTCACCGTTTCCCATTTGGACGATACTTCATTATTGCCTTAGGGATCCTGGATGAAACCATTCTTGAGACGTGTTCCTTCCAGTTTAACTGATACCTGGAGATATAGTCCAGCACTGATGACACATTAAGTTCTTGAAGGATATCTTCATTTTTCTTCCGATCCCATTTAGTGTAGTTCGGCGCATGAATCTCATCTCGCAAGCTGTTAGTCTGCTTTGTCCTTACAGTCCACGCTTCACTCCCATAACATAAGACTGGTCGAGCTATTATTTGATAAAGACGAGTACGAGTTGATTATTGTACTAATGAAGGTTTTAAAACTCTATTAATGATGCCCATTGATTTGTTGAATTTTACAATTCTCTCTGATAAATCCAAATTTTCAACATCAACTCTTTCCAAAATTGTGTTATTTAAGCAAATTTTGCTTGGCATTGGGTATTTACCACTAAAGGCCATTATTTTTGTTTTGTCAACGGATATTTTCATTGAATATTTTTGAGCCATTAAATTTAAATTATGTACTGACCATTGCAAGTTATCTTCAGATGTTGCTAGTAAAACAAGATCATCTGCAAACGTTATTACATCTAATTTTAAATTTCTGTTAATAGTGATATATCCGTGTTTTGTTTCTCTAAAATCTTTCACAATGGCATTCATATAAACGTTAAAAAGCAGAGGAAAGAGGCCATAACCTTGTCTGACTCCTGAGTTGATTTCCGTGCAATGAGTTATTTTTTCTTTTATTTTTACTGCAATAAGGTTTGATTTATAAAGGTTATAAATACTGTATTATAAATTATCGGCTTTGGGATATGATCCTTTGTCAAAATTTCGAATAACAAACTTCTGTTCACTTTATTAAATGCTTTTATAAAATCAATAAATGTCAAATGTATTTCTATATTAAATTCTCGATGCTTCTCAATCAAAATTTGCATTTTAAAATATCCATCGCAGCATGATCTACCCTTCCGGAAGCCATTTTGTTCTTGTGAACGATTTTGTAGGCGTATATAATAACTTAATTACGTATAAATTCCAAGAATATTTGTATTAAAATCCTGGCATCGTTGTTGTTGTTTAGTCAACTGTCAGAAAACAGATCTGAACCTCAGAAGTGATACCAACAAGGCACCACTTATGAAGCAACTAGGCCAGGAGATAATGGGGTAGGACGGCTAGTTCCTTTCCCCCTCCATTGCATACCTACATCGCCAATAACCTAGTTCAGTGAAACCTCTCATTTACGGACATCAAAGGGACGTAACAACATGTCCGCATCTGGGAGGTGTCCTTTATTGAGAGGGAGGCTCCTCAATCTGACAGTAAATTTATAATATGCGTTATGTATCCCTTTACGCTTTAAATGAAATGTATTACTTACTTACTGGCTTTTAAGGAACCCGGAGGTTCATTGCCGCCCTCACATAAGCCCGCCATTAGTCCCTATCCCGAGCAAGATTAATCCAGTCTCTACCATCATATCCTACCTCCCTTAAATCCAGTTTAATATTATCTTCCCATCTACGTCTCGGCCTTCCCAAAGGTCTTTTGCCCTCCGGCCTCCCAACTAACACTCTATATGCATTTCTGGATTCGCCCATACGTGCTACATATCCTGCCCATCTCAAACGTCTGGATTTTATGGTCCTAATTATGTCAGGTGAAGAATACAATGCGTGCAGCTCTGTGTTGTGTAACTTTCTCCATTCTTCTGTAATTTCATCCCTCTTAGCCACAAATATTTTCCTAAGAACCTTATTCTCAAACATCCTTAATCTCTGTTCCTCTATCAAAGTGTGAGAGTCCAAGTTTCACAACCATACAGAACAACCGGTAATATAACTGTTTTATAAATTCTAACTTTCAGATTTTTTGACAGAAGACTAGATGACAAAAGCATCTCAACCGAATAATAACAGGCATTTCCCATATTTATTCTGTGTTGAATTTCCTCCCAAGTGTCATTTATATTTATTACAGTTGCTCCAAGATATTTGAATTTTTCCACCTCTTCGAAGGATAAATCTCCAATAAATGAAATGTATTACTGTAGTTTAATTCTAAATACAGTCTACTGGAAAACTTTGTCTTATTTAATGCTTTTTAGGTATTGCTAGAAGTGTTGATTTGTGTTTTTTTTACTCTAGATTAAAATTGCAAGTTTTTTTGCTTATGTTAGTTAATTAGTTAGGATACAATTAATTATGATACATAATCACTCATTTAAAGTTTGTGTGACTGCAACCTGTGTATAATTTTTTATGGCTTTACTTTTGTTTATAGTGTATTTTTTTTTCCTTTTTTAATTCTATTATTGGGGTTCGATCCCGGGCCAGGTCGATGGCATTTAAGTGTGCTTAAATGCGACAGGCTCATATCAGTAGATTTACTGGCATGTAAAAGAACTCCTGCGGGACAAAAAACCGGGCACATCCGGCGACGCTGATATAACCTCTGCAGTTGCGAGCGTCGTTAAATAAAATATAACATCATCAATTCTATTATTGTATTTGTATCTCTGGTAGTGTGAAAGAGAAGGCCTGATGGCCTTAACTACACCTGAAGAAATAAATAAATAAATAAATAAATAAATAAATAAATAAATAAACAATAAATAAATAAATTTAAAAATAAATTGAAATAAACAGTAGATAAGAAAAAATAAATAAAATACAGTAAATTCTTTATGCAATTTTATAGATAAGACCGAAAAGGTCTACAGTTATGCAGTACTGTAATTTACAGTTTTCAACTTAACCATTATATTATCTTCAAAACTTTCGCATCTCCTGAAAACCAACTCCACTTAAATTCATTTTACGTTTGTAATAATTATCTATTGAAATCAAGTCGTATTGTAGTATTGGCTAATGTGTGCTTCCTGTAGATTTTTACGAACAAATCCAGAAAAGTTGTTAATCCGTTTGCAGTATCAGAAGCTGGGGCTTTCAGTAGCAATTCCATTTGGAGTACTAAGAGAGACGGATCGCCTGGGGCAACTGAGCCCGGAGAGCCCTCATAATCTAGCAAAACCTGCGAGCACCATAAAGCCCATGTGGAATGAATGGTCGCCGAAGCCAGTGACATGTTGCAGGGAGATAGCGATAAGGCTTGGCGTGTTCTCCATAATGAGCTCATAATTGGTCAGGGAGCGGCACAAGCCCATCACGTGGCTTAGGAAGGAATATCTGCCGAAGCCGGATGGTTATCCAAGTTTCGTTTCCATGCCAACGATATATACGTATCAGCTTGCCTTTACACAAGTTAGAAAGTAAGTACAGTGCATATCCCTTTCAGTTCTTCGGTAAAAAATCTTGGTATTCACCAGTAGCGGCTTGTGGTCAAAATAATGAGTGTGCTACAATCTCTATATCGGCCTACTGTACACTTACATGTATTTATCTTAATTTGAGACTCGCCTAGTGACGAATTACCCTAGTGTTAAACGGTAAACCCTCCATCTTGGACATTATACTCTTCTCTATTGACAGTATTGTAAGAACAGTGAGTGAAACCTGGGACATAGTGTTCCTTAAAAATCATCTTTTTGGCTCAGCAGTGGTCATTGGTGTTGTACCAAAGATATTTAACAACTTCGTTACTGCACAGAATGGAGCCTGTGAATTGTTGGAGGCTATGTATTGTAACAATTGAACAGCTCCATCTATATTTCGGAAGTCGAGTCTTCCATATAGAACCCCAAGTTGTCTTTAACATTTTTTGTTCAGTACAGTATAGCTGTTGACAGCAACTTCAAGTTCGCGTTCAGGAAATTATGCAAAAAATTGTCAAAAAATTTGCTGTTTAACAATTTTGTTGCGTCTAGGTAGCTTAAAGACTGGAAACGATGAGTAGTTTCCTGAATTATACGGTCATATACTTCCTTGGCTTCAATTTTCGGATTCCATTTTCCGTCGCAGGAGGAACCTAAAAAAACTGGTAGATGGCAGCAGCAGTCAGACACTTGAATTACCAAATACATTGTAAATAGTTCCGAGTTCTTCCACAAACAAGCATTCTTTCATTACGCTTTACTTTAGCAATCTCCAAGCTGTGTTGTGCTAAAGCTGACTACAGCACTTCCCCGCGTAAAAATAGCCAATCAGAGTAGTGATTTGCAGCTTCGCACATGCGCAATAATTATCTACATTCTCATGTAAGTTCTGAGTAGCACAACGATACCCCTGAGGCACCAAAGAACGAAGAGCGAAGACTAAACACTTTATAACGCGTCATGAACATAACCACGGGAAATTGTCAAATGACAGATAAAATACTATGGCATTGCAAATACATTATTTAAGCAAAAATTATCATTGTGCTGTAGCACTGTAGTACATGAGGACGGGCCGCCCCTGGCATTCACATGGATAATAATCTCAACTGGGACATGCAAATCACAGAAACCTGCAGAAAAGTATATTCTATTATCCATGTGCTAAAAAGGAGAAATGTTCATCTTCCCTCTTGCTTAAAAAAAGTCCCTTGTGAAGACGCTTGTATTTCCCTATTTTGACTATACTAACATTTTACTGACTGACCTTTCCAGCGACAACAAAACGAAACTTCAACGTTCTCATAATTTGTGTGTACGTTTTGTAAGCAATGTTCCCAAATATGATGATATTACTCCAACCCTGGAAACAATAGGATGGCTTAAACTAGATAAGAAAAGAAATTTACATTCACTTCTCCTTCTCTTCGAAATCTTGAACTCTTCTATTCCTTCGTACCTGTCGTCTCGCTTCACTTACCTTTCTTCCCACCACAAGCTGAACACACGCTCTTGCAATGAAACAATACTAACAATACCATCCCATCGCACCTCCTCATACTCATCCTCTTTCACAATAGCTCTGCCAAGACTCTGGAATTCGTTACCTGCTAGCATCAGGGACTGTCGAAATGAAATTGAATTCAAACGCAAACTTACTAGGCACTTGGGCAGTAATTGAGACTCGTTCAGACATGGTTTCTTGTAAATAGTTCTCTTAATCTATCACAAAATATTTCAATATCCGGTAATTTCATTACTATAGAATTTTGTTATTCTAGGTTCAATTTGTAATTCAGTAAATACAAAAATATTCTTTGTTCTTAACATCTATGATAAATTGTCTAGCTTTCATTAATCAGGTAATCTTGTCGTACTTTAAGTTTTGTTGTAATTGTAATTGTAAATTTAACATTAATTGTAATTTTATTCTTCATATTATAGTTGTAATCCCCTGGTAGAAGGGCAGAGAAGGCCTGATGTCCTTATCTCTACCACGTTAAATAAATAAATAGATAAATAAATAAATAAATAAATAAATAAATAAATAAATAAATAAATAAATACAAAAATACTAATACATTTATTGACTTACTGTTAGCAGCATTTCATCTTAATCCTTTTCATCTTTTGTCCTTACTGCTACTAATTTCCATCTTTGTAATTACTCTTATTCTCCTCTCCTTCGCTTATTTTCATTTTATATACTCTTCCCATTTTCTTCTCTTTTTTATTTTCCCTCGTCTCCGTTCATTTCTGGATCCACTTTTATTCTTTCACTTTGTCAATTCGTCTTTCACAAGATTCTTTCTTCTTTCAGCCTATAATTGTTTCACTTGATCATTTTCCTTTCACCAAATCTTCGTCTATTATTCTGTGAACTCCTCTGCTCTTCATATCTTCCTACATCTGATCTGCTTTTCTTGTATTCTTTCAGTTCTGCTTTTCTTCTATTCTTTCAGTTCTGCTCTTCTCCTGTCCCTTCTTCTTCTGTTTCCACTTTCTATTCCTCCTCCCTTCTTTCACTTTCGACTCAGTCATTTCGGACTAGGGTTCCTTATCTCAAATTAATACATGTGCCCTTCCTCATCATCCCTGAAAGTTTGTAACACTAACCTGAAACACCTTGTATATATAGGATTTTAATGTTGGAGAATTAAAAAAAAATCCATAGTGAATATACATTTGTATTGTGGGTCTCTATCACCACGGCATGGCGCGTCCTCAGGTTGCGGATAGAGGAGACGGCCTCCAGATATGGAGGGTAGCTGAGAATATATTGAATAAGCAGTCGTGGACAGCCGATAAGGGGTGGTCCTCCAGCTTGGGGGTTGGGCAAAGGGCTAACAACCCATCACCGTAAAAAACAGCTTGTTACGAAACCAAACAATAAGCCTCGGAATAGGACTGATTCTGAGGCACGACCACAGCTAAGGGATAAGGTTATGAGATTTGGTACTTGGAACTTAACTAGTCTTTATAGAACAGTAGGGGTAACATTAGTAGCAAAAGAACTAGCTAGATATAGAATGACTTCTTCTGTTCTTACAGGAGGTTAGGTTAGATGGGAATGGCATAACACAAACAGGAGATTATTTGTTGTATTATGGGGAAGGAAAAGATAATTGCCAATTAGGAACAGGATACTTTGTTCATAAAAGAATAAAATCAGCTCTTAAGAAAGGTCACGCAGAACTGCACACATTGTATTCTTCACATGACATAATTAAGAACATTAATTCCAGACGTTTGAGATGGGCAGGGCATGTAGCACGTATGTTCTTCAGAAATGCATATAGAGTGTTAGTTGGGAGACCGGAGGAAAAAGACCTTTAGGGAGGCCGAGACGTAGATGGGAGGATAATATTAAAATTGATTTGAGGGAGGTGCGATATGATGATAGAGACTGGATTAATCTTGCTCAGGATAGGGACCGCTGGCGGGCTTATGTGAGGGCGGCAATGAACCTTCGGGTTCCTTAAAAGCCATTTGTAAGTAAGTAAGTAAGGGGTAACATTAGTAGCAAAAGAACTAGCTAGATATAGAATAGACTTCGTGGGAGTACAAGAGGTTAGGTTAGATGGGAATGGGATATCACCTGCTCTTTTTTATGGGGAAGGAAACAATAATCACCAATTAGGAACAGGATTCTTTGTTCTTAAAAGAATAAAATCAGCAGTAAAAGGTCATTCCAGAACTGCACATTGTATTCTTCACCTGACATAATTAGGAACATTAAAACCAGACGCTTGAGATGGCCAGGACATCTGCTCTTATTTGGGTGAATCCAGAAATGCATATAGAGTGTTAGTTGGGAGGCCGGAGAGAATAAGAACTTTGGGGAGGCCGAGACGTAGATGGGGGATAATATTAAAATGGATTTGAGGGAGGAGGGATATGATGATAGAGACTGGATTATTCTTGCTCAGGATAGGAACCGATGGCGGGCTTATGTGAGGGCGGCAATGAACCTCCGGGTTTCTTGAAAGCCATAAATAAGTAATAGGCCTAGTGAATATAAAGGAAAAAAATCACCTTCTTAGCTACAAAATTTTAAAAGCGTTATTGACTTGAAAGAATAGAAATACACAAAATATTATTGCGGAGAAAATTGACTTAAAACTCTACACTTCAAGATTAAAGACCTTTGACAGTGACGTCATTAGGAGGGATTCCAATCGTCTTACGCCCTTGAAGCTTTTTTAAACATGTGGAGTACCTTATACTTCCATTTTTCTCCAATTTCTGTCAAATACAAAAAAAATCTGATAAACATTTACGCGTTACTTTCGAAAAATGTTGTGTATAGGTTATTGTTAACCATATATTAAAAACAAGTCTTGTAGGCAGTGGCGGCCCATTGACTGAGGCAAGTGAGGCCGGGCCTCAGGCACTTGGATTAACTGAAATCAAATTTTGTGTTTTTATATATAGTATTAGTTATTTGAATGAAGCATTTGAAAACTTTGTGATGTTTATAGACCTGTTTTGCAGTAAAATTTGTTCCTGAGGCCAGGATCGCTCTTGCCGGGTCTGGCTTGTGATTTTATTATAGACCTGTTTTGCAGTAAAATTTGTTCCTGAGGCCAGAATCGCTCGTGCCGGGTCTGGCTTCTGCATTTTTTCGTGTCTTCTCGCGGGCTTTGAGTTTTTGCTCTTAAAACGTTGTAGCCGAGGCACTGTTCGTCTGGCCTGGTCAGGTTTCACTCTCCCATCCATGGGCGGCCTCAAGGGTAGAGTGGTGTGGGAATAGCAATGGTGACTTGTCTTCCTAAATATGCCATAAATAAAAATTCCAGCTCTTTGGCAGGCAGAGACCCACACTATTCCCTCCCCTTATGTCTCAGTTTATGACTTAAGCGAGGGTGTTGTATTATTGTATTTCGTAGTACAGTAGTGAATCTGGGCCAATGTTGTTAATCTGTATTTCTGGAAAATACTGTATAAACAGAAACAAATGCGAGAAATAATGCTGATGTAGTTAATTCATTGTTAGAGTGTCCTTTTTCGAGAAGAAATAATATTGAAAGAAAGGAAGTTTTAAATAAAGTGAGAGCCTACCGAGATACCTACGACATCGCTGACAATTTTTCTGACAGATAATCTGAAAACGCGAATTTCTATTGCATCCTTTTATGGGCAACACAAATGGTTATGTGGTAATGTGGTGCAAATTAAAATCTCTTGGCCTTGCAAATCAAGATTTCAGGTTTAACTCCTGTAAAGTTGATTTGAATAATTTCGAGGAAAAATTGTTTAACTATCGAACCCGGGACCTTTGTTTTTAACGTACCAACGCTCTACCACTGAGCTACTCGGGAACTCTAACCGACACCGATCCAATTTTTCTCTTTATATCCACAGAGATATAGAGAGAAAATTGGAACTCTAACTCGACACCGATCCAATTTTTCTCTCTATATCCACAGAGATATAGAGAGAAAAATTGGATCGGTGTCTATTTGAAAATTGTTCCAGTAGCTCAGTGGTAGAGCGTTGGTACGTTAAACCAAAGGTCCCAGGTTCGAAAACGGCTCCGGAACAATTTTTCCTCGAAATTATTCTCTTGGCCTTGTTTTGTCAAAGAAAGAAGAGAAAAAAATAAAAATAAAAGAAAAGAAAGAGGAATTTCAATACATAAATGGATTTGCTTCATCACACTGAAACAATCACTGAAACTCACAGCATAACAGCTTATTTGGTGAGTGAAATTATTATTTTTCTGAATAGTAATAATAATAGACTAATAATAATAATAATAATACAGTAATAATGATATTAATAATATAATAATAATTAATACCATAAACAAACATTTCCTATCGGAGGCACTTAAACTAGTTGCTTCTGGCCTTAGGAGTTCGATCACCGGCCGCTACAAGCTTGTAGGTCATATTTCACAACAGCATACAGCTGCCGTCAACGCCGATAAAAACGTCTTCTCATTGATGAAGGCTGAAGTGTCGGGAGCCATGACCAGTTTCCCTGCTGTGCAACAACTAGACACTGTTGAAGCTCCCTCTATCAGTTGTATTGGTATGACTGCTGGAGTGTCGGCGCGAAGGCCGTTCACTTGCTAACGAGAGCTTCACTTGTTACCTGAGTGTCCCTAACCCCTGACTGCCCACAGGAGGAAGCGGTTGCCATTCCACCCGGCTCCTCTTCCCACCCTCCAGGCAGCTGAGTCGCTATCGATCTGCTATGGCGCTAGTGCGCCCCTGCTGAGCTAGCTGCCCGCACAGCACGTGTTGCGACTTGGGAATAGCCGGGCTCGGGGCTCCTACACACGATCATGGCGGCAGGCGGAATGTAGTTGGCAGAGGGGGGAGGTAATTTGATTACAGAACTCTCTTTTTTTGCCCTCCCCTTCAGTTCTGGGAGGGTGATAGATCGTTGCTTAGGTCACCTCTTCCGTGGGGTGGTGTGTACCTCTGTTTCTGTGAGCCCCAGTCCCTCGAGAGGAAGTTATGCTGGAAGTTAACAAGTGCGACACTTGCAGAAATCCAACTTTACGGAAGTATTTTTATTCTTATTTGGCATTTCCAAGCGTTAAAAATGTTGTTACTCTCTTTCCAGCTAAAGATTGAAGTAAATGTAAATAAATGCACGTGGCATAATGGTTCCTGATTGGCCATTGGACGCACAACGCCTCCAAACTCGTGCTTGTCATCTTCTTCCTCATATTAAAATAGTTACTTCTAAAATAATAAAATGTATAATATACATGGAATACGAGTGAATTAAACATGCTTATAAGAACACTTTCTTGATTTAAACAACATGTTTATATTAGTAGTTTCAGACATTGCGTGTTAAATCATTGTAACGTGTAATGGCAAATCGCATGCGTAAAGGTATTAAATCCCTCCCAAGGTGACTTGCAGCTTCACAGAGCACATCAGCACAGCTGGTATAACACAGTGCGAGATTCATTGTTGCCAACCTCAAATAAATTTCTGTAGAATTAAAGAAATTCTCCACTCTTCAAAAAATAACATTTAATCACGAATCTACAGAAAATGAAAATCCACTATTCCCAGTAGAGAAATAATAAATATTAACCCTCTGTGAGCAATTTGGGTTAGTTCAATGAATGTGTTGAAATGTCTGCAATATATCAGACGGTGGCTGCCCTGTGTGCTCACTTGCTGAAAATAATGCGCCCTGATGGCTGCTTTGGTAGATAGCTTGCTACTGCAAAAAGAGTGAGTTAAAACAGTCTAATATTACAGTCACGCAACTCATACGTATAAAATATGCCAACATTTGACAGCTGACGCGACAGTAGCCCTCTAGCGGCAGGCAAGTTAAAAGTGTGCATACGACATATGATAACACATCAGAAAATGGGTTTTGCGTAATTTGTTTTATATTTTGTGCTATACAGTAAGTGTATATGATTCTTATTAATTTTACTTTAAAATCCTAGAAGAATTTCACACGCAGTTAATCTACAAGTTTCAGAAGCTGGGAATAAACGTAATTCTTTCTGCTCCTCCTTACAACTGAATCATGGCCCTGTTCACGTATCATGGTTTGAAATAATATAATTGTTCGTACGTGGATGGTTAATTAAATTCATTCCTAAATATATTTGTGAATCATTAGAACTCTATATTTCCTGCGAGAAGAGTCAAAATTAGTAGTTTCAAAATTGTAGGGCATATCTCGTAGGGTACATTGCGTGGTGAACTCCTCTCCCTATTTCTGAGAAATAAACTACTTTCCATACCGCAAATTGGGGTAAATCGGCCGCTGAGGTAAACTTGAATGAAAAAGGGGGAAGATTTAAACCTTAATATGACAGACATTGATTTATGAAGTTCATTATTTTTCATTTCTTAAGAACCGGTATTTCCTTTATTATTTTGAGTGACGAATAGTGCTGATATTATGGTTTAAATGTTTATGGTAAGTTTACCGCATTTTACATTACATTTCCAGTTTTCACACATGAAGGCTTAATTTTAACTTATCCTACCTATATAATACGTAATTTACATGCCCTTACTGTTAATATGACGTTTTGTGTGAGAACAAAGTTAAATGAACACACAATTTTGTTGAAAAAATTGTGACTTCAATTAACTCAGAAAATGTAGGACTAATTTTATTTTCAGAGCAGAGTGGTGTAAGTCAAAATGGGTAATGAGGTTAAAGTAAACATTCTTTAAAATACAGCGCAAAGTAGCAGTTAATATTGAATTTATTTAAACTATTAGTAGTCAGTGAATAGCACGAAGGATATATTACTTGCTACTTTGTGCTGTATTTTACAGAATTTTTACTTTAAACCTCATTGCCTAATTTGACTTACACCACTTCTGCTCTGAACGGCTCAAATAATCACTGGGAATGTAAAATGAACACCAATAACAGTCATGTACATTATTACAGAAAAGATTGCTTTTTATATTATATTTAAAAAGGCTCTTGAGAACTTAATACGTCTGCCACATGAATCTACACCAAAACATCAGAAATTTATCGACACAGTCTGGATTTATTCAAGAAGTGAATATTTTGCAAAAGGATTACAATACTCCATGAAATCTTGAAAAATTAACACCATGATCCCTACTTGAATGCAATATAACATTCAACTTTTGAAAAATGTAAAGAAAAAGACACGAATACAAAAATTATGGAATTACCATTAAAAACTGTAGATACATTATCGAAAATCGGAATGGTTACACATTTACACATATGATCTTAAAAAAGAATATACTGTAACAGGTTTTTACTTTGTTTTTATTTAAACTCTCCTTCCTGACATACAAATAGGTAACTGATAACTAATAAATGTTTTATAGAACACAATACGTAGGCTACCTACAACGTGGATTATAGGTTATGACTGAGTTATGATTTTCTCTTGGTCTTTAGGGAATCTGAAAACGACAAATTCGGAAATTTAAACTTTTAATGCAATTTTCGTCATTGAAAATTGCCTTTATTCCGACGCATGATTAAAACGTTATTATAACTCTGTCTCTCATCCCTTTAAAGCACGTGCTGACTGAACTGAGACTATGAACAGTGCCTTGCCTGCCCTGGTGCTCACTAGTGTCGAAAATGTTGGCAGAAAAAGTGTTGAAGTTTCGTGACTGTATGTATTAGACTGTGGTAATACATTTCGGTTTTGTTTACGTCTACTTCAATCTTTAGTTGGAAATAGTTTAGAGCTGAAAACCCGGGTTCGAGTCCCGGTGCCGGAAAGAATTTTTCTCCACTCCACTCATCCTTCATCATATGATAATGCAGAATTCCTGTACGGCAGAAGTGATCAAAACTCGACTGCAGTTATTACACGCGACAGACAGTCTATGAAGTAAGGAGACGGAGGAAAGGTACTTGGCATGAAAACTACAACCAGTGGTGGTTCCTGTACTAACATCTTGATCAACCCCTCGGATAAAAATCTCAAGCTTTGCTGTATCAGTAATGTCACTGCTGACATCAACAGCCAGTGAAAAATATACGATTTTTCTTGCTTCTTTTTTTTTAACCTTCCTCTTGAATATGATCAGGAATTTTCTAAATTCTTCTCTCGATACTTGGTCGAGAAATTCGTAATTTTTTCAAAATTAAAACTTCTTATGGTCAAGTTATTTAAGCTATTTTCATCATTACTTTTTTAAGAAATTCTGTTCTACTAAAAGGCTTTAGAGCACGAGATATTTCAAACTCCATTAGGTAGCTGACTTCCTTACATTTATTTATCTCATCTTTCTCTTCCTGGCTATGATTTAAGACATGTCAATTCCTGGCGTTTAACAGTTCGTTGGCACATAATATTGAATCAATATTACAATTATTATTAAATGAATAACTAATAAATAGTTACCCTCGTCTAAAGATTAAGAAGATTAAAATTGAGATAAAAATTAATAATTTTATCCTTCTAGGAGAATATCTAAAAATATCAATATTCATGCACGTACAGAAGAATTATAGAAACACATACTTAGTGATCATTAATAATAATAATAATAATAATAATAATAATAATAATAATAATAATACATTATTCAGCTTGGCAATTAATGTTTATATATACTCCTAAATGAACCGTTGAGCAAAGTAAACATATTACATTTTGTCCGACAGAACAACAAAAAAGTTCTCATTCTTTACGAAACACCTCTTACTGCTTGTAGAGGGAGAGTTTGTAGAGAGACATGATACCGCCACTGCTTGCCTTCAGTACGTGAATGAAAACACAGCAAGCAACTCCTCGTACCCGTTTGAATGTCTGTGATTACACGATGTGATCACGACACCCGCTTTGGTCACCGCTGCTGTACGGAAATATCATACGTACTTCGGTACATCATAATAATATAATATGCCTAAATAATCACCTAGCGATTTAAGACGGCGCTCATTCCATCGGATCCTGGCCACTTAGTCATTCGTAAAGGGTGCACCTCTGCACATAGTGTGTTGGATATTGTGCCACTGTCACACATCTGTGATACAGTGCGTGAGGGTTGGCCACTAAAGAGAAACTAAAAGGTGGAACTTAAACTGAGAGGATTTAATCCGGCATCGGAACTGGAATCCGATGTGGCTTAGTCGATAAAGCGTCAGCACGTAACCCGGAAAACCCAGGTTCCACCCATCCTTCATCATATGTTAATGCAGAATTCCTGCACAGAAATATCATACGTACTTTGGTATATCATAATAATTTTAAAATGTTGCTGTGGCGAGAAACGGTAAAGATATTATCAGAAATTAAGTAAATCAGAAACAAACTACAGTGACTGCTAAGAAAGAGTAAAATTAATTAATTAGTCACATTTTAATGAAGCTGTATACATGAAGGAAAATAACTTAAAAAAAAAAATTGAAAGAATTTAAGAGTTTCACAATCATTGCGTACTTGATCCAAAGCTATATAACAAAATAATTAAAAAATAAGTTACCCAATTTTGTTTAGACTAATGAAGTGCTTTGTGTGAAATGTGACATTGTATGTAGCAGAAACATGGATATTACGACGAAGTGAAGAGAAATGACTAGAAGCATTTGAAATGTGGGTATGGAGAAGGATGGAGCGTTTGAAGTGGACAGATGTAATAAGAAATAAAGCTGTGTTGGAAAGAGTGGGTGAAGAAAGAATGATGCTGAAATTGGTCAGGAAGAGAAAAAGGAATTGGTTGGGTTATTGCTTGAGAAGAAATTGTCTGCAGATGGATGCACTGGAAGGAATGGTGAACAGGAGAAGAGTTCGGGGTAGAAGAAGATATTAGATGATTGACGACATTAAGATATATTGTATTTATGAATATGTTGAAATGTGAGCCTAATAGGTTTCAAATTTTCCCACCTATATATACAGGGACATCATTTTATTTTTACTTCAATTTTTATTGTACCTGAGTTTTGAATGTACTTCACTCCCACCCCCTTCTACTAATGAAGTTCAACCGTCCTCCACACACAGATCCAAGACCGCACAGTCGTAGTAGCATTACGGTCATAGTAAACAGTACGTTCCAAAAGTATGTTCGCGTTTTCCAGTGACGAAAGAGCTTTCAATATTGAATCATTTTCGCACAGGTACTGTCGTCCATTTGCCTACGTCGCATCCCGGTTTCCCCACCTGCTCCTATTCGCCCCTCTGTAAAGGCTAAAGGCTGGGCTGTCTTAGCTCTTTTCTGAGAACATTAATTTCTGTTAGAATTGGACGTCCACGTAATATTACACTACTGTTAAAAATAACTTAAATAAAAGGGCCTCGTTAAATAATTAACTGTTACGTGATTTTCCCCCTTTCTACGATCCTGCGACATAACCACTTGGACGGACAGTAGATAGCATGTCTGAGTAATTTTATCTTTTCGGATCGGGCAGAAATGAAGATTGAATTTACAGTAAGTAAGGTACTCTTTTACAGAGTATGTACAGAATTATTTCAACATGAGTTGCTAGTACGAAGGACGAAACTGGTAATTGGAATTACACACATTAGAACTGAAGCCTGTACCGAAATGAACGGCCACCATTTTGAAAAAGTATTTAATTATCCATATTATGATTATTTTTCAATTTAACTTCATTCTCTATATTGTACGCTAATGTGCTGTAGACAGCATAATATACACTGCATAATGAATACGTCCGCATGGACAGCTCAGTTCGTGAGTAAAAATACTCATTTTTAATGCTGTACTGTATTTCGATTAAATAAAAAACGCAATGAAAATTATCAAACTCAAAAGCGTGATATTTCCTAGTATACGTAAATGGATGAACTACTTTTCTTCCTCCTATACCTAGTAAAGTGATTTGTTTGTATATTACGCCAGTATCATCGAACTCCAGTCGTGGAAGGAGGTAGCAAACGGTGTTTCCGGTTCTCAACCGTTGTCCCAAAGGTATAGCCAGGTTAATATTAGAAATGTTAGTAAAAATAAAATGATGTCCCTGTACAATTAATTATTAGCAGTGAGTAACCATAGAAGAAAGAACGAAAGATAAAGAAATGTTAACCAGATGAGCAGCGAATATGTAGGCCTACGAATCAACTGCTATACAATTCCTTCCAGAGATTTGTAGGTTTCTTCCATGCAGATGTTAACTTATGTCTTCGCTTTGAGAAAGTTGCTGGCTGACACATACATACAAAGTGTTTTAACGTACATTTTATTTTGGCGGACCGCCGAATATCGATCTGTTTTCCTAAGCCAAACTTGAAGTTACATTTCCGTCGTAAGCGTGTGTGACAAGTTTCCGTTTGTATAAGACTTGTATACGTTGTACAGTAAACTTACTGCTACACCGGATGAGTGGCTAATCCATTAGGAATTGATTAATAGACAGCTGCCGACAGAAGTAACATCAACCCGTGAATTAGGCTTACTTTAACTGCGTTCCATCTTAATATTAGTATGGCTCTGGACCTTTCAGACAAAGGGTGATTGTGGAGTATAAAAGGGGAAAATCACGCGACAGTTAATTACTTAACGAGGCCTTTTATTTAAGTTATTTTGAACAGTTATATAATATTACGTAGTCGTCCAGTGTCCTAACAGAAATTAATGTTTTCAGAAAAGAGCTAAGACAGTCCAGCCACTAGCCTTTACAGAGGGGCGAGCAGAAGTAAGTGTTGGAAACCGAGATGCGACGTACTGTCGGTGACTCAGGAGAAGACGAGAGCGGACTGAGGAGGAAGGGATGTGAACAGATAATGTACGACAAGACGTGCAATATTTGTACTGCAGTAAGCGGAAACATTAGGTCTCCTTCTGTTCAACTTAGCTTTAATTTCCATACGCATTGTTACTCATGTTTCCTGTACGAGTAATAACCTGGCTACTGGGATGCTTATCTGAGCGATGTTTATAATAATCAACAGCGATAGTCAAGAAGGTCACATTCTTTCCGCTCGTCTTCTCCTGAGTAAAGGACAGTAGGCAAACGAACGACAGTACCTGTGCAAGAATATGATTCATTATTTAAAGCTCTTTCGTCATCGGAAAACGCGAACATGGTAGTAGTAGTAGTGGTAGGTTTATTTTGCCTGGCAGAGTTAAGGCCATGAGGCCTTCTCTTCCACTCAACCTGGTTTCAATAATATACATGAGATACAAAATTTGATTACAAAACAACACAAAAGAAAATACTTTAGAAATTACATAATATATAGTAGGAAATTACAATAGACATGATCAGTTACATAATATAAAATTACAAATAGTCAAGATCAGTTACATAATATATAAAATAAAGTAGAAAATTACACATAATCAAAATCAGCTACATAACATAAGGGGAATACACACACACACACACACACACACACACAATTTATAAGACCTAAAATGCCGAGACAAATTGGACGATTAATTTACTTGAGATATATTATTATTCAGTTAATATACTAATTGGAGAATACATATGGGTGACAAGACATAAAATGTTGATTAGCAAAGTCCTACTAAATGGCATACAAACACAAATGATTAAGTAATATATGAAGATAATAAAAAAAGAAAAGAGAAAAAAAAAAGAAGAAGAGAGAGGAGAAAAAATAACTTGGTCATTTAAGACTACTTAGAAACTTCCGCAAGAGTCTAGTTCTGTTCATTAAAGACATTTCTAAGTAGAGTGTACTTAAAAGATTTTAGACTCCGACTGCTCCTGATTTCCTGTGACAAGGAATTCCAGGAACGGGCTGTGTGTATTGTGAAGGAAGCAGAGTAGAGAGATGTTTGATGGAATGGAATTGATAGAACATGGTTATGCTGTGAACGTGTATCACGGTTGTGGTGGGATGCTAAAAGTGTGACGCGAGGAACTAGATAAATAGGTGTGGTGTGGAATTATTTAAAATCTGATACAGCAAACAGAGTGAATGAACTGAACGTCTCTCCCGTAAACGAAGCCAAGATAATTGAAAGAAATATTCGGAGACATGATCATAGCGACGGCTGTTAAAAATGAAACGAACACAAGCATTATGAACACGCTGAAGCCTCAATGACAATTTAACACTAAGATCACTATACAAAACGTCGCAATAGTCAAAGTAAGGCATCACCAGGGTCTGTATCAAGATCTGTTTCAGTTTAGAAGGAAAGAAATTTTTCAATCTTTTCAGAGAATGCAAGATTGAGGAAGTTTTCTTACAGACATATTTTACCTGTGCATTCCAGCTGAGATTCGAGTCGAAATGGAAACCTAAGTTTTTAACCGTAGTGCTGAATGGTATTATAGTATTATTTAAAGTCACTGGCAAAAGTGTGTTAATGTTGAAGGAAGATATTTCTGGAACTTACGATTCAAGAATTTTCTACAATTTTCCATGAAAAGAAATGTTAGTGAAAACACTCGTGAAGCCCCACTTTGATTACTATGATATTCTGCTTACTGATCTAAGCGTTACTTCGGCGCAGACTACAACGTGTTCTTAATATGTGCGTCCGTTTCGTCTGCAATATTCGCCGGGCTGATCACGTAACACCATCCCTCGAAATGTTGTCCTGGCTCCATCTAGAAGATCGTAAAAAAATCCACTGTCTCTTCCTTCTCTTTCACATATTGCATTTCTCCACTCCTGTCTATCTTGCGTGTCGTTTTCAAAATTTATCCACCCATCATAACCTAGACACACGATCACAACACTCCTCAATATTATCCATTCCCTCCCACCGAACATCCTCTTATTCATCTTCTTTCACGGTGGCTGTTCCTCGACTTTGGAATTCCCTACCGAGTAATGTCAGGGACTGTCAGACATCAAACCAATTTAAGAATAGACTAACGAAATATTTTTCTAACAATTCTTGTTAAAAATAGTAGCTCTTTCAGGTTTCTCAATGTTTAGTGTTTATATATATATATATATATATATATATATATATATATATATATATCACAGAATAATTATTTAAATTATCTCATTATTATTATTATTATTATTATTATTATTATTATTACTACCGGGGCTATCAAAAGAAAAAGTTTATAATATAACATAATGTAATAATTTTGTATTATTATTTTTAGTAATTAAAATTAAAGTAATTGTTTATTTTTGTCACAAACCCTTTAACATTATTTATCCAACTTTCATTATTTACTTTTATTGTTGTTTTATTATTATTATTAGATATTAATGTTTAACACTAACATTATTTATCCAACTTCATTATTTACTTTCATGTTGTTTTATGGTCTAGATATTAATTGTATTCAATTGTATTTAATTAGAATTAGAGTCTGGCTGGGCGGAAGAGAAGGCCTACTGGTCTTAGGTCTGCCAGATAAAATAAATAAATAATTATTAATTATTATTGTACTCACTAAAGTACTGTGTGTAGGACGATTGAAAATTCACTCCCACACCCTCTACTAGTAAAGTACATTAAAAAACTTAGGTACAATAAAAATTGAACTAAAAATAAAATTATGTTCCTGTACTATATGAGGCTATAAAGTGCAAAACTCGCCTTACCAAAATTAAAAAAAAATGAGTTACATATGGGATGTTGTACTTCTTGCAGCTCTCTATCTACTAATATAGTCGGTTTGTGCAAATCTTGTCTAATTCCTCTTCCATAGAGCTCAGAAAACTACTATCAAATGCAAAACTGTCCATATCCATAATGGTTTCTCCTGTTTCCTGACAAATCACTTTACCTGGATAAGGCGAGTTTTGCATTTGATAACCTATGCTTTCATTTTCGAAGTAACAATTTGAATATTCATTTTTTTATGGAAATAGGTGTTACTACAAATTGGTCTTTCAAAATTTATGAGCAACATTACTTTGGTTATAAACTTGTCAGAGTTCCATTCACTGAAATTTGTTTTAATGCAACCTCTTGTTTGTACGTAAAAAAGGTAAAAAGGTAAAGGTATCCATGAAGGCACTTGGGGGGCATGGAGGTAGAGCCCCATGCTTTCCATGACCTTGGCACTAGAATGAGGTGGTGTGGTCGGCACCACGCTCTGACCGCCTTTTACCCCCGGGAAAGACCCGGTACTCAATTTTATGGGAGGCTGAGTGAACCTCGGGGCCGTTCTGAAAGTTTGGCAACGAGAAAAAATCCTGTCACCACCTGGGATCGAACCTCGGACCTTCCAGTCCGTAGCCAGGTGCTCTTGTTTGTACGTAGATATTTAAAAATATATTTCTTGAGAATTAACTTCACATGGATGAAGAGACAAATCGAATGTACGTATAAATGATTTCTATTCTGTGACACTTTGTAAAATCCGGGTCATTCTGTTCGTTTGATGTACATGTGAATTGCTCTGGACTCCATCACAATGTCACTCAACTGGACTCTCAGTGGCGTTTTCCAGGTAAAATGTCAGCGTCACTCTTCGTTCGAAAGTCGTTTACTGGATCGGTCTCCCTTGTCGCCTATTCCAGGAATATCTGGAACTTTTATTTTACCTGGAAATCACCGCGTATTTCTCTCTGTGAATAACAACAGATTTTCTTTGTTATCCATATGAAATATAAATGGATATACTGATACATATGAGTCGATATTCTTCTTATGCATTGAGGCATTGAGGAACATTGGGTTCAGTGTCAAGTTTAATGTTGTTTCCAATTGCATTATGTATTGGATGTTTGATTACTAGATTGCTGAAATGTTATAAATTTTGTGCGAGATCGTGCGTATTTGCTTGTTTTCCGCACAGAACCAATACGCGATAAGTGTGAAATACCACATTCAGTATTCCCAACGTAACACACATAACAATTTCCCTCTTCTTACCGCTTAAGCGCGACATTCATTTTACTGCTTAACATATTATTTTTAGAGACGTTTGACATAGTAATAATTATAAATTGGAAACTTACCACTGCAATTTCACTTAAATTGCAATGTTAATTATTGTTTTTAAATAATTTGTAAAAATTAAAATGAAAAAATAAATCTTACATAACCACGAAACTTATTGCATTCCTGATACAAGTATCATTAAGGATAAGCCGTGAAAAAATCAACAAGATTCCAGATGTCTTTCAGGTATGTTATTACTGCAATATTTATATAAATAATATTGTTAAAATATTAAAATGAAAAATAAATCATTACATAACCTTACCGTTTGTTTCAAGTTCGCATTTATAGACTGGGGGAAGAAAAATACAGACGTATATCATGGCCTGCTGGAGTATAGTAAACAGAAAACATTTTATAGCAACAATGTTGAAGAAAGATATTTTGGTTTTCCGAAGTTGCCGTCATTAAACAGAAACCAACATGGAGATTTCATTGCAACTAATTAGAAATTCCTCTTTCAGGTATGTAATAAACGATCTTCGCATCTCACAAAATAATGTTCATACATGAGCGGTATGTTTGTTTTCATGTTCTCGGAAATTAAAAAAGCTCATCGGAACTGTTCCCTGACTCACTTCGCTTTTTCAATCTTTCTCATAACTTCACTGACTCACCTCGCTTCGACCATGAAAACGTCAACATACTAAACTCTTGTAACTTATTTTATTAATATTACATAGATATCAACTAAGTAATATTTTTTTAAGCTCTTTCATTTTTGGGTCCGGATAAAGGAGCGGACAACAGCACATTCTTTATTTGTTCTGTTTAGAGTATTACTACATCCGTTTTCTGTTACTCATTTGAAAAAATCTGAGAACGTTGGCTTTTTGAACGTTATCTTACAACATCTGGCCAGTGATGTTATTCTGCCCAAGGTTGCTGGTTCGATCCCCTTTAACAAAGGTCGGTGGCATTTGGATGTGCCTAAATGCGACAGGCTCATGTCAGTAGATTTACTGGCTTGTAAAAGAACCCTGCGGGAAAAAAATCCGGCACATCCGGCGACGCTGATATAACCTCTGCAGTTGCGAGCGTCGTTAAATAAAACATAACATCTTACAACATTGCGGAATCAACATCAGGCCTTATTATCCATTCCTCGTCACCGTACCGCTTTCTATTCATCCTCTTGCATCGTGCCAGTTTGTCGTCTATGGAAATCCTTATCTCGTTATATCAGGGAAAATCGAACAGTTAATCATTTTTTTTTAATTTATTGAGTATGCCCCAACGAGTATAACTCATATGTAGGGGCTATACAAGAACACATGCGTATGTTATACAATGTAATTGAAAACGTCACGAAACTACAGTCTGTGAAAACAAACAATAACATAAGAATTTATTAAAGAAAGAAAGCACAATAAGAACAAATAATAAGATGACATAAAGTTTTGGGCAGAAAGAAGAAAAAGTTTGAAACCATGAAATAAATAAATCAACTGAGAATTAAAATAAATAATCTTCCCAAAAACGTAAATTGAGAATTAAGAATTACACACTTTTACGTGGAATTGATTCATGTTAGCTGATTTTTATAGGTTATTCTGTGTGTTTGTATAAATTATTGTCATTTAGGCGTATTATAAAGTAGAATTAGAATATAAATAATTGTAATGACTTAATTGAATCACTAAATGTAATCATACTAATTAGATGAAGAAGAGGGAATAAGTCACAGTTTTGGCAAAAATGAGTTAAGACTGTAATCATACTAATTTAGATATGCTCTTTCATTCTGCATGAAAAGGAAACAGGTCCCACACCTCCTTAGTCTAGATTTCAACACTTTAGTTTTCGTGTTTACTTTGAAAAGGAGCTTAGTCCACGACTTGTTCCCTTCTCATAAGAAATTAAAGTTTGTTGTTCCTGCCATCTAGAGGAGAAGAATACACTTTCAACAGAGATATTGGACGAACCATCCCCACTCATGAAAAGATCAATTTTAATATTTCACAATATTTCATGTGTGTGTATGAGAGCTCATATCCTGGCAGAATTGTGTCATATGAGAACATTGATGGTTTGATCTATCACACTTTTGAGCTTTTGTCAAGAAATAATGTTATTCACAATTTTCCCATAGAACAAAAAGGTCTATGCAACACATTGTCCGATAAACAAACTCAAAATTGAGGACATTAAGAAATTGGTGAAGTATATACCTAAGGAGGTAATAACCAAATAATTCTGGAATGAGATCATACAGTGGCAATACAGCTTTTGTTACTGATAACAACACAGAAGAGTAATAAGAAAATTCAAAGTAGTATATTGTTTGGTCCACAACTTTCAATGTTTCTGTGTTGTACTCTCTGCTATTGTTCATAAATTGGGATACAATACAGCTTTTGTTTTGAAAAATAGAAATAACGATACATTTTTTTAATATTTTTTAATATTTTTTTGAAAGGGGAACAAGTATATTGTTTTTGTTTTAGATATGAAAAGCTTTCAATGGGAACTGTTGTTCATTGGCATACATAAAAAGCTTTTGTTTGAATAATAGAGATAATGATATAGGATAAATTTGATATGAAATACAAGTCCAACACATTGTTTTTACATAAATATCTTGTGTAGTCACGATTGGTTCATAGTAATATTTTCGATGCAATTTGTTTATGTTTCGTTGTGTACAGAAGTTATTTGTGTTTTTCTCAAAACTAACTAAAGGTGACTTATTCCCTTTTCGTATTTAGTGATTCAATTATGTGCTATGTTTAATCGATATTTCAATATATATAACCTCCTTAATGTGCATGATAACGATTTTATAATTAAGTTTTACCATATTCTACGAATTTCGGTAATGCTACTGTTTCAATGTATACAGGGTGTTTAAAAAAAGTATCCAATATTTTAGGAGGTGCTAGTATGCATCAAAACAAGAAAAATAATGTCTAATAAACTGGGTCCTACAACACATACTTTCTGAGATCTGAACACTTGTTCATAGGAGGTGCTCAATGTGACGTCCATTCATGGCAATGCATTCCTCTGCCCTTCGGCGTAAGCACTCTTTGAAATTGACCTGGTTTCTTCATGTGTCCCCATAACCAAAAGTCTAGGGGATTTAAGTTTGGTGAACGAGCAGGTCAAGGTGTGGGGCTTCCCCGACTAATGCAGTGATCTTGAAATATCAACGTCAGGTGTTCACGCTCATTGCGAAGAAAATTGCTGGTGCGTCATCGTGCATGAACCACATCCCTAGTCTTTGCTGACATGGCACATACTCCAGCAAGGTAGGCAATACGTTAATAATAAAGTCCTGAAAGTCTCTGTGGTAGCACGTATGACCCTTAATCTATCACCAAGAACGCCTGCCCGTAAGTTGATTGAGAATCGGTGCTGATGCCTTGTTTCTTCAACTGCATGGGGATTTTCATCAGCCCACACATGCTGATTACGAAAATTCACAACACCATCTCTGCTGAACCCCGCTCATATCCGCAACCAGACTTTTGTTTTCAGTATTCCTTGCTATGTATCAGTATTCCATGCCAGGGGTGTCAACTACGGTATTATTATCTGGTAGTTGCTGTATTGTAGGGCAGAAGAATGCATTGCCATGAATGGACGTCACTTTGAGCACCTCCTATGAACAAGTGTTCATATCTTTCAGAAAGTAGGCCTATGTGTTATAGGACCCATGTTTATTAGATATTATTTTTTTATTTTAATGCATATTATCACCTCCTAAAATACTAGACACTTTTTTAACAACCTGTATTTCACTTCTGATAGTGTGGAAGGGAAGGCCCCATGGCCTTAACTCTACCAGAATAAATAAATAAATAAATAAATAAATAAATAAATAAATAAATAAATAAATAAATAAATAAATAAATAAATAAATAAATTAATGAGTAAATAAATGAATGAATGAATAAATAAAAATAACTAATTAAATAAATATTGTTAATACTATTTTGATTATTATCATTATTAATCTTATCATTATGAATATTATTATTATTATTATTATTATTATTATTATTATTATTAATTGTGTTATTATTGCTATTATTATTATCATCATTACTACTATTACTACTACTACGCCTACTACTACTGCTACTACTACTACTTACTTACTTACAAATGGCTTTTAAGGAACCCGAAGGTTCATTGCCGCCCTCACATAAGCCCGCCATCGGTCCCTATCCTGTGCAAGATTAATACAGTCCCTATCATCATATACCACCTCCCTCAAATCTATTTTAATATTACCCTCCCATCTACGTCTTGGGCTCCCCAAATGTCTTTTTCCCTCCAGTCTCCCAACTAACACTCTATATGCATTTCTGCATTAAATAAATAAATACGTAAATACATGCCCTGCCCATCGCAAACGTCTGGATTTAACGTTCCTAATTATGTCAGGTGAAGAATACAATGCGTGCAGTTCTGCGTTGTGTAACTTTCTCCATCCTCCTGTAACTTCATCCCTCTTAGCCCCAAATATTTTCCTAAGCACCTTATTCTCAAACACCCTTAACCTATGTTCCTCTCTCAAAGTGAGAGTCCAAGTTTCACAACCATACAGAACAACCGATAATATAACTGTTTTATAAATTCTAACTTTCAGATTTTTTGACAGCGGACTAGATGATAAAAGCTTCTCAACCGAATAATAACACGCATTTCCCATATTTATTCTGCATTTAATTTCCTCCCGAGTGTCATTTATATTTGTTACTGTTGCTCCTAGATATTTTAATTTTTCCATCCCTTCGAAGGATAAATTCGTACAATATTCTGGTCACGATGCATAATCATATACGACTACTATTACTACTATTACTAACTAATATAAATAATAATAAATACTAAATAACTACTATAAACTAACTACTACTACTAATAAATAATAATAACTACTAAATAAACTAATAATAATAATAAATAACTAAATAAATAAATAATAATACTAAATAAATAATACTACTACTACTACTACTACTACTACTACTACTACTACTACTACTGCTTCAACACTAAGATTGTAATTATACCAGCTTTGGTGATATCTGGTAACAGTTAGTAGCATAAAAAACAATCATATTATCTTCTTAAGATCTTACGTGAAACCCGCTATAGACACGGTCACATTTACACATCACAATGGTACGTTATAATCAGAAGCATCATTGAAGTCCTGGTTAAAACGGTGAAATATTTAATCGAGGGTTAACGTCTGTGACCCGACATTTGCCACAAAACCGAAAAGAATGTGGAGAATCAGGCAATCTGTTCATAGAAACATATATATTAGCGCAACGTAACCGCTACAGATGTAAAACTGCGTACCCTAGTTTCCCTCACATGCCGACCGCATTGACCTCGTACAGCACGCCAGCTCTGTCATTACAATAATTCTATTCTAATCATCAATCACCATTAGGATAATTACTATATTTACAATCGATTATCACGGTAGCAGCATTCGCTACAAATTGTGAGCGATGTATTTTATGTCATACTTGGGAATCTCCCTACCTTCCCTCAAGCATGAAGTCGATCTAAAAATCACCCTCATGTGCGCCCACATTTTACTTTATCATTATGCAATGTATAACTTGGACCGATTTTATTAGTGCTAGCCGTACCCGTGCGCTCCGCTGCACCTGTTAGAAATAAATATAATGCAATTACATAATTAAAATAGGACGTTTTATCCAGGGATCATTCGTGTTTGATAGAAGGATAAATCGTTTAATATGTTACTTAATTTAAATTGTAATTAATTAATTCAAATGCGATCATTTTGGTCCAGAGATCACTCATTTGGTGCAATGACAATTCCTTTAATATGTTTCTTATTTGTTATTACATGCAACCATAGTTTAATGAAGATTGATATATCATTTAGTTTTAATGTGTAAATTTTATATTACTTGCTATATGTTTCCATTGAATTATGGTTAATAACTTAATTTTAACCCTTGTTTTCTACGTCTTCAGTAAATGGCACTTGGCCCACTATGGTTCTGAACCCTTCAAATAACTTAAATAGTGATACAGCATATATAGTGATATGTAATTATATTTCTTTCTTTCGAAAATGTAAGAATTAACGATCTCCTATGTACCATTGCCATGGAATGAATAAATGTGTTTTTTTCTACCTACTCAAAAATTTTATATTCTGCAAATAGGAGTTACTGCAGGAACAACAATGCTATAATCTGAGGCGGCGGTGAAAATGCATTATATTGTTATATTAAAAGTCTTGTATATCCTTAAACATGAGTCCTATCAAAATTTTGCATAGAATAAAACTTATCGGAAAGCATTTTTAAAGAAACGTTTGTTATGTAACATATTTCACATAAATCAATAATAGGCGAGATATTTCGATTTATTTAATTCAGGCCCCCTTATAACCCCCATTTCAAATAACGTATTTTGAATGTCATATAGCCTAGAATCTAAGTTCCAACGAACTTAATTTATATTCCAATTTTCATCGAAATACGTTCAGCCATTATTGCGTGAAAAGGTAACAAACATCCAGACAGACAGACAGACAGACAGACAGACAGACAAAAATAAAAAAAGCGATTTTCGATTTCAGGATGGTTAATTATACATGTTAACACCAATTATTTTTGGAAAATCGAAAATTACGAGAAAAATTTCGGCTACAGATTTATTATTAGTATAGATATATATATTAATGACCTTTTAGTCATAGACCTTAAAGAATATGAAGGTGATTTATATTCGTATGCTGATGATACTGGTTTACTTTTTAGTGGAAAAACTTGGACTGATGCTTATTATAATGCAAATTGCTGCTTAAAATTAATAAAAAAATGGTTCGATTTAAATTCACTTGTAATTAATAAAGATAAAACAATAGCTATCCCATTTTCTTTAAATAATAAAGGTAATAAACCAATTTCATCTATACTACAAATTAAAATGCATAATTCTCATTGTTCCGATATAAATTGCAATTGTTCAGTTATTAATGAAGTTAAATACTTAGGTATAATTATTGACAATCATTTAAAATGGAATAATAATATTCATTATATTTGTAATAAATTACGTAAAACATTGTTACTTTGTTATTCTAAGAAAATTTTATCAATTAACTGTAAACGTGTAATTTATTTAGCATTATTTCAATCTATATTTACTGTATGTATGATTACCCAACTGAATTGTTATTTAAACCTTTCAAAGTTTTCAACATTAAACAAATGTAATATTTTATTTTATTAAACCGTTTTCATTGAAATTTTAATAACTTTGAAAGGTATATACATAAATATAGAACTAAAAATATGAATTCTCTGCGTTTGTCTGAACCTAAATGTAAAACCAATGCAGATTTTTATCATAGCATGAGTCAAGGTCCCAGATTATTAAACAAATTTTATTCCAATAATATTTCAACCACGAATCCTCTCCAAATTAATAAAATAATAAAAAATTTTCTACTGCATTTCTAGTTTGGGTTTAAACATATTATACACTATTTAATCTGTATTCACTCTCAATTTTAATTTTATTTTTGTCTGTATTGGAATCCCCTCCTGAGCACGAATCTTACTCTTTCAGGAGTGGGCTAGTTTATCTTTCATTATGTTTATTAATTTGTATTAATTTCGAACTCACTAGCAATAAAAATAAATAAATAAATTTGAATGTCACAATAAATCGATTTCGAGACATAGACGGAAGTACGCGTTTTCAGCTCTCTGATAGCGAAAAATTAGTTTTCACCATGACGTCTCTACAGGGAGCAGCAAAACTTAACCAAAAAGTTTTGAGGAATAATAAGTCATACAGGCAGGATAATTTTTTGTTAAGAATCATAAGCTCAATGAAACTATAGGCCTACAAGACGGACCGTAAGTAATGTATTAATTTCAGGGGGTTATTCTCTGAGATATTTCAAACAAAAATTTTAATACAATTTTGCTCGTTTTATCTTCCTTTCCGAAATAACCATTTCATAGCGTGTTTTGGGCGAGCCAGTATATTGGGATAATAAGAAGAAAACGGATACAATCCTAACATAATAGACAACATAATACGTAAGACAAAACATAACCACAAAAAGAAGAATACAACACAAGCACAAGAACACAAAAAATATATCACACTAACATACGAAAACAAAAACACACATACAATTGCAACCTCATTCAAGAAATTAAACTACAACATCGCATACAGAACAAATAACACTCTAAAAAACATTTCATCACACAAACAACACAAACAAACAAATACAACCACACAGGCGTATACAAACAGAAATGTAACACCTGCAAGAACTTCTACATAGGACGGACAGGCAGATCATTTCAAACACGTTACAAAGAACACATCACAGCCATAAAAAAAAAATTACAAAACACCTCCACATATGCAGAACCCATTACAAATGCGAACCACACCTACAGGGACATCAACACAGACATGGAAATACTACACATCCAACCAAAAAGCCAGAAACTAAATACACTAGAACAATATGAAATATACAGACACACGAAAACACACCCGAACGATATTCTCAACACACAACTCAATTTCAAAACGCATACACACTTTGACTCTACACTACGAACGCACCCTCACAGGAAACAACAAGAGGCACCAAGACCAACAATGATCAGTTCTGAAGATGACCTATAAATAGGTCGAAACATGTAAACAAGGTACGTTCAAATTTAACACAAGAAAGTCTTATCATACATATTCCGAAGATAATAAATTATTAAAGAAATTTAATTTTGTCCCTGGAGTTCACTACATGAGAAAATCATGAAAAGTGACATGTTTGTTAAAATGATGTATAAACGTATTTGTTCAAAAACAGTCAAAGCTGGCCCATTTGTTAAACACGTTCAAAATACCTAATTTTTAATATTTGATTGAACAGTTCACATTTAAATGTTTTTAACAATTATGCACTTATGTTGTACCGTTTCTGAAAAACTATTTAGTGGATATGGTTAATTTTTATTATACGTTTACCTAAGACAAAATAAAACATCTGCATCATTTAGTTTTTTTAAATTTACTCTATCACAACATAATTAAAATTTTTTAAACACTTTCATATAATTTGTAATAAATTTTGGAAGATTATTATTATTTTTTTAATAAAAGTAACTCAATTTAAAAAAATTTAAATGATTCAATTTGTTTAGTATAGACTAAAAATCATACAGAAAAAGAATCAGTTCAATTGGTTCATTAGTTTCAGAGATGTGGTAATATGTATGATCAAAACGATAAATTCTGGGAAACTACAAAGAACCACAATGTTTAACCAAATATTAAAAATTGTGTATTTTGAAAATATCACTGAAATGCCGAAAATGTGCCAACTTTGACTGTTTTTAACAAATACTTTTATGGACATATAATTTTAAGAAATATGTGACTTTTCATGATTTTCTCATGTAGCGCCCCCTTATGTGCAGAAATTTAACCTGGACAAATTTAACTTTTCGTTCTGAAAAAGAATTTTAAAATGTTACATTTGTTCGGATCAAATGTCTGCATATTTAAAGGACAAACCTAAAATTATTTCAAGCATTTATTGTTATAACACACTGCTCTCTTGAATTGACTGAGCATATTTGGGATTAAATTAATGGCTTTTCGAAACACGTTATGAAATACAATTCAATTCAATTCAATTCAATTTATTAAGCCATTAAACATACAGTGATAGGCTTCGTCACAAAAAAACATATATTTGAAAATACACATATAATTGAAAAAAGTAAAGTTTAATTAGAATGAAAACACAAAACATTTTGAAACTCTAAAATTAATGAAAACACTTCACTCTTAATGTAATAATTGTAACTAAATGTAAATAACTTTATTTATTAAAAAACAATTTCGTATGAATTTATGTTAAGAAACTTATCTACAGAATAGAAAGGATTAATTAAAAGCCAATTATAAAATATAGCTTTGAAACTATTGGTTGGTAACTTATAATATTGACTGGGAAGCTTATTATACAGGGACATCATTTTATTTTTACTAACATTTTTAATATTAACCTGGCTATACCTTTCTATTAACGATTGAAACAGGAAACACCGTTTGCTACCCTTTCCACGACGGAGTTCGATGATACTGGCGTAAAATACAAATCACTTTACTAGGTATAGGAGGGAAGAAAAGTGGTTCATCCATTTATGTAAACTAGGAAATATCGCAATTTTGAGTTTGATAATTTTCATTAGGTTTTTGTTTAATCAAAATACAGTACTGTATTAACACTTAGTGTTTTACACACGAACTGAGCTATCCATTCGGAAGTATTAATTATGCAGTGTATATTGTACTGTTAGAGCACATTAGCGTACTATATAGAGAATGAAGTTAAATTGAAAAATAATTATAATATGGATATTTAAACACATTTTAGAAAATGGTGGCCGTTCATTTCGATACAGGCTTCAGTTCTTTTGTGCATATTATCGCACTATAGACTATTGTACCTAATTCCAATTACCAGTTTCGTCCTTCGTACGAGTAACTCATGTTGAAATAATTCTGTACCTACTCTATAAAAGAGTACCTTACGTACTGTAAATTCAATCTTCACTTCTGCCCGATCCGAAAAGATAAAATTACTCAGAAATGCTATCTACTGTCCGTTCAAGTGGTTTTGTCTCAGGGTTGTAGAAAGGGGGGGGAATCACGCGACAGTTAATTACTTAAGGAGGCCCTTTTATTTAAGTTATTTTAAACACTTGAATAATATTACGTAGACGTCCAATTCCTAACAGAAATTATTGTTTTCAGAAAAGAGCTAAGATAGCCCAGCTACTAGACTTTACAAAGGGGCGAACAGAAGCAGGTGGGGGAAACCGGGATGCGACATAGGGAAATGGACGACAGTACCCGTACGAAAATATGATTCAATATTGAAAGCTCTTACGTCACTGGTAAACGCGAACATTTTTCTGAAACGTACTATACTCAGTAACTCACTACTGCTTACGCGCCCTCGGCTCTGTGTCGTGAACGGTTGGGAGTTTACTAGTAGAAGGGATGGGAGTGAAGTATATTCCAAAACTCAGGTACAATAAAAATTGAAGTAAAAATAAAATTATGTCCCTGTATAATTTCATCCCTATGACAGAAAAATTTGTACTAGTTTTATGTAATCTACAGTATGGAATATTAATTTGTTCACTATTTCCAATTTCATGATCATGTATATTGGCTATTAATGAGTAATTGTCTATATTTTGTCGGGTGTCCATATAAACAATTTTTATCACGGAAAGAAAGCAAAAGCGAGCAAAATTGCATTACATTTTTTTGTTTGAAATATACCAAAGAATAACCGCCTGAAATTAATGACATTAATTACGACCGTCCTGTAGTTGTGTGGGTTTGAATGTTTTATTTTTGTTTCGGATTACAAATGGAGACTATGAGTTTTGAAAAGAAAAGTAGTTAGTGAAGATGTGCAATGTATTTTCTCTTCATGTGAAGCGGTATTCCGAAATTAGTCCCAGCCACAACAAACTTTTTACTATGGTTCGCTCACAGTACGTCATATTGTAGAATTCGCTAATACAGATCAAAAGAGTGGTCGCACAGTTCTGTAGCTGCTCTCGATCCCGAGATATGATTGAGAGAGACCGCACGGCACGACAAATTTTATATACAATTTCGGCGCCCTCGTACCCATAGCGAGGTGGTGTCATTGAACGTGTTACAAAAGCTATTCATTGGTCTAACTACTAACAACATTAATACACGGCTGTGGTTAATATTGTCGTTACAGTAAGTATTTGAAATTCTACAATTTTTTGTTTCACCATGGATCCTGAAACAGGTGCCCATACTCTGTGCGGAGAAAGACATAAAACATTCCAGAGTTTTTCTCTAAGTCGCAGCAAGACGCATAAATCTACATTAGCTAAAGTCGTTCCGTTCTGAAACTACAAGGGAAGTTTTTAGACACACTGTAGATTAAAGTATTTTCTGGGATTAGGAGAGAGAAGAGTGTAAACATGTTCATACTATATTCAACAATTATTTTATTTATAATATAGACGGGGATTAAGGGTTAGGTCTCATGTCGTGTAACAATATTCCTTGCGTGAAGAAAGGGATAAACAAGTCCGTCTATAAATATGTTACGACATAAGATGGAAGGAACATGAAATTGTTTTGAGTAAGTGATGTGTGCAGAAATTTGCGCTTGTGTTAAAAAATAATAAAGCCGATGTTGAATGTGCCAGAGTGAAACTGAAAACGTTAGAATGAGGCCCAAATGCTTATATTCATTTAGGAAGTATAGAATTAATCCAAGCGTGCTAAACTTCTTTCTATTGAATGTCACAGAGATGATGTAAAAGATTAAATAATACAAGGAAGAGAGAAATAAATTGCTTCAATGGAAATCGCTTAATAATCAGAATGCATGGGACTGAAACAGAATAGTATATTATGCAACGATCCTATAAATTGTAGTAATTAAGTTAATAAATTTTCATACGAGCGTCTTAATTACCATTATAGACAATATGCTACGACTGTTTTTGTTGGACTATAATAAAATATCTACGGTTTGAGCTTTTACAAATATCTTACCTTTAAGGCTGGTTGAGTGGAAGAGAAGGCCTTATGGCCTTAACTCTGCCACCTAAAATAAAACATTAATATTATTATTTAGATATTATTATTATTATTATTATTATTATTATTATTATTATTATTATTATGGGCGAATCCAGAAATGCATATAGATTGTTAGTTGGGAGACCGGAGGAAAAAGACCTTTAGGGAGGCCGAGACGTAGATGGGAGGATAATATTAAAATGGATTTGAGGGAGGTGGGGTATGATGATAGAGACTGTATTAATCTTGCACAGGATAGGGACCGCTGGCGGGCTTATGTGAGGGCGGTGATGAGCCTTCGGGTTCCTTAAAAGCCATTTGTAAGTAAGTAAGTATTATTATTATTACCTTGTTACTTTGCTGATAATGAAACGGTGACCATGAGTGTATTTTCGGCGTGTTCTCGACTATTGCAACAGATTGCAGGCACGGATCTTGCGTTTCTATTGAGAGTCTTCCCGACTAGTGCAACAGATGACAGCCACGGAGCACTTTGCATCTACGCAGTATTTAAAAATTTTTTTTTCTGCATAGCTTTGGTTTGGAGATTTTAACCTCAAAGCAACATACATTAAAACACAGAAAATGAACTCAATTTATTGGAATATTAAAATTAACATGAACAGAATTTATTCAGTAACATTGAATGCTCCTACCGCAATTTCCGACGGTGTTATTGATTTGAAATCAATGTCACTATCAAAACTCGCGCCTCCCATTTTGGATTGCTGCTTTCAAAACTTGCGGTTGTTGCGCGTACGATATTAATCAATATCGCATATGTTTAAATGGAAATCGATAGTTGGAATAACATAATGGGTAGCAATACTTTAATGTATGTTATTAAGATACAGTTACGTCACATGTAATGAGCGTATTATATTATGATCGAATGAAAACAATAATATGACTCCAGTTGGGTTAAATCATAAACAGGCTTAATATAAATTTGTGAGTATATTCAAATAGGTATTGTAAGAGTATTTATTTCTTTATTTATTTATTTCCTTTATTCATTTAGTTCCTTTATTTATTTATTTATTTATTTATTTATTTATTTATTTATTTATTTATTTATTTATTCATGTTCTTTATTTATTTATTTATTTCCTTTATTTATTTTTCTTTTATTTTTTCTTTATTTATTTATTTATTCATTTATTTATTTTATTTATTTCCTTTATTTATTTATTTGCTTTATTTATTTATTTCCTTATTTATTTATTTATTTATTTATTTATTTATTTCCTTTATTTATTTATTATTTATTTATTTTATTTATTTTTCTTATTTATTTATTTCTTTTATTTATTTATTATATTTATTTATTTCCTTAATTTATTTATTTCCTTGATTTTTATTTATTTATTTATTTATTTATTTATTTCCTTTATTTATTTATTTACTTTATTTATTTATTTATTTATTTATTTATTGCCTTTATTTTATTTATTTACTTTATTTATTTATTTCCTTTATTTATTTATTTACTTTATTTATTTATTTATTTATTTATTTATTTATTCACTTTATTTATTTATTTAATTATTTATTTATTTTCTTATTTATTTATTTATTTATTTACTTATTTATTTATTTATTTACTTATTTATTTATTTATTTACTTTGGCAGAGTTAAGGCCATAGGGCCTTCTTTTCCACACTACAAAAGTAACATATTCATATACACAATAATAATAGCAGTAAAATTAATGATAATGCTTAAATATAAAATCATTATGTAGCTAGTTAATGCGCTTTCATATTATAATGAAATACTAATTAAATAATACAGTTTCCTTATATATAATTAACTAATATGCTCATGTGAATCGTGTTGAGTCTTTAGTAGTAGTCAACACAGTTTTCCTCGTGTAGTTATTACATGTACCATTAAATGACGTACAGATATAAAAGTGTACAACGAAACCACATGTATTATAATTGTGTGTTAATAAATTCAGAGCCACTGGCATAGCTCAGGCGATAGCACGTTTGTCTGCTGATCCGGAGTTGCGCTCGGTCGTGAGTTCGATTCCAGCTTCGGCTGATTACCTGGTTGGGTTTTTTTTCCGAAGTTTTACTCAACCTTAAGGGAGTGTCTCGTGATGTATGGGGAATTCTTGGTCTCATCTCGCTATCACAAGCAGCCTTAGATCAATAAAATGGTTATACCGTTTTAAAAAGCCATTATTCTTCTGATCAATTTATTTAACGACAAAATAACCTCATGACTTGAAACTTCTGCTCGAAATAACATCTAAAGGTACGTTTTCCTCGGTGCGGCTATTGCTATGATCGTTCAACGATGATCGTGCAACGATAATCGTTGAGCACTATTTCTTTGGAGCTGTTTTGCTTCGAGCGACTGCCGCTAGAGTCGTTAACGACGATCGTACGTCTTGAATAGTCGTTCAGGAAATGTTGAATATAATCGTCAGTCCTTAACGTTTATTGTGAGAAAGACGTGTATCATGGCTCCTTCGTTTTCTAACGCGGATGATCAAATTCTTCTCGAGGAAGTGGCGAATCATCCCTCACACACATGCGTCCTACAAGGATCAAAGGGTCAAGGACAATATATGGGCTGAGTTTGTCAATAAAGTTGGAAAATCAAGTTATTAATTAAGTTATTTAAATTTTTGATACAGTCTCTCTTCATTTCTGAGCTCAAGCAGACGGTGTTTTTTTGGCTCTTTTCATCCCATACGTATGGAGAAGTATTTCGTCGTCTTCCATCTCCTCAATCAAAGGCATTTAAGTAATCTTTTATGTTTACTCATTAAACTCATTCTGTTAAACACAATCTTCCTTTAGAACAGCCGTGGCGAAAATGTGACTCACGAGCACATTGTGGCTCGCAATGATAGCTATGCGTCTCTTGCTTCCACCTTCTCCAACCCCACCCTCTCAATCACTGGAGTCAAACTCCGTTCCATTTGTATTTGTATCTGACCTGCGAGTTGCGTATCGTCGCAATGTCTCTTTCGAAACCACGGACCTCTACAAAAACGAAAGTATCAAAGTAGGATGGGAGGACGCATTTTTTTTTTTTTTTTGCCAATGTGATGATAATATTAAATGTATGATTTGTTCACAAGTATTACGAGAAAACTTTGTGTAACATAAAACGGCATTATATTACATGTTACTCATGAAACATTAAAGGTTGTGTTATTATTATTATTATTATTATTATTATTGTTATTCATACCTCTGTACGTCGATCCTTTTTCAGCAGATGTACGAATAATACTGTTAGACCTTCAATTTAAACTCACATATTTACAACGTGATGTTAAATGAAAGTTATATGTAAGGACTTGGAAAATTTTAAACTTTTCAAATCTTTGCCAAAAATAAAAATAAATATCAAGCTTCGTTCTTTCGCTTGCTCTGTTGAAGCCATGTTCGCTATAACTTACGTTTGTGAAAAATTATTTTCAACAATGAAAATAGTAAAAACCAAATTTAGATCACGACTGACAGACAAATACCTTAGTGACCAACTACGACTGGCAGTAAGTGACATAATTCCTGATTTTGAAACTCCGTCCCAGAAACATTCTGAAGACAGTTAATTTTAGGTTGTGATAATGTGTCCTATGCTTTCTTATTCATTTCTTTCTTCGTTACACGTACTAAACATCAATTTGTAGCCTTGTACTGTATAAAATTATATTTAAGTGCTTGACTAAGGAAAATGAAAATCCGTTAATAAGTCAGACAGTTGCTTCTTCCCCTTCGGGTGTCCGCCTCCCTCCATAGGTGTTTATGCACGTTGCAGGTTACACAGTGGCTCGGCGCACTATCACATTTTCGCCACGGCTGCTCTAGAACGATACGATTGCGAATGAAAACACGCAACTAGCGAAAAATCAACAAATCGTAGACGCTCCGAGCAAAATGGTAACCAACGATTATCGTTCAACGTTTCATCGTTCAACAATAATCGTTGAACGATCATCGCAATAATCGCACCGAAGAAAACGTACCGTACCCTTAAGGTAGAATTTTGATAAAGCTATCCTAGATTGAGCTAAACGAACACGGAGGACACGTCCTTCTAATCTCTAAACATGAAACTGAAACAATTTGTGCATAGATAAATGACTTTGTGTCCACGCTTTTTACGTGTCTTAGGTCCCTTTTTTACAATTTTACTTACAGTATTTCTATTTAATTTAAGAGTTTTAGATGTCTCCGAAATTTTTCCTTGACTAAATTATTTTTCAGAATATACGTGTGAGCATTGCACACAAACGTTTGACACTGCTTACATAATTTTGGTCTAGTTTTTGAATTTGAATTGTTATTTAATTCTTATATTACTTTCTTACTTACAAATGGCTTTTAATTGCGAAAGTTCATTGTCGCCCTCACATAAGCCCGCCAGCGGTCCCTATCCTGTGCAAGATTAATCCAGTCTCTATCATCATACCCCACCTCCCTCAAATCCATTTTAATATTATCCTCCCATCTACGTCTCGGCCTCTCTAAAGGTCTTTTTCCCTCCGGTCTCCCAACTAACACTCTATATGCACTTCTGGATTCGCCCATACGTGCTACATACCCTGCCCATCTCAAACGTCTGGATTTAATGTTCCTAATTATGTCAGGTGAAGAATACAAAATGCAGTTCTGTGTTGTAACTTTCTCCATTCTCCTGTAACTTCATGCTTAGCCCCAAATATTTTCCTTAGCACCTTATTCTCAAACATATGTTCCTTCAGAGTGAGAGTCCAAGTTTCACAACCATACAGAAGAACCGGTAATATAACTGTTTTATAAATTTAACTTTCACTCTTATATATTATTATATTTAACTCTTTATATATTATTATTATTATTATTATTATTATTAATTATTGTTACCATCGTTGTTATTGACGTTCATGGGTATCGGTTCCGACACTTCACTGCTCCCCACGGCCTCCACAGTTTTATTATACAATGAACTGTAATATAATTAATTTTCACTGTGAACTAGAACAAGACACACTGCTAAAATTTGCAACTCTGGTTTATACACTCCGCGTGGAGTATTATGCTTTCAAAGACTTGACGACGACAATGGACAGCGACATAATTAAAATTATTGAAACTACAAAGCTTCCGTCCTTCGACATCGGGTTAAGCCGACTAATGGCCTGCCTTGAACGTGGCTACTTTACAATTATTAACATTTTGTGATCGAATTTAGGGATATATTATTTAAATTTTTATTTTATTCAAGAAATAGTCTTAATAAATATCACTGAGGTCTGAGATTTTCCAAATAAATCTACTCTTCTCACGTGGATTTATCAAAAATCACTCAGACCTTCGTGACATTACTACAGAAGGTATTCTAGATAGAGCTAAACGAACACAGAGGAACACACTCTCCAATCTCTAAACATGAAGCTGAAACAATCTATGCATAGATAAATGAAATAACTTATCAAATGACGACTGAATAATCTTAAGGCATTGTGTTGATAACAAAACACGGTTTCTGTTCAGTGAGCGGAATCAGTGATAGACCAGTGATGGGTTCCAGGCTGATGGGCGATGCGCTAGATTTATCCTCCTTCAGGATGAGCGATGGAGTGATCCAGGCCGCTACACAATACGTGTCGCATGTTCCACCCCAAGCGAAGAGAACTCGGGCGTACTTCGGACTAGATACGGGCGGGATATCAGATAACTTGCAAAACGGTATTTGTTGTGGGAAGATACAAATCACAATTTAGATACCAATTTTTGCGTAACGCTGGGGTTTGAACTCTAAAATACATCATGCTATTAACAACAGAATGTACTCTGCTAAAAATAAAAACACCAAATATTTATTCCATAGCAAATGTTCGATGTGGAAGATAAATATTTTTACATTTAAAAATCTTGATACCACTGACTAATGTGACCATTAATCTTCCGAACCGACTGTTACAAAATCGTCACTTTATCATAAAGTTTTGTAGACACGTTATTTGAGTGAAATCTCTCTAATATTTAAAACATCAGAACTAATGAATTGACTATGATATACAGGGTGTAACGAAACTTTAGTTATGGATTTTTCATAATATACAGCAGAGTTCCTATAGGTCAGTTTCTGTCAGGTGCGTTTCCAATTCACTGTGGGCTAAAGCAAGGAGATGCACTATCACCTGTACTTTTTAATTTCGCTCTAGAGTATGCCATTAGGAAAGTCCAGGATAACAGAGAGGGTTTGGAATTGAACGGGTTACATCAGCTTCTTGTCTATGTGGATGACGTGAATATGTTAGGAGAAAATCCACAAACGATTAGGAAAACATGGGAATTTTACTGGAAGTAAGTAAAGAGATAGTTTTGGAAGTAAATCCCGAAAAACAAAGTATATGATTATGTCTCGTGACAGAATATTGCACGAAATGGAAATATAAAAATTGGAAATTCATCTTTTGAAGAGGTGGAAAAATTCAAATATCTGGGAGCAACAGTAACAAATAATAAATGATATTCGAGAGGAAATTAAACACAGAATAAATATGGGAAATGCCTGTTATTATTCCGCTGAGAAGCTTTTATCATCCAGTCTGCTGTCAAAAATCTGAAAGTTAGATTTATAAAACAGTTATATTACGGTTGTCTTTATGGTTGTGAAACTTGGACTCTCACTTTGAGAGAGGAACATAGGTTAAGGGTGTTTGAGAATAAGGTGCTTAGGAAAATATTTGGGGCTAAGAGGAATGAAGTGACAGGAGCATGGAGAAAGTTATACAACACAGAACTGCAAGCATTGTATTCTTCACCTGACATAATTAGGAACATTAAATCCAGGCGTTTGAGATGGGCAGGGCATGTAGCACGTATGGGCAAATCCAGAAATGCATATAGAGTGTTAGTTGGGAGGTTGGAGGGAAAAAGACCTTTGGGGAGGCCGAGACGTAGATGGGAGGATAATATTAAAATGGATTTGAGGAAGGTGGGATATGATGATAGAGACTGGATTGATATTGCTGAGGATAGGGACCAATGGCGGGCTTATGTGAGGGCGGCAATGAACTCCGGGTTCTTTAAAACCAGTAACTAAGTAATTACATATGGAAGAAAAAATGAGTTCAGGGATGGGATGCAAGAATAACGTTTGTTTTTCACAGGATGGCTCCCCGAAAATATGTTTCAAAATCAAAACTCGAGTGGGATTTAATTGACCATTACACGTTCAGGAGAAAGTACGTACATACTGTACATAGATTGTAAGAAATGAGGTACTCTAATACAATATAATATTAATTGACTTACTAAAATACTAAACTATCATCAAATATATTATTGTACCATCTCATCATTACAAACATTACGCTAGATGGCAGTAGTGTGTTATGATGAACTTCCTCTTGTTACCAGTTGTGCCAACTATACACTCTTCATTGAACTCTATGGACGATTAGTAGTCAAGAGAGCTTTTTGATTGAGATTATTTTTTGTTTAAACAGTTGCATTCCACTTCAATTATCAATATATAGAGTGATCCAAAACCGCGCACATCTTAATAATACGTGATTCCATATATTTATAAATATGAATTTATTACGTTTAGGAAATTATATAAACAAGATAATATCGGACAGTGAGTTTCTTTCATTTACCACCAGATGAAAAGAGATGATCCAATATAACCCGATGTCCGATAAAATTCCCCTACTTACAAGCTTTTACATGTTTACAATTTTTACAACATATGCTGAAAAAATGTTAGTAATGCTAGGAACTCTTTTACCATTTGAAAAAATGCTTGGTTCAGGTGTGAATAAAAATAATTATATATAATATAAAAATTTTCAGGATAATACAAACAATTTGGAGGTCAGATGTGTTTCATATATTAATAAGTCAATAATACATCAGACTTTACTTGCTTACAAGATGCAAACAACTCATCACCTATTTTTTTAAATATTGTTTGCATCTCATGCACTGAAGATGATTTTTAAAGTCGAAAATATTAGTGCAAGATTAATCCATGTCCAGATTATCTGATCCCAAATTGAAAAGTGTATTTGACTCAAATCCATTTTAATTATTAATTCTTTTATCACGTTTCGGCCACTTGTTTGAGCACGCGTACATTGATGTTGTCCGGTCTCCGTTGTTATGTTCTATATCTTTAGTTCCTCCAGAATGTGCGGTCTGTTTTTGTATACCCTTCCTTTAAGATAACCCCAAAGTAAAAATCTGGAACGTTCCTAATTGAGAAATGGTGAAGAAAAACTCGCGCAAAAACTGCATGCTTTCATTAGATGTGTGACATTTCTCCATTCTGCTGGAACCTTCAATCACGTTCATCATTGTCAAGAAGAGCAGATCCACATTCCCTGAAACGAGCGGTTAATGTCGTTATGGTCGAATTGTTAGGCAATGCCACATCCGGATAATTCCAAGTTTCTACAACACGTACAAGAACGACTGAAAAATAATGTTCAACAATGAAAACTCGTTGCTCTTGCAAAATATAATTTTTGTCGAGCAATAAACAAAGAACTACTGCAAGTGTCAGTGTATACAACATCAAAATGACGTTATTAATATTAATAAAATTTGACCATGATGCTATCTAGCAATAGCCGATAGCAATTTCCTGGTCGCACTTCAGATATAGACAGGGTGTTTAATGTATCGCGATATTTTGGATTGATCTGTATATCAAAACAAGAAAAAATACGTGATTATCCATAACATCATACAGGAAGCTATAACAAAACCGTTCTGAGATCTACAAATGGCTTTTCAAGGAACCCAAAGGTTCATTGCCGTCCCTCACATAAACCCGCCATCGGTCCTCTATCCTTAAGATTAATCCAGTCTCTATCATCACACCCCACCTCCCTCAAATCCATTTTAATATTATCCTCCCATCTACGTCTCGGCCTCCCTAAAGGTCTTTTTCCCTCCGGTCTCCCAACTAACACTCTAAATGCATTTTGGATTCGCCCATACGTGCTACATGCCCTGCCCATCTCAAACGTCTGGATTTTAATGTTCCTAATTATGTTAGGTGAAGAATACAATGCGTGCAGTTCTGTGTTGTGTAACTTTCTCCATTCTCCCGATTCTCATCCGCTTAGCCCCAAATATTTTCCTAAGCACCTTATTCTCAAACACCCTTATACTATGTTTCTCTCTCAGAGTGAGAGTCCAAGTTTCACAACCATACAGAAGAACCGGTAATATAACTGTTTTATAAATTCTAACTTTCAGATTTTTCGACAGCAGACTGGATGATAAGAGTTTCTCAACCGAATAATAACACGCATTTCCCATATTTCTTCTGACGTTTAATTTCAGGACCGCTGTCATTTATATTTGGGAGGCTGTTGCTCCAAGATATTTGAATTTTTCCACCTCTTCGAAGGATAAATCTCCAATTTGTATGTTTCCATTTCGTACCATATTCTGGTCGAGAATAATCATATACTTCGTGTTTTCGTGATTTGTTCCAAACGATCTTTACTTGCTTCAAGTAAAATGTTTTTGCCTAATCGTTTGTGTATTTTCTCCTGACATATTCACGTCATCTGCATAGGTAAGAAGCTGATGTAACCCGTTCAATTCCAAACCCTGCCTGTTATCCTGAACTTTCCTAATGGCATATTCTAGAGCGAAGATATTAAATAAAGGTGATAAGCATCTCCCTGCTTTAGCCCGCAGTGAATTGGAAAAATAAATAAAACTGAGGAATTAAAAGTAAAATTACTGAGACACATTTTAACAAAACCTAAATAATATAAACAAGATAAATGGTAGAAAAGTTTTAATTAAGAATGATGGAATAAACATGAATCATTTTAAAAGGTACAGTTATTGAAAGTACAATGTTGGCAAACAAAGAAACAAATGCTAGGGAGGTGATAAAAATAAATGCTAGGTAGATGATAAAAATGGTAGGAAGATGATAAAAATTTTAGATAAGCTAACAACTTGTAATGTAATTATATAATAATACAGAACATATAAAAGAATAATACATCAGACTACAGAATGTAATTACAGCACTATAAATAAAAAAAAAGATAAAACATCATAAAAAAGAATATAATAATTAGACTGTGGATGCGGGATGACTTATCGTTGAATGTAGGTGCACATTTACTATAAGTTACATTTTTTTTTTCATTCAGACCAAATTTCAACAGGTTTTAAACGTAAACAGACGACGTCAACGAGGCTACTGTATGCGTACAGTCAGAAGGAAAACAAATATAACGTTTGTAGTACATACCTTGCAAGTTCAGTCCTCGTCATCATTGATGCAATTACCAGCGTTGCAGTAAACGACGATATATCCTCGTAAGTTGTCGAAGCTGAATCGTCTTCGCCTTTAAGCTAAACAGTTTTGTATGGAGAAAATTTCTGAAGAAAAACTCTAAAATGGGGATCACTCAATTTCTTTAGAGGAATATTTAACTGAGCATCATGTTGCAGGCGTTTAGACCCGATGTCTAAATGATGATGATAATGATGATGATTATGATTATGGTTCCTCAGATTTCATTTCAACGTATTTCCTGTGCAATGTTTCTCTATAGCCTGAGTTGTTCTGGTTTTATTTCAATTTTACATACATTACACAGGATATTTTCTTCGTTAATACACAAAATGTCATTCTCATTCTTAATTTATTTCGTATCTCTGAGGAATTTAACGTTTTGACTTCGACATTATGAATGGATCAGCACTACACTATTCAACGCGTTCTAAATACTTGACAGGATAACACAACTGCAACGTTGCGTTACAATTGGACCGGGGTTAGAAGGATAAATCGTTATGTACGCTGCTGTACTCGCCAGGTATTTAAAAGACGGACGGCGCGGCACGTGCCATATTTGATACGAAACAACTTCACTTTTCCTTAAGTCATCCTTTATCCACTGTCTGATAATAATATTAATAAAATTTGAGGATCGAATGAGCAGCGCTCGTGTTCGGTCGCAGTTCAGATATGTAAAAGAGGTGTATATAATAAATAAAACAGGAACTAAAAGCAAAATTACAGCTACGATGAAATTACATAATATAATATTAACTTAGAGAAGAAGAATAATATAGTACGTGAATCGAAAGGACAATTTATGAAAAATATATATTCCGAAATTATAGAATACAAATATAATATAGACTGATTAATTCATAAACATTCAAGTTCGCCATTTTAAAAAATCTATTCACGAAAAAAGAACTAACAAATTTCCTAAATTATCGTGTAAGAAAATTTTTTGAAATTAATGCTCATTCAATATTTGTGGAAAGTTTTTTCTCCTGTAAAATTTTCGTTTCTGAACTTGACCGGTTTTTGCACCGAGGCCTTCAGTTGTGCTATGATGTCTATTTTCTATTGTTTGTGATGATTTCGTAAAAATGAATAGAATCAGACAGAAAAGAGTAAGTTATCGGAAGAAATTAGCTGTCTGTGGAGATTTATCTTCTGTTTAAGCTGAAAGCTGCAGGTTAGCGTAATGAATAAATCTGAATGGTACGGGCAGGCCTTTAGCAGCAGTACATTTAATGTGACGTGTCCATGGCAGGCGTTTGTCAAGGATGTCACCAGGAAACTAACCCGATCAACGTGTGTAGTGATTGTCCAAATAGAGTAAGTTTCCTGTCCAGTATTTTGGGCACTTGGTGAAAATATTATGACCTCGCACTTTTCAATATTAATTTTAGTACTCTAACGCAAAATTCTTTTTCTTATTTCTTTATGTATTCTGGTGGAGCTAACACCATCAGATTTTCTTCAACTCAGCCAGAAACAAAAGAACACAGTAACATACAAATCAATTAATGTTACAGAATGCAATATTAAAAGTAAAAACAATTAAAATTCGATATTGAAGTAATAATACTTTTTATACTAATTTACAAATGGCTTTTAAGGAACCCGAAGGTTCATTGCCGCTCTCACATAAGCCCGCCATCGGTCCCTACCCTGTGAAAGATTAATACAGTCTGTATCATCACACCCCACCTCCCTCAAATCCATTTTAATATTATCCTCCCATCTACGTCTCGGCCTCCCAAAAGGTCTTTATCCTCCGGTCTCCCAACTAACACTCTATATGCATTTCTGGATTCGCCCATACGTATCGCGTGACATGCCCTGCCCATCTCAAACGTCTGGATTTTAAGTTCCTAATTATGTTAAAGAATACATTTGCGTTGCAGTTCTGTGTTGTGTAACTTTCTCCATTCTCCTTTAGATTCATCCCTTAGCCTCAAATATTTTCCTAAGTACCTTATTCTCAAACACCCTTAACCTATGTTCCTCTCTCAGAGTAAGAGTCCAAGATTTTCACAACATACAGAAGAACCAGTATCATAACTGTTTTATAAATTCTAACTATTGAAGTAATAATAATAATAATAATAATAATAATAATAATAATGCAATATGATATTTAATAATAATAATGGTAATGATAATAATGATAATAATAATATAATAATAATAATATTTATTTATTTATTCTGGCGAAGTAGGTAAATTTCGGAAGACACGCGAACGAATTTGTTATTCAAGACTCAGCTCTGTTTTTCCTTTGTTTTGTTTGTTTGCTTGTTGTTTTTGTCTTTACAGATCAAATGTTATAAATAATCTACAAGAAAAATATGAGAGACAAATTAGGTGCAAAGTAAGTATTCGTTCCCTTGTTGTGTGAACCAGAATATTGTGCGAAATGGAAATCTAAAAATTGGAGATTTATCTTCCGAAAAGATGGAAAAATTCAAACATCTTGGAGCAAAAGGGAATATAAATGATACTTACTTGCGTACTTACTTATTACTTACTGGCTTTTAAGGAAATCTGAGGTTCATTGCCGCCCTCACATAAGCACCCGCCATTGTCCCTATCCTGTGCAAGATTAATCCAGTCTATATCATCATATCCCACCTCCCTCAAATCCATTTTAATAATATCTTCCCATCTACGTTTCGGCCTTCCCAAAGGTCTTTTTCCCTCCGGCCTTCCAACTAACACTCTAAGTGTATTTGTGGATTCGCCCATACGTGCTACATGCTTCATCCGATGCATATTTGAAGGTTTCGTAACAAGCTGTTTTTTTACGGTGATGGGTTGTTAGCCCTTCGCCCAACCCCCAAGCTGGAGGATCACCCTAATCGGCTATCCGCGACTGCTTATTCAATATATTCACAGCTACCCTCCACATCTTGAGGCCGTCTCGTCGATCCGCAACCTGAGGACGCGCCATGCCGTAGTGATAGGGACCCACAATACATGGATATAAATGATACTCTGGAGGAAATTAAACGCAGAATAAATATGGGAAATGTCTGTTATTATTCGGTTGAGAAGCTTTTATCATCCAGTCTGCTGTCAAAAAATCTGAAAGTTAGAATTTATAAAACAGTTACTTTACCGGTTGTTCTTTATGGTTGTGAAACTTGGACTCTCACTTTGAGAGAGGAAAATAGAGTTAAAGGTGTTTGAGAATAAGGTACTTAGAAAAATATTTGGGGCTAAGAGGGATGAAATTACAAGAGTGGAGAAAGTTACACAACGCAGAACTGCACGCATTGTATTCTTCACCTAACCTAATTACTTACTTACTTCCTGGCTTTTAAGGAACCCGGAGATTCATTTACCGCCCTCACATAAGCCCGCCACTGGTCCCTATCCTGAGCAAGACCAATTCAGTCTCTATCATCATATCCCACCTCCCTCAAATCCATTTTAATATTATCCTCCCATCTACGTCTCGGCCTCTCCAAAGGTCTTTATCCCTCCGGCTTCCCAACTAACACTCTATATGCATTTCTGGATTCGCCCATACGTGCTACATGTCCTGCCCATCTCAAACGTCTGGATTTAATGTTCCTAATTATGTCAGGTGAAGAATACAATGCGTGCAGTTCTGTGTTTGTAACTTTCTCCATTTTCCTGTAACTTCATCCTCTTAGCCCCAAATATTTTCCTAAGTACCTTATTCTCAAACACCCTTAACCTATTTTCCTCTCTCAAAGTAAGAGGTCAAGTTTCACAACCATAAAGAACAACCGGTAATATAACTGTTTTATAAATTCTAACTTTCAGATTTTTTGACAGCAGACTGGATGACAAAAGCTTCTCAACCGAATAATAACAGGCATTTCCCATATTTATTCTGTGTTTAATTTCCTCCCGAGTATCATTTATATTTATTACTCTTGCTATCACGTATTTGAATTTTGCCCTCTTCAAAGGATAAATTTCCAATTTTTATATTTCCATTTCGTACAATATTCTCGTCACGAGACATAATCATATACTTTGTCTTTCGGGATTTACTTCCAAACCGATCGCTTTACTTGCTTCACGTAAAGTGTCCGTGTTTCCCTAATCGTTTGTGGATTTTCTCCTAACATATTCACGTCATCCGCATAGACAAGCAGCTGATGTAACCCGTTCAATTCCAAAACCTCTCTGTTAACCTGGACTTTCCTAATGGCATACTCTAGAGCAAAGTTAAAAAGTAAAGGTGATAGTGCATCTCCTTGGTTTAGCCCACAGTGAATTAGAAACGCATATGACAGAAACTGACCTATACGGAATCTGCTGACATAATGAGGAACATTAAATTCAGACGTTTCAGATGGGCAGGGCATGTAGCACGTATGGGCGAATCTATAAATGTATATAGATGGGAGGATAATATTAAAATGAATTTGATGGTGGTGGAATATGATTGTAGAGAATGGATTAATTTTGCACAGGATAGGGACCGATGACGGGCTTATATGAGGGCGGCAATGAGCCTCCTGGTTCCTTAAAAGTCATTGAATTAATTGTAATTTGTTGTGGAAATGCTTATATTATCATATTTTAAAATAATTTTGAAACTTTTTTTATTCCAACATACACAAATTCGTGCCTTCTTGTCAACAGTTTTATGAAGCTATTAAGTCGTGTTTATAACTGGCGTAAGGGTTACTTGCAATAGACGATCTTGTATAACAGGTTGATTTCCTCTGGAAATTTAAGATGTAGGAACAGGAGTAGGGCGGTTTGCTGATATCAGCTTCAGGCAGAATGTTAATTGAAAACGGAAATGAACTCTCTTACACAACGCAGTCTGCCGGGAATACCTTGAACGTAGACCGGTTCGAGATTACTTTGTATGCAGCGCATTAAACCCCTCATTGAATTAGTGGCTCGACCTGCGAACAAAAATGTGTACTTCTTGTTAATTATGTTGCGAACAAAACTTTTGTAATTCATATTTTCAGCGCTTTAAAATTATCTCTAAGTTATAAATAAATTGAGTCTAGTTACCATAGAGATACAATCTCTACATAATCTCTAAGCTTACAGTCGTAGAGGTTCATTACTTTACTTTGAATTCCTCTATGGATGAAATGGTAGCATTTTCAGTTACAAGATCAGTTTTTATTTAAGCCTTATACCCGGCAAGGAAGTAGCAGTTTCTTATCTATGGCTACATTCAGCAGAATAAATCTATGAGTTATAGTTAGGTCAACGGTCGTGAGGCGCTCAGCAGTTTCCATTAGTTTTTCTGAGCGCATTTGAACCTGAAATAAGTATTTAAGGCGCGAAGAAGACGGCTTTTTAGTTGATTCGATTATTGAGGTTATTCATATTAGATATTAAATTTTGAGTTAATATTTATTGAATTTGAAATTAAAAATCACATCATTCATTCGTAGTGTTTTGCCCAAGGGTAGGTATTTCACTGCAAACCCAGCATTATCCAATCTTTCCTATTTTCCGCCTTCCTCTTATTTCTTAATGTCGTCTATCATCTCATATCTTCTTCTCCCCGAACAGTGAAAGACCTGATTTGGGAAGAACACTAAATGAATGAATGAATGAATGAATGAATGAATGAATGAATGAATGAATGAATGAATGAATGAATGAATAAATCTGAAATACAAATGACGCTTTCCGAAATTACATTGATTAATCTCAAATACAAATGACGCTTTCTGAAAAAGTTGATTAGCCTGTAATACAAATGACACTTTCTGGAATTAAGTTGATTAATCTGAAATTAAATTTATTAATATGAAATACAAATGACGTTTTCTGGAACTAAGTTGATTAATCTAAAATTGAATTTATTAAGCTGAAATACAAATGACACTTTCTGGAATTAAATTGATTATTCAGAAATAGAATTGATTCATCTGAAATAAAATGACGCTTTCTGAAATTAAGTCGATTAATCTGAAATACAAATGACGCTTTCTGAAATTAAGTTGATTAATCTGAAATACAATTGACGCTTTCTAAAATTATGTCGATAATCTGAAATAAAAATGACGCTTTCTGAAATTAAGTCGATTATCCGAAATAAAATGACGCTTTCTGAAATTAAGTCGATTAATGTGAAATACAAATGACTTTCTTAAATTAAGTTGATTAATCTGAAATACAATTGACGCTTTCTGAAATTAAGTTGATTAATCTGAAATACAAAGGACACTTTCTGGAATTAAATTGATTATTCTGAAATAGAATTGATTAATCTGAAAAACAAATGACGCTTTCTAAAGTTAAATTGATTAACCTGAAATACAAATGACGTTTTCTAAAATTAAGTTTATTGTTGTGAAATACAAATCACACTTTCTGAAATAAAATTGATTAATCTTAAATACAAATGACGCTTTCTGAAATAGAATTGATTAATCTGAAATACAAATGACGCTTTCTGAAATAGAATTGATTAATCTGAAATACAAATGACGCTTTCTGAAATTACATTGATTAATCTTAGACACAAATGACGCTTTCTGAAATAGAATTGATTAATCTGAAATACAAAGACGCTTTCTAAAATTAAGTTGATTGTTGTGAAATACAAATCACACTTTCTGAAATTAAATTGATTAATCTGAAATACAAATGACGCTTTCTAAAATCAAGTTGATTGTTGTGAAATACAAATCACGCTTTCTGAAATAGAATCGATTAATCTGAAATAGAATGACGCTTTCTAAAAATTAAGTTCATTAATTTTAAATACAAATGACGCTTTCTGAAATATAATTGATTAATCTGAAATACAAATGACGCTTTCTGAAATTAAGTTGATAGTTGTGAAATACAAATCATACTTTCTGAAATTAAATTGATTAATCTGAAATAAAAATGACTTTCTGAAATTAAATTGATTAATCTGTAATACAAATCACGCTTTCTGAAATTAGATTGATTAATCTGAAATACAAATGACGCTTTCTGAAATTACTTTGATTAATCTTAAATACAGATAACGCTTTCTGAAATAAATTGATTAATCTGATATACAAATGACACTTTATAAAATTAAATTGATTAATCTGAAATACAAATGACGCTTTCTAAAATTATATTGATTAATCTGAAATACAAATGACGCTTTCTGAAATTACATTGATTAATCTTAAATAAGATAACGCTTTCTGAAATAGAATTGATTAATCTGATATACAAATGACGCTTTCTGAAATTAAATTGATTAATCTGAAATACAAATGACGCTTTATAAAATTAAGTTGATTGTTGTGAAATACAAATCACACTTTCTGAAATTAAATTGATTAATCTGAAATACAAATGATGCTTTCTGAAATTAAATTGATTAATCTGAAATACAAACGACGCTTTCTGAAATTAAATTGATTAATCTGAAATACAAAAGACGCTTTCTGAAATTAAACTGATTAATCTGAAATACAAATGGCGCTTTCTAGTCAAATTGACTAATTCTGAAATACATATGGAAAAGGTATAGAAGAACCCGTTTATTTGAGACACTTTGTACCTTATTATACTCAGATTACGAATAACAACATTAGCTCTAGGGCTATTGTTTCAGGGTTACATAGAAATTTTACATACTTTAGTATAACATTCTTTTGTTTCGTTTCTTAAAATTAGTCATGATACGAATAAATTAAACCTCCATGTCAGTGTAATGTTATAAGGTAGCAAAATTTCATTTTAAAAGGGACGTTTTCACTCTGTGCTCTTGTGTGCTGGAGTTATTCTGGCTTACCTCTTTCATTGGTTCGTAGGCTGGCCTGCTTTTTTTATTTGTATTTAGAACAGGTCATGAATATGGTTAAAATGTATTTTATATGAGCAAACATGATATGCATATAAATGGAGTATCTTTTATGAGGAGAGACTGCTGAGGGGCATATTCTGAACCAAGCTTGCAAAAACAGGTATATTTAAAACACACCCTCACATATGATTTTTAAACCTTTCTGTTTAAATTAAAAGGCATTTTTACAACAGAAATAAGTTTGCTGGATTGTAAATGATGGAAAGAGCCTTAGACATGCAAATATTGGATTTGAATAGCAGATGTAGAATCACGAGTTTATTGTTATGAAATTGCCAGGTGAATATCAATTTTAATGTAGTTCACAACGTGATCTTTATGTTCGGGTTGCGATGTGTAATTTACATTTTCATTTTCATTTGCAACTAATTTTTCTGTTCGCTTTGTGATGTGTAATTTTCATTTTCATTTTCATTAGCAAATAATTTTTATATTCGGTTTGTGTTGAGTAATTTTCATTTTCATTTTCATTAGCAAATAATTTTTATGTTCGGTTTGCGAAGTGTAATTTTCATTTTATTTTCATTACCAAATAATTTTTATGTTCGGTTTGTGAAGTGTAATTTTCTTTTTCATTAGCAACCAATTGTTATGTTCGGTTTGTGATGTGTAATTTTCATTTTTATTTTCATTACCGAATAATTTTTATGTTCGGTTTGTGAGTGTAATTTTCACTTTCATTAGCAATCAATTGTTGTGTTCGGTTTGTGATTTGTAATTTTCATTTTCATTTTCATTTTCAAATATTTTTATGTTCGGTTTGTAATGTGTAATTTTCATTTTCATTAGCAACCAATTGTTATGTTCGGTTTGTGATGTGTAATTTTCATTTTTATTTTCATTAGCAAATAATTTTATGTTCGGTTTGTAAAGTGTAATTTTCATTTTCATTTTCATTAGCAAGTAATTTTTATGTTCGGTTTATGATTGTAATTTTCATTTTCATTAGCAACCATTTGTTATGTTCGGTTTGTGATGTGTAATTTTTATTTTCATTTTCAAATAATTTTTATGTTCGGTTTGTGATGTGTAATTTTCATTTTCATTAGCAACCAATTATGTTCGGTTTGTGATGTGTAATTTTCATTTTCATTTTCATTTTCATTAGCAACCAATTGTTATGTTCGGTTTGTGATGTGTAATTTTCATTTTCATTTTCAAATAATTTTTATGTTCGGTTTGTGAAGTGTAATTTTCATTTTTATTTTTCATTACCAAATAATTTTTATGTTCGGTTTGTGACGTGTAATTTTCATTTTCATTAGCAACCAATTGTTATGTTCGGTTTGTGATGTGTAATTTTCATTTCATTTTCAAATAATTTTATGTTCGGTTTGTGATGTGTAATTTTCATTTTCATTAGCAACCAATTGTTATGTTCGGTTTGTGATGTGTAATTTTCATTTTCATTAGCAACTAATGTTTATGTTCGGTTCTGTTAAGGTACTGCCAAAAACTGAATTTTAGCCTTCAGTTCCTTATTTTATGACAAACTTATATGTCAAGTTTATTCTAAAATTTCTCACACGTCGTGGGCCGCAAGACGTATATTACTTATCAGTACTTTCGGTGTTTTTCTGACCGCGGGACGCAACGCGTATCTTCCCTTGTGGCCGCGGTGCTAGCCTTTGTGGCCCTACTTTGTATATCAAGAAAGAACGCCAAAAATTTCACACAAAGATAGAAGCTGGCCTGTGTAGTGCTCTTACATTTCCAAAACAGAAAAACATTTTATTCAGACTTGTAATTTAAAATTCACTCAAAAAGACTTCAGTAAACCTCCTTCTATGCAACAAACACATCACATACTGCGTCCCTATGTATGCTAACCCTTTCTGCTTTGGAAACTTGTTTCTCTGTGAGTTTCAGAACTTAATTCTCTCGTCTATTCTGTCTACATGACATGTAGGGATTCCCGCCCCATTGTCACATTTTGCAGCCTCGGGCGAGAAACATATGTCGCACAGGCGAATTCAATAACAGGTTCTACAAGGTAGGCCACGGCGACTGAACCCAGATGGCTCTGATCGATTTCTCTTTTGTGGTCTGACGCTATTCTGTAGGGAAATTTGATTGTAAACCTGCAGTATTCCCTTTTCCCGCTATTCTCGTACTTTGTGAGTGTCAGGAAACTGCACTGTGTTCGATTATAGATAAAATATGCTATTTTAAATTTCAGGACCTGATAATGTATTGGGTTTTATTAGGCCTAATGTACATTGAGAAAAAGTTTTATTTTCGATTGAAAATTTATAATTTTAAGACTTCCCACATAGCGTATGGACTAATTTGCATGTCCCCGACATATTCTTCATGTCGAATGAATCTCATTGTTGTGTGGGAAACAAATATAGCCTGTTAACAAAAGTACGTGAAATTTCAATTTTCTAAACTATTAAAAGTAGAGATCTGAAAATTTGTACTTTTATCATGCTGCATAGCCTATATTATTATTATTATTATTATTATTATTATTATTATTATTACTAATATTATTATTACTATTATTATTACTATTACTAATATCATTATTACTATTATTATTACTATTACTATTATTATTACTAATATTATTACTATTATTATTACTATTATTATTGTTATTATCATTATTACTATTATTATTATTATTACTAATATTATTATTATTACTAATATTATTATTACCATTATTATTATTACTATTACTATTATTATTATTACTAATATTATTATTACTATTATTATTACTATTATTATTATTATTATTATTATTATTACTGAAGTTTGGCCTGCAGGTTGCCTAATTGCACCTTTTTATGGTAAATTAAAGCCTGAGCAGCATTTTGCTCATTCTGCCAATTTGAACTCCGTTGATTCTCAGGGAAATGCCTCTTAGTCTTAGTCTCGCTCGCTCTCACTTTCAATGTTCAGTTCTATTAATCATCTTGAGATTTTCTACCAAAATGTTCGTGGACTTAATACTAAAGTTGATGAAATTTTCAAAATGTAGTGAGTAATAATGATCTCATTATCTGTCTCACTGAAACATGGTTATCTGAGTCAGTTATTAATTCTGATTTATTTCCTAATAATTATACTGTGTTTCGTGCAGACAGGCTGTTTGAAGTCACTAACAAAAAAAGAGGTGGTGGTGTCCTAACAGCGATTAGCAACCAGTTACCTTTTACTAGAAGGCGTTTTGACTTAGAAATTATTAGTGAATGCGTATGGGTTGAAATTAGAATGGCTGATGGTTTTAATCTGTTAATTGGTAACCATTATTTTCTCCTGATACAGATCACAGTCACTTAAAATCTTATCTTAATTTTCTTGAAAAAAATCTTGACACTCAAAATTTTAGAATAGTAATCTTTGGTGATTTCAATACTCCGGGTATGAACTGGTCAACTGGTTTTAATCTTAATGATACTCATTATTACTCTAAAATTAAGGCTAAGGATTTATATTCCTCGTCCTGCCTTCTTGGATTAAATCAAATTAACTCTACCGTTACGAGTAAAAATCTTCTTGATTTGGTTTTACTAATGTCAATAACAGTACAGTTAAACTTGCCGATCACTCTCTAGTTTTAGAGGATATTTATCATCCATCTATCTCTATTTATATTGAAGTAAATTTATCGTTACCAGAACACTGTCATATCAGTTCATATTTAAATTATTCTCAAGGTGATTATCTGAATCTTTATTCTATTCTATACAATTATGATTGGACTAGCATATATCAGACTACTGATGTAAACACTGCTGCAAATTCCTTGTCTCAAATTATAAGCAATGCTATATCTCTTTGTGTCCCTGTCACCTTTGTTAAAAATCGCACTATCCTAAATGGTTTTCAAACGAATTACGTCAGCTTATTAAGAAAAAAAAATAAAGCTCATAAAAATTACAAAAAAATATAAAACTGATCATCATTATCAAATTTTTTCTAAATTTAGAAAACAAGTCAAAGCCATGATTAAATCCGATAAATTCAAATGGTTACAATCAATTGATGATAACCTAAAGCATGAACCAAATAAATTTTGAAATATGTAGAAACGTTTCGAAAAACTAATAGCAATCCCACAGAATTAATAATAAATGGTGTTCACATCACAGATGAAAAAAGAAATTGCAAATGCATTTGCTAGTCAATTTAAATCAGTTCAACAAAATTGTAACTCTAATTTCATTACTTATGATTTTAATATTGCTGACTGTTTGCCCTGCCTAAAATTACATCCGATGATGTAACTAAAGCCATTAAAAAGCTAAAGCCTAATAAATCTAAAGGTACAGATAGCATTCCTAATTTTATTATCAAGGGTTGCTCTAATATTTTCATACCCATTTTAACTTTTTTATTCAATCTCAGTTTAAAAACAGGAATTTACCCATCACTTTGGAAGGAAGCATCCATTATTCCAGTTTTTAAAAATGGTAATAAAAACAGTGTTACTAATTATAGACCCATTTCTATCCTAAACAATTTTTCTAAAATTTTTGAAAAATTATTCACAAACACATTTCATTTTATGTGAAAATAAGATCAATTCAGCCCAACATGGATTTATTAGAGGGAAATCTACTACTACAAATTTAGTTTCCTATCTCAATCTCATTATGCCTGTTGTCGAAACTCAAGGTCAAATTGACTCAATTTATTTTGATTTTAGCAAAGCATTTGATGTTGTTCCTCACAAAATTTTATTAAATAAATTAAGTAATTTTGGTCTCTCCACTAACTACGTTAATTGGTTTGAAAATTATTTAACAGATAGACAGTCTTGTGTTCGACTAGGTAATTCTCTCTCGGTTCCATTTAATAGTGTATGCGGTGTTCCTCAAGGGTCTACATTGGGACCTCTCCTATTTTTATTATTTATAAATGATATAAGTAAAAGAATAAGTTCTAGCTGCCTTTTATTTGCGGATGATCTCAAAATCTTTCGTAAAATTAATAGTTCGGCTGATTGTCAAATTCTTCAAATGACATTAATTCAATTTTACAATGGTCTGTTGAAAATGGAATGAAAATTAATAAATCCAAAACTTTTGTTATTTCCTTCTCACGGAAAACTACTTCCCAAAAATTTAATTATTCTCTCAGTAATGTCGTAATTACTAAAAAAGATTGTATTAGAGATCTTGGTGTCTTACTTGATTCAAAATTATATTTTCATGATCATGTGCAATATATTTATACCCATTCATTAAGAATGCTTGGTCTAATTAGATCTATAACTTATTCTTTTTCTACTCCTATGTGTTTATTAATTTTATACTATACATTGGTTAGATCCAAGCTTGAATATGCATCTGTTGTATGGAACTCCATTACTTCCACTGACTCGGCTAAATTGGAGAATATTCAAAGAAAATTTATTTCCTTGTGTTCTTATAGATTTTTACCAAATTCCGATTATAACTATGAGACTAATTGCAAATATTTCAATTGCGGTAGTTTGTTCACCAGACGTCAGGATCTTGATTATTTATTTTTTTGTAAAGTCATTAAGGGTGATATTGATTGTGAATCTTTCATAAGCAATATCAGTCTTCGTATTCCTGCTAAAGGTTTAAGGTTTCATAAATTGTTTTATAATAGAAATCCTAAATCTCTCTCTCCGGTCTGCAGATGTATTAAATATGCTAATTTGCATGGAATGAACTTGGATCCACTTAATGTGTAGTATATCTTTGAGTTTTATGTCAGTTTTATTAATTTATGCCATTTGTTAAAATATATGTATCATACTATTCTTGTCAATTGCATATCTTTACAATTTACTTATAGACTGTTATATTGATTGTATTTCATCTCACTGCCATTTTCTATCATTCATTCTCATCATCATTTGTTGATTTGTTTGTTTCTTGTGCTAAACAGTAATTGGCCTTGTGCTGTTGTTTTGCACGTTAATATCCTAAATAAATAAATAAATAAATAAATTATTATTACTAATATTATTATTACTCTTATTATTATTATTACTATTATTATTATTATTACTAATATTATTATTATATTATTATTATTATTATTACTATTATTATTACTACTATTATTATTACTATTATTATTATTACTATTATTATTATTATTATTATTATTATTATTATTATTCCTTACCAATGTTTATTATTGTCACACTAACATTAGTTATCCAATTTTCATTACTTACTTTCATGTTGTTTTATGATCTAGATATTAATGTAATAACTAGGGAACGGAATTTGGAGTAGTAAAAGCTAGTATTGGCATCTACACAGCCATTTGTTTACAACCCTTTATACCAAGTCCTCCCCTCCATGACATACTCGCAGATCACTGCACGTCAACAACAGGTGAACGGGACAGTTGTCGCATAAGAACTTCAACACGCAGGTTTGCAGTTCAGAGTAGTGAAGTGCAGGTACAATGCCGAAAGTGAAACCAACTAACAATACAAAATTGAAAGACTATATTTGTAAAAGCTCCAGATCGAGTATCAAAATTCAGGAAACAATTCCCGATCACGCGGCTGCGATTCAAATACGCCAGGAACTGCTAAATGATAGAACAATCTAAAAGAAGTCATGGATATTAAGTCAATTTTTTCATATTTACCGGATGCCATTATTTCGTTAGAAAAGTTAGGAGTAGAACTAGTTGAGCAAATAAATATTATGAGGACTATTGTAAATAAACTGAGTGCAGTAGAATGTGAAGTAGGAAAACGTGTTGGTGAAAAAATGAACATAGTTTGATTAAAATGATAGATATAGTATTCTTAGTCGGATTTCAGATGTACTAACAAAGATGTGTCCCAATGACGTCATTCAACATGTGAATTTAATTGACGTATCTTGTTTCAAGTTCTCTCCAATTGTCTCTGCAGATGTAGAGCGGAGTTTTTCCATGTTAAAAAATTTCCTTCCTTGCAACAGAGCAAAGTTGTATTGTGAAAATTTGGAAATTATATTTACAATTTATTATAACAAGGCACAGCAGGAATAATTGTTTCATCAACAAAACACAGCATTAATTAAAAATGCCATTTCGTTTGGTTCTACATTTTGATCAACATTTAATGATACTGTAATAGGCTATGTTGTAAATATTGTATATATTGTAAATACTGTAGTATACGTTGTATACATATTATCATATTTCATAATATTGTAAATAAAGGTTTTAATTTAACACGCTCCTGACAGAAAAAACATACTGTACATATTCAGAGGCGAGTTCCATACAGAAGACAACTGTCTATCAACCATCAATATTTCCACTGACACGCGAGGACGCAGAGATTGATATTTAATTATGTAAGATATTTGTATTGTTGTTTATTGATGTCTTGTGCTTTGCCAAAAAAAACACATGTCGTTCAAAATGAAATGCAGATTACGTATGTAGGCCACTATATGTCATTAAACTATAACAATTGTTTATTCTGAAATACGTTTACAGCACGTTGCGTGTAAGTTTGTATGAAGTGGACTGTACTCGTCCATGCTCTGTGACGCAGCTCGCTTGACAGTCACCGAGCTACGAATATCTATACTACGTTTCACCATTCTTTATAATACTCCAAATCCCTTTCCTGGTAATAACTATGTAAGCAAATGTATTTAATTAGAATTAGAGTCTGGCTGGGCGGAAGAAGGCCTACTGGCCTTAGCTCTGCCAGATTAAATAAATAAATTATTATTATTATTATTATTATTATTATTATTATTATTATTATTATTATTATAGTCTCTGTACAAAGTTTCATCAAATCCTATTAAGAAATGTTTGAATTATTATCATTTATGTACATTTAAATGACAATTTGAAAAATCGCTTCTCCACAGATTAAAAAAATGTCTGAAATTTTGTCTACATAATAAAGTTACATGTTACACACTCGGAAACGAAACTTGCTGTCAAGGCTTTTCATTCCATATACTTGAAATTACCTTTGACTGAGAGCGTATTCCGAATCTCACCGGTGAGCAATCCGATGGCATCACGGTGTTCCGAATTCCACCGATGACGTCATTGATGCTCCACCGGTGTCGCACCAGTGCCATCAACTTGCAGAGGTGGTGGCGGTCTCCATCAGCCGCCATCAGTGAATCTGATTGGTTCATGTGTAGGGCGGGAATTAGCAGACGAATGACATCGTGCACTGTTGTGTCATGGCGGTGTGTTCTGCTTTAGTTCTGCTGTATTGTTTGTAATGAGCACAACGTAAAAACAGTATGTTAATGGCTTATGAGCGAACATGTCAACGGACCAGTTATTACTACCGGTTCAAGAAATAAATTGTTTATGCTCTCTTTTCTTTGAACGAGATGGCAGTACGGAAATTTCGCAAAATTTTGCTAGCGTAGCACAGATAACCACTTACACAGTCGCCATGACAGCATCGATTCTTCCAGCAGTTTTGTTCCTTATTTTCGTTGCAACGTGACGTCATTATTGCCACCGGACCGGTGAGATTCGGAATACTCTGTGAGGTTCTGGCTGATAATATACAGTACATCTATTATAGGCAGTACATCTCACTTGACGGTATGTGTCAGAGGAAGAACAATTATTTGTATACATCTGTAGCTAGTCGGCGATGTATGCAATGGAGGTGGAAAGGAACTGTCCATTCTACACATACCCTGGCTTAGTTGCCTCATGAGTGATGCTTTGTTGAAAAGAAGAATTTTTCAATATTCAATTACCCATTGTGTCGCAGTCCTGTCTCCAAGTAACAGGTGATCTTCCTTCTTTTCTTCTTTCTTGTGTCCATTCTATGTAGTATTTGTTTGGTATCCTTTCTTCTGTCATCATTTTGGTGCATCCATACTATCTAGTATTGGTTTTGTTCTATGAAATCTAAAACTGAACTTTGAACACAATTTTTCTGTAATTTCGTAAATGTGTAGAAGTAAAATATACATATTTTTGATAATTTGTAATATGTTTTAAGTTTACGAAAACAGTAAAAAAATAATATAGAACTGTAAATGTCAACATTATCATTAATATTATTATGAACTAGCCGTACCCGTGCGCTCCGCTGCAGCCGTTAGAAATAAATATAAAGTAATTACATAATTAAAATAGGACGTTTGATCCAGGAACATTCGTGTTTGATAGAAGGATAAATCGTTTAATACAGTATGTTACTTAATTAAATTGTATTTAAATAATTAAAATGCGGTCATTTTCATCCAGAGAAAAATCATTTGGTGCAATGACAATTCCTTTAACATGTTTCTTAATTGTTATTACATGCAACCATAGTTTAATGAATATTGACATATCATTTAGTTTTAATGTGTATACTTTATATTACTTGCTATATGTTTCAGAAGTTACTGTAATAACATTATAGCATTATGTCCATCTAGAGAAACTACACTTTCCAATGGTGAAATAATAATTAAACAATTAATTAGCTTCATACAAACACAGAAACATTCTCTTAGGCTATGTTTAATAGCTTTCGATTGTTGTTGTCCAAGGCCCCTTATAGACGAAGTCATTTGTTTTCATTTCAGTACAGCGCCTTAGATGGCGTTGTTATTGTAATTTTAAAACTCATTTGTCAAATTAAATATTAGTTCTATCATACTTTTGTATAGAATAAAACTTATCGGAAATTATTTTTAAAGAAACTTTTGTTATGTAATATTTTTCATGAAAATCAATAATAAGCGAGATATGTCGATTTATTTAATTCAGGCCCCCTTTTAAATTAAGCATTTTGAATGCCATATAGCCTAAAATCTAAGTTACAACGAACTTAATTTATATTCCAATTTTCATATAAATCGATTCAGCCATTATCGCGTGAAAAGGTAACAAACATCCAGACAGACAGACAGACAGACAGACATACAAACAAAAATGTCAAAAAGCGATTTTTGGTTTCAAAATGGTTAATTATACATGTTAACACCAATTATTTTTGGAAAATCGAAAATTACCAGAAAAATTTTGGCTACAGATTTATTATTAGTATAGATATCATCTTTAACGTCATCATCGTCGCAGATATAATCATCAACATCTCCGATATTACCGTTATCATCAATGCATTCAATATGATCGTTATCATCAATGTCGTGTGGATATAATCTTTATCGTCAATGTCATCGATATGATCGTTATCAGTGCCATCTATATGATGGTTATCATCAATGTCATCGTTATAATGGTAATCATCAAATTCATCGCTATTATCGTTATTATCAGTGCCATCGATATGCTCGTTATCATCAAGCGGAATGATCATTCTCATCAATGTCATCTGTATGATCTTTATCATCAATGTCATCGTTATCGTTGTAATCGATATGATCATTATTATCATATCACCAATATCATCACTATCAACAGTGTACTCAATGACGTCAATATCATATCAATACCATCGATACTATGTATCATCGTGATCGCTATCACCATTAATGTCATCGTTATCATCATTGTCATCAATATCATCATCGTCAATGTTAGTGATAAAGTCTATGTTAAATCATCGATATCATCACCATTAACATCATCGATTGTATGGTAACAAATTCCAACTGGTCCCTCTAACGCTTTCTCGATTGAGTCTTATTTTTGGTCTATTGTTGTACTTTTAAAGTGGAGTGCTATATGGATCTATAGTCACGTCGCTGTTATTTCCGGCGTGGCTCCGCCTCTTTGCTTACGTCCTAGTAAGAGTAGGTTCTATAAAGAGTAGTTACATATAATCGTTAGCCATTTTAGTTCTTTCATTGCCAGTTGCGGTTAGCAGACGACGCTATTTTCCGCACCGTTAAACATTATCACGTCGTAGCACCTATGATAATCGCATTGTGAATTTTAGGTTTTATAGATAAATATCTAAGGAAAACATAGAAAAATTCGAAATCAAAATGTTTTCTGGGAAGGGAGAAAAAAATTACTAACTTCGAAGTGTCATGTTCAAAATAGACATTGACACCTTCAAAAGTTTTTCTATTTTTAACTTTAGATGGGAGTCAAAGCGAGAGAAAGTGATTCCTATTCGAAATCTGTACCGTACTAGTTTCCCAGTTACTGGAGTAACATATGCGCGGACCTCAGTTTGCAGAGTAACAACTTAGATCTGTTAGAACTGTGGACTCTCATAGAAAGGCCGGCCCTTCGGCGGGGCAAGTGGGACTCGCTACCGGAAAAAATTCATTCTGTCGATTACGTTCTTCTTATTATATTTAATGTGAGAAACTTAAAAATAAATAGCTAAGTGAATGTTGAGATAGCTTTTGTATAGGCCTACCTAACGAAATCAATTGTTGACTATAATGTTTAATGTATGTGGATCAAATGTTGCACTGTTTGTTGAAGGTTTAATTACCAGAGTATCCAGCTGCATGGCTCTAAGTCGATTGTTACCCTTGATTCTATTGTTATTATTATTATTATTATTATTATTATTATTATTATTATTATTATTATTATTATTTTAAACAAATGCACCTAAAAGACCGCGGAATTAAAATTTGTACTGTTGTAAATTCTCGTCTGCTTGCTGCAAACGGCAAGGAAAGAACGAAAATGGCGGACGATTATACCCAGTATCTATAGAGCCTTAGGAAGTCCATGACGAAATCAACAGCGAATGACAAGACGCACATGTTTAAATGTAGCCGACTTGCAACGTGATTGGCTGCCGGAAATAAGAGCGACGGGACTATAACTTAAATAATATTTTTATCAGTTTAATCCACATTTTTATATTATTTCTCTTACATTTGTAATCTTCCTGGCGTGTATCTTCCAAATAATGCAAAGGACGTAAAATTTATATTGTAGACCTCTAGGGTGCTATTCATAGACATTTCGCTAGCCCGCGCTACGAGCGTGCTAAACAGGATTCATATCATATCATATAGCTAACACTGTTTTATGAATACGAAAAACGTTAGTTCGCTGATCATCCACCGGAAGCCCGCGCTAAGAATGTCTATGAATACGGCCCTTAGAGGCTATGGTGTACTAAGTTAAACACTACCACCATTATAAAATATTTAAGATATATGTCATGTGATTTGTTCCTATGAATCTAAAGATAAATGATGTTGATTGTCCCACCGAACTTCCTTCGTCTCGTCGTCGTCTTCGAAGAGGAAGAAAAGTTAATTTTGGTAGTCTGTGTTACGTCATGCGCTGCAGACATCAATGTGGCATCCTTTATTTTGATTCCTTGGAATGATTAATAGTCCCCGAACTGGTCATCAGCCAAGTCGCCGAGCAAGATTAGTGCGGCATTGCTATCTTACAGAGGTATTGTCTCTAACCTCAATGGAGTGCTTGTAGCTCCATGACTGGTTTGCAGGAGTGTCGTTAATGGGACCGGGGTGCACCGCAGGAACGTTGGGATGGCTGATTGCACATCACTGTCGTCATGGTATATTACATTGTATACAGGGTGGTTATAAACAAAGCTGTTGTATTACTGTGGAAATCACAGGGAATCAAAAACATTAGCTTCAGAGTTGATATGGCACTATGAAACATCATGTAGGCTATTCTATACAGGGTGATTCACGAGGATTTACCGTCACTTACGGAGCTTATTTCCGAAGACATTCCGAGCAAAAATGCCGGATGGTCTATGGCGAGTCCTTGGCATCAACCCCTTTGTTTAGATTACCCCCTTTGATTTGATTACCTGGTTGGATTTTTCCGAGGTTTCCCCAAACCAAAAGGCAAATGCTGGGTAATATTTTGACGAATCCTCGGACCTCACCTCATCTCACTACATCTCGCCAAAATATTGTAAAAATTGCACAAATTTGTAAAAATTGTAGAAAATTGCTAAATTGTAAAACTATAAAAATTTGTAAAAATTGTAATTGTAATATTGCAAAATTTTGACTTGTTCTACATCTTAAAGCTTCATTGCTCATGTAAGATCTATGGAATAAAATGAATGAATGAATGAATGAATGTCCTAATCTCAATATTTTCAAAGTTATATTAATTTGAAGTTGATTGTAAAATACCTTTTTTCTTTCATTTTAAGGGTAAAGAATATTACAAATAGAGAATGAACTATTCAGAAGTATCATTTCTTTAATTGGCTAGTGTTCTGAAGATAAAAATGTGTTTCTAATTGCTTTGTACAGATTTTGTTTTTCAATTTTTAACTAAAAATGGCATCATTCTTATGCACTTATAAAAAAATTCGTTAAAAATCATACTTTAGGAACTTGATTCTATACAGTTTAATTATGCATCCTAATGTACAGTCTTAAAGAACTTACAAGAGTGGCGTGATTTGTAAGAATTGTTGTAATAAATGCGTAAGAAAATGTAATTTTGTAGTTAAAAGTCGAAAAAAAAATTCTGTACGTAGCAACTGTGGAATTCACAACACATTTTTAGCTCAAGAATACTAGCTAATTAAAGAAATGATATTCCTGAACAGTTCATTCTTTATCTGTAATATTCTTTTACCCTTAAAACTCAAGAATAATGGTATTTTACAAACAACTTCAAATTAGTGTAATTCTAAAAGTATTGAGATTAGGACAAATGTTTATATGACATTTTTTGTTCAGAATGTCTTCGGAAATAAGGGACGGTAAATCCTCGTGAATCAGCCTGTATGTTCATAACGACACTTGTTAGAGATGTCAATTGTTTTATATGCTTTACCAAACCTCAGAATAAACTGAATTTTCTCCAGAACCAACAAGGCACCACTTATGAGGCAACTAAGCCAGGAGATAATGGGATAGGATGGAGAGTTCCTTTCCCCCTCCATTGCATACATCGCCGATTAGCTACATATTACACTAATTAGACTTCAGATATGTAGACACAGTTGTTCTTCCTTTGTTTTGTTTGTTTGTTTGTTTGTTTGTTGCTTTTGTTGTCTGTTTATAGATCATGTGTTACGAATAATCTATAACGTTTTTTCCCTAGTCGTGTGAACCAAGCGCTGCCCGAAGGTGAACTTAGACAAATTCATGCTACAGGAGATCGGTCATTTTTGTATCTAAGGCTGTACATATAAACCAGAGCCTCAGAGGTGTACTGTAGGCAGTGAAACAAAATTTCCACAAACCATAAAACAGACCCTGTTGAGTTGATTGATACCCACATTAAGTAACCAGGATTATTTTAAATTAATAGGCTGAAATAACATTCTTTAATGCACCTAGTTTTAGGCATTTACATCGTTCGAGAGGTTCTGTGTTGCATACATTTAGGGATTTCTACATAAAATTGTTGCAATTTATCCTATTCGAGCCTAAAAACCCGAGGTCTAGAACTTGAGTGCCATATGGTACGTAATACTTCAATCAACTGTAAGAAGAGAACGATCTTGGACTAGATAGATAGTTGATAGCCGTCCCAGCTAGGGTTTAATAATCGGCCTCCTAATCAATTCTAAATGAATATTTATATTTAATTCAATTTTTTCTTTAATAGAAATCCTAGTTAGGTAGGCTATCATTGAGAAATTGATTGGAAATGCAACAAACAATTTAGGCTACAAGACAAATTACATTCTATAAAGAATATAAGTGATGATTAATTATGCCAATAGATGACTTGAGTGCAGCGGAGGATATCATGTCCGGGGTTCTGTCAGGAACTTTTAATTTTCTGAAGACTTCTAAGGACTCCCGTGGGATTGTGACTCTAGCCCCAATCATAATTCCTATAACGTCCCATTACTTGATGTTATATTTGGTCCCCAAATCGCTGCAGCATGGCAGATAAATTGCCCGTTTTTCTTTGCAGACTTCTCTAGGTTGTTCCTCGCTGTTCTCAAAACGGACTGTGGGATCGAGAATGAGTTCACAATTCTTTTTCCTGTCTATAATAATGATTCTGCTCTTCGAGTTGAACCGTCAGCAGAAAGGCACCCAATTTCCTCGTACACCTCATACTTATCAGCCCGGTGAAGTTCATTGGCAATCATGGAGCGAATTTTATTATGACGGTCAATACTCAGTAATTCTCCCTTCCGGCAAAAACCCAGTACATGGGCTAAGGTTTCTTGCTCATCGCATCTTCTGCAATGGGTAGTACCAAGGCTTCTGACTGGAATAACGTTGCAGCTCATTTTGATCGCTTCAGTCCATTGGCTGCACGAGAGACCCTTCTTGTTGGAAATCCATGTATTCCCTTTCTTCCAGTGGGAATAAAATGTGACACCTTTCCCTTTTCCAGGAAGTTCACTCCATTTCTTAAAGGAGTCCTCACGAAGTGTTCTTCTCAAACATTTTGGACGAAAACCATTAACTTGGTCTGGCTGAAGGGGTAAGCGACTAATACTCAGATCAATTTCGTCTTGATGGTTTTGGGTAGCAGCTTCTATGTGTTATATTAGAAAGCATAGGCCTATGTTTTTTACGGAGACTAATTTTTATATTCGTTCGTCGAAAGCTCTATGCATTTCATGAGTCGTATATATTGTGAATTTAACGAGTGGTTCAACAACTCAAATCGCCATTATACCAATGCATATCTCTCTCTCTCTAGCCACGTAAAGTTTTCCAATAATAAGCTGTTGATTAATGCTGCGAGTTATTAAAATTTATAATTATTACACTCTTCCACTATCGATCGACTGACGTCATAAACGTTAATTAGCACAAGTCTAAAATATGCATAGCGTGTTTAATGACTGCTGTGGAATTACTCCTCTGCTCCAGTTTACTCAGTGTAAAAATAAGAGTAATACTACAAACAAAAATGAATATTATTCAATATGATATAATATTGTTAAATAAATTACTGAATTACATTAATCATGTATCCATTTTTACATTATTTATATTACTATTATTATTTTTCTTATGTTTGATATCTTGGTTCCTGATTTTATATTATTTCAATGTACCGAAGTACATATGATATTTCCCTGCAGATATTCTGCGTCATCATACGATGAAAGAGTAATGGAACGGAGAAAATTCTCTCCGGCGCCGGGACTTGAACACCGGGTTTTCAGCTCTACGTGTTGATGCATTATCCACTAAGCCACACCGGATACAACCCCGACGCCGGTTAGAATCGTCTCAGATTGAGCTTCAACTCTTGGGTTCCCTCTAGTGGCCGCCCTCTGCACTACGTCATAGATGTCTGTGAACATAGGACCGAAGTCTACACATGTGCTGAGGTGCACTCGTTATGAGTGACTAGTTGGCTCATCGTATGATGACGCAGAATATCTGCTTGGAAATATCATATGTACTTCGGTCCATTGAAATAATATATGATATGCGTAAATCACGAAGTGATTTAAGACGGCGCTTATTCCGTCGGATCCCGGCCAACCAGTCACTCATAACGAGTGCACCTCAGCACATGTGTGGACTTCGGTCCTATGTTCATAGACATCTATGACGTAGTGCAGAGGGCGGCCACTAGAGGGAACCCAAGAGTTGGAACTCAATCAGAGACAATTCTGTTCGGCGTCGGGGTTGTATCCGGTGTGGCTTAGTGGATAAAGCATCAGCACGTAGAGCTGAAAACCCGGGTTCAAGTCCCGGCGCCGGAGAGAATTTTTCTCCGTTCCATTACTCTTTCATCGTCCTGATTTTATGCTTACGACATCATGATTGATTGTCATTTTACTAAAATTTGTCGTAAAACTTAGTTGAAATAGTGAAACCGCGCTGTATTGAAGTCTTAATTTACTTGGGGAATAACTTGATCTTAGCAGACGTAAATCATTAAGTCAAATTAATACTGTAAATGATTAATATTTAAGCTAAATTGTGATTTATAGTTAAATCATAACGAATAGAAAGAAGAAGTGTGCGCACTCCTATCTGTTCATCATTGTCGACGGTGACCAAGAGAATTAGTGGCGCTGCGATCGGTATTGCTCAGTTGGAACGAATATCCATAAAAGAAGCAGTAGAGTGTTCGTTCATTTCGTTTGCTTTTTTAGTGTAATTAAGTGCGTTAAATACTTTAAGTGCCAATACACTAATCTGCAATTATTCGTACACGAGTGACAAGTGAGTAGCTCTCACGATTTATTTATTAAAGGACGAGATTATTATGTTTTTGTCGTGTTATATTTGAAGCAATGCCTTCGTGTTTTGTTCCGGGTTGTAAGGCGTGCGTGTTTCATTTGCTTATGCAAACAGAACAGACAATAAAAGAAAAATTGAGCGATGGAATGTGGGGCGACATATTTCACGAGTGCATAGACAGTATTACCTCAATTGTAATTCAGCCACCGGGAACAGGATGCTGCTTCGATCATGCCATGGATATCATACCGAAACTAATTTTTCACTATATGAAATGTCGGTTCTTCTTCCGGACGAAACAAATCCGACGAGAACTCCAAGCTCCGAGAGCCGCCAAATCATCTCGTAAATTCTCCAAAGTGTCGGACAAGTAACTGTTGGTGAGTACATATTGCATGCCTACAAACAGCCCTAAGTTAAGTTTTACATATTAAACTATTATTTGTTTTACAGTGTGATGTATATGAATGTGTTTTTCTTTCAAATAGTCTTAATGTTGTAAGTGCAATGCCAGTTACGTACGTATATGGAGCGAAAGGTAAACAGTGCAAATTACGTTAAATGTATTTACGTACTTACACACGGAACAGACTGAGCGAACTCTGCACTAGCGCCGCGTGGTATCGGCCGTTTGAATTAACAGAGTGCGACCACTACTTCTTTCTATTCGTTATGGTTAAATCATAACCGACTAACTTAACATTAACATCACATAAGGATCTAATCATTATCGAAATAGTATAATATGCTGCAACAATAATATTACATAATGCTGAAAGCATGATAAAAATTATTCATATGAAATTAACATCGTATATTATTGAAATCATACTTGAATATGCTAATAATTTAGGGCCAAGTAAAAGTATTAGTAGTTCAATCGTCGGATAACTTAGCATTAACAACATTTATTTTCATATCACCATCGAAATTATACATAAAACAAATTTAACACAATAATGTTGAAACATGTTTGAAGTGGGTTAATAATTTGAACGTACTGTATAATAATGTCAAAAAATATTTGAAGCAATTCATTATGCTTTTGATGTTAATATTATAATGATGTTGAAACACATTTGAAGTGGTGAATAATTTGTTTAAACTTAGTATATAGCAATGTCAAAACATATTTGAAACAATTGTTAATACATTTGAATACATAATGATGTTGAAACATATGTGAAGTACTTGGTAATTTAAACTTACTATGTAATAACGCCAAAACATATTTGAAACAATTGATAATGCATTTGAACAAATAATGATGTTTAAACATATTTGAAGCGGTTAATAGTTTATTTAAACTTAGTATATAATAATGTCAAAACATATTTGAAGCAATTGATAATGCATTTGGTGTTAATACATAATGATGTTGAAACATATTTGAAGTGATTAGTAATTTAAACTTACTTCATAATAATGTCAACACATATTTGAAACAATTGAATTTTGCATTTGGTGTTAATATATAATAATGTTGAAACATATTTGAAGTAGTGAATAATTTAATGTCAATATACCATAATGTTAAAATGAAGTTAAAGTAATAGATAATTCGTTCTTAATATTTAGTAATGTTAAATATATTTAAAATGGTGAAAAATTTAATAATTATAATAATGCCAAAACAGAGTTGAAGTTTTGAATAATTTAATATTGTTGTTGTTGTGTACTCAACTGTCTGAAGACAAGTTTAAATCTCAAAAGTGACACCAGGCAGTAAGGTATCACTCATGAGGTAACTAAGTCAGGAGATAATGGGATGGGGTAGCCAATTTAACACTAATACATAATAATGTTGAAACATATTTGGTATGATTAATAATTTTACGCTAACACATCATAATTTTACGAGCGATGAAGTAAATTGACGAAATGAAGTCAATGGTCAGTGTTTTATGTCAGTCATCTACATTGCCCGAGAAATTATGCAATTTACCGCATCTTCTCGGTCAATGTTGTGAAGAGTTTCTTTCGTTAGTTCAACTCATCTTAAACATAGGACGATAGAAAAGCGGAAAGTGAGCAAATTTAATCTATGTATGTAGTGACAACTTGGAGAAACTGTAGTGAGTCAGTCTTGGAATCTGAAAAAAAAAAAGGTACAGAAATATTATGTGTAATGGAAGCTGTAACAACTAAAAGATATCAGAATCACATGATTATCAGAGATGCTGAAGTAAAACTGAAGTTAGAGGAAATAAATGCAAGGTGTAATTAAATACCTTGGAGCAACAGTAACAAATATAAATGATACTCGGGAGGAAATTAAACGCAGAATAAATATGGGAAATGCCTGTTATTATTCGGTTGAGAAGCTTTTGTCATCTAGTCTTCTGTCAAAAAATCTGAAAGTTAGAATTTATAAAACAGTTATATTACCGGTTGTTCTTTATGGTTGTGAAACTTGGACTCTCACTTTGAGAGAGGAACATAGGTTAAGGGTTTTTGAGAATAAGGTTCTTAGGAAAATATTTGGGGCTAAGAGGGATGAAGTTACAGGAGAATGAAGAAAGTTACACAACGCAGAGCTGCACGCATTGTATACTTCACCTGACATAATTAGGAACATAAAATCCAGACGTTTGAGATGGGCAGGACATGTAGCACGTATGAGCGAATCCAGAAATGCATATAGATTGTTAGTTGGGAGGCCGGAGGGGAAAAGACCTTTAGGGAGGCCGAGACGTAGATGGGAGGATAATATTAAAATGGATTTGAGGGAGGTGGGATATGATGGTAGAGACTGGATTAATCTTGCTCAGGATAGGGATCAATGGCGGCCTTATGTGAGGGCGGCAATGAACCTCCGGGTTCCTTAAAAGCCAGTAAGTAAGTAAGTAATTAAAACCACATACCACCATTTTCACAAATATCAGCACTGTCACCACAAATATCACTTCATCAGAAACATTGTCATCGGTGTCATCACTGAAACCAGCAACATCAAAAACACCACCACCATCTTCACGAACATTTCCATCATCATTACAAACATCACAGTTATAAATGTTATCACCACTATCATCGCTTTCACGAATACCACCATAATTTTAATCAACAGTCATCATTTGTTGAATCTTTCGTACACTACTTTTAACACTTGAATATAAATAATTGATTAAATGGCGATCTTACTCGTGTTAATTATGTAAGCATGTGCGGCTTACAGCTGTTTCGGTGCTACTTGACACCATCCTCAGAGCCCACTAGATCTCGGCGGCACCTCAACTTCGCTGCCTGTTGTGTGGGTGCGTTCGTGTGATGAAGAGTTGTGTCAAATAGTGTGTGTGTTCTGAAATACACACTAGAACAATATGAAATATACAGACACACTAAATACACCCTAACCAAATTCTCAACACACAGATCAATTTCAGAACACACACACTATTTGACACAACTCTTCATCACACGAACGCACCCACACAACAGACAGCGAAGTTGAGATGGCGACGAGATCTAGTGGGCTCTGAGGATGATGTCAAGTAGCATCGAAACAGCTGTAACCCGTACATGCTTACATAATTAACACGAGTAAGATCGCCATGTAATAAATTCATTCATTCATTCATTCATTTTATTCCATAGATCTTACATGAGCAATGAAGCTTTAAGATGTGGAACAAGTCAAAATTTTACAATATTACAATTACAATTTTTACATATTTTTACAGTTTTACAATTTAGTAGCTTTCTACAATTTTTACAATTTTGTGCAATTTTTTACAATATTTTGGCGAGATGTAGTGAGATGAGGTGAGGTCCGAGGATTCGCCAAAATATTACCCGGCACTTGCCTTTTGGTTGGAGGAAACCTCGGAAAAACCCAACCAGGTAATCAAATCAAAGGGGGGGTAATCAAATCAAGGGGGTTGATGCCGAGGACTCGCCATAGACCATCCGGCTTCAGTCCCACGGCTGTGGAAAACGTCGGAAGAAACCAAAGACCAAAGGGGGATCCAACCCAAGCCCGAACGCAGCTCCGGATCAGCAGCCCAGCGAGTCTGCCGACTGAGCTACATCGATGGCTCTACTAAAAGTATACAATACATAGCCAATCAGATTATTAAATTTACAAACGCAAACGATCATTCATAAGTTGAGCTATATGTATAATACAAAACAAGTAAGTTAATTAAATTTAAGGCATAAACAATTCAACCAGTTGATATACAGAAATTGATAATACATATCATGAAAACTACTTCAAATTACAAACACAAACAATTTATCAACAGAGCTATACAGATTACTATTGAATTTAAAGCATATACAATTCATCGGCCAAAACTATACAAATATATACAATACAAAGTAAGCGGAATAATTTAATTTACAAGCATACTTTCATTAAGCCATACAAATTTGTGCAATTAATATCAAGTAGATTAATTCAATTTATAATCATATACAATTCATCAGTTGAGCTATACAGACTACCATTCAATTTACAGTAGTCATCATTTGTTACAATCACCAACACAATCATCAGTACAATCACAAATATCTGAAACACAACAATCACATGCATCTCTATTTCTAACTTTGTAAGATCTCTATTGTCATCATTACCATTATGACCGTCAGCTTTATCTACACCACAACCACCACCACCACCACCACCACCACCACCACTACCACCACCACCACCACCACCACCAATACGACATTATCCACAATACGCGCCCTGTTACTTCAGAATTCTTATTGTTATTCTCACAGGTAGACTTTACACATTTCCATCATTCTTCAAAAGAAATGCATGGTAACAGTTAAAAAAAATCTACAGTATGCCCGAATTTGATTAAGTTTTCATACGTTTTTCCCTGCGGGTTTGTGAGAGGGCCGGAGGAAGTCGTAATAGAATTACAGTTCTCCCCTGAATTTATTTCCAGCCACTGTTTTTGGACAGGAAGGACTCAGAATAATACTATTTAGATAGCCACAGTCACGTAGAGTGACGTGAGCAGAATAGAATTGTTTCATATCTACAAGGCCATTCATAACAACAGCGTCACATTTGTCATTATTCAATATTTATGTGATTCTCTGATTTAACAACAGAAAAAAAAAATCCGCCTAGAGATTTTTTCATAACGATTCTGTGGATATTGCAAGGCTGCTTTGTAAACAGGTCTGGAAGTAATCTATCTGCTCCAAAGCTCTCGTACTCAGAGCCCATTTTGATTTTTTTAACCTGGCTCTAGACTGACAATCGAGGGCGCTATAATATAGGGACGGTAAGACACGGGACCTGCATGTAAAACAACAGAGAACAACATATTCACAACAAATCGACGACGCCTCCCTTATACAAGCAAAGCAGGTTAAAATTTACACCCTAGTCTGTTGTATACATTGAGGTCGGCCCCTCTATTAAAACACGATTTCTGGGATTAACATTATAAAATAGAATGTTTTACTTTCGCTGGCAGAGTTAAGGACATAACGCCTTCTCTTGGACTCAACCAGTCTTAATCAATAAAAGTTACATACATATTTAAATAATAAATATTAACAACATACTTAAAATTTCACCAGCAATATTCTTCAGTTAAGTTTTAACGACTAGTACATGTTTATTTAAATTGAGATAAAACCTATAAAATAAAGTAATAATTTAATTTATGCTCGACCATGCCGAAATGTAGTAATTATACACCTGGTAGCAGACCTTTAATGCATGTCATTAAAGTACACCTACTCATTAAAGGTCAGGTCTTTCAGCCAATGACGAATCAGGTTACAACTGTTCAGCCAATGACAGGTCAGCTTTCTACCATTATAAAACCGCAAGTATCGATTATTCTCGGATATGCAATCGAAAGAGAATTAGCGAAAAGTCACGGAGGCTGGAAATCCAATACTGTCGCAGAAGGTTATGTTCTGTTACTATAATAATTAGCGTTAATTGTAAATAATATTCAAATAAATTCAATTTGTCATCTCGTTTTTCAATGTCTAATTTAATTTCAATGTTATCTCTGTAGGTCCTTATGGCCTAGCAAGGTCAATGTGCACATCTCTTCCTCGGAAAAAATCAATACTTTCGCGTCTGCGCACATCTCACAACATACGGGACATTGCTCCAGGTCAGATACAATAAAATTAATAATATCAAGTTAGAAATATGGTCGAGCATAAAAAGTCGTATGAAACTCGCCTATAATGGTAATTAAGACGTTCGTATGAAAATTGTGAAACTCGCTTGCGCTCGTCTCATAAATATCCATACTCACTTTTTAATTGCCTTCATTATAGGCTCCTTGCATAATGTACTATTATGTAATTCAATTCAGTCCATATGCAATATGTAAAGAATTATAATTAAGTTGAGCTAGCTACTTGGCTAAAATGAGAATTAATTTAATATTAGTTTACTAGAACTGTTTATAGGGAGAAGGAATATAAATCTAAAATATATTTATATAATGAGAATATTAATGTAATGAAATTTTGCCATTAGAGGTTTTGTATTCTAATTAATGGTAATAATAAGAATGGCAGATGTTAGTTTCATTATAAGTAACAAATATTAATCAGTAATTAATCTGTTAAGTATTTATGTAATCTTGACATAAATGAAATTATTGTTCATCAACCCCTTACATCACTCGGAAGCGAGTTCTATTTTCTAGCAACTGAAACTGTATGGGATGAAGAATATAGAGATGTGAACTTCATGAATATAGCTATTCATGATACTTAAAAGACGAGTCTAGGAATTCTCGTCACCTGAGATGTCGTCATTATACCTTCTTGTCACCGATTACATTTTAGTTACCGGCGTTCTCGTCACTGATTACATTTAATAATTTATTAATGTTTTATTGGAAAAATTTAGGATTTAGATAGAAGGATTAGTAGAATCATAGAACGATACCCTGATTATAAAGAAGATGGTGATATTCTTACGTACCTCAGAGCCATCGGACACAATTTGTGTGGCAATTTTGAAACATTAATCACGTAACATTTTATGCAGTGTACCTATGGATATTTTACTTCTCAAAATAAATTATTATTTTTAAGAAAATGTGTACGGGTGACCAAAATGCCGAAGTGACCAAAACACGGAGTGACAAAATTGCAGTGACGAGGTCCCGGTGACGAGAATTCCGCTTCAAGACATGTGAGATTGTCATGAAGAAACATTTACAATTTACATCTTTACCACAGTATTTACGATGCTCGGCCACACTTCAGGATAAATCACGTGGATTTACTTAATCATTTTAACGAACCCGAATAGCAGGATAGCTACTGTTGCCGATGAAGGTAAACACATGTATATTTTATCAGCAATTAACACATTCTCATAGAAAATATATTTTGAAATTAAATCAATGTCCTTGCAATAATCCAGGTAGATGTTCCAAACATACAGAAATAATAATAATAATAATAATAATAATAATAATAATAATAATAATAATAATTCACTTCATTTCATTCATAGTTTTCCGTCCTTCATTATTAACACCCCACTATTTATTCTGGCTCGTACAACAAACTTTGCATTGGAAAAAGGACCTCAGGAGTGTTCGTGCTCGCGAGCACATTTTTACTCTCGTGACAAGAGCACCAACTATCATTAAAAGAGCACAATAGTGCTCGCGAGCACTAGGTTGAGAACGCCTGTTTTATACCGTACGTCTGGGGGCCACACTAACAGTAATATGAATCCTCTAGATTCAAAACTCCCTGAAGACCATTTTGTTCAGAATTGAGTTATGCCCACATATTGGTTGCTAAGAAGGAATTGCAATGATTAATAGAGCTTGAAGTAAAAAAAAGCCACTAAATTTGAAGCTAAAGGTTTGTTAAAAGTTATTGTTAGGTTTACATTTCCCTCTATTTTCCATCAGTCATCATCATCATCATCATCCTTTACGAATTAGGCCTCTGTAGACCTGTTTCGGCCCCATCTAGCAGTCTTCTTAACGGTCTTCCTGGTCGACGATGTCCTCTAGGTTTATATTGCATCATAATTTTTGGGATTCTTGAATTTTCCATTCTTCTGACATGATCTAGCCAATTGAATTTGTATCTGCTGATTTTTTCTTCTACTGACTCTACTTCTAATTGTTCTAAAATTTCTTCATTCCTTTTTCGGTCTAAAAGAGTATATCCTGCTGTCCTCCTGAAAAATTTCATTTCCGTTGCTTTGATTCTGTTCATGTCTTTTTTCTTTAATGTCCAAATCTCGCTTCCGTTTAGAAGGGTGGGTAATGCTAGTGTATTATATATTTTTATTCTTGTAGATTTTTGTACTAATTTAGCTTTTAATGTATTGTTTATTATTCCTAGAATTTGTGTAAATTTGATAATTTTCTTGTTCACATTTTTTCATTTTGATAAGATATTTCACAACCCAGATAATTGAAATTTTGCACTTGTTCGAGGCATTGGTTATTGTGTATTATCTTACTTCTCACTGGGTCTTGTCCTAAAAATGCCATTACTTTTGATTTTTGTGCTGAAATTTCCATCCCAAAATCTTTTAATATTTTATTTAATGTATACAATCCTCTTTGTAAATTATCCTCTGAATTGGAAATTATAACTTGATCATCGGCATAGAGTAAGGTATTTAATGTTAGAGCACTGGTTATTTTGATTCCTGATGTGTAGATTTGGTTCCATTTTAAAATAATTTCATTTATATAAATATTAAATAAAGTTGGTGATAGTGGACAACCTTGTCGAACTCCATTATTAACTAATTTTCTTTCGGATATACAGTTATTTATTTTGACACGTATTTTGCTGTCTGTGTAGATTTCTATTATATTTTGGAATAGCAAATTTGGAATATTTTTTTCTTGTAATATGTCGTTATTGTTCCATCAGTTATTGTCAAAATTCTTTAATTTATGAAAGTGGATATAGGGGATTTTAAATCTATAGGATTCATATGAGGAACTGTTGGGGCTTTTTGTTCAAAAAGGTTAAAAATTCTGGTCTATGCTAAACTTCTATGTTAGGTTTATAAAACCTTTCAATTTATATATTTAATGTCTGGACATTGTATCTTCTCCGAAATTGTGTTCTCGACAAACGCTTCATTAGCAGCATGCAGCTTTCAATATGCGGTGTCCCCGCGGATCAAATTCAGAACTCTCTTCCACACGAAAGAACAGCTTTATAAGTGACGTTGTATAGACGCAATTTTGTGTTACTGTACCGTAGTTGTAAAATTACGTCTGGTTATTCCATTGGTTCAGTTGTATAGCCATAATTTAATACCAATATCTCTCCTTCCCGTTCAAATAATTAAATAACGTTACTGAAAATTGAGTTTCAGGTTCATTTATTCAAGTTCAGCAGACATCCTGAAATGGTTGCATGCAAAGGGGGTTACCTAGTTACCCGGCATTTGAATTACAACTATTATGGCTTTTAACTCCTTACATGGGCGTTACTGGACATAAATTTAGAACACTCTCACACCATATACGGACACTAAGGGCCGATTGTATAAACCATTTAATCTTAGATCAGAGGTTAAATTGATCCCGTTCTAGCTGAACTTGGAATTTTGTGTTGTACAAAGTCTAATCTGAGATTAATTTGTCTTAAACTAAAGTCAACTTTGACTGAAGAAATTTCTCCGATTAAGTTAGATGATCCAAGTTCAGTTATTTCTTTTCTGTTCGAAATAGATGAGTGGCAGATTGTGCAAATAGAATAACCATTATTATTAATATTAATAGATATGGTAGGTACATTTATTTATATATATGTTTTTCCTTTTTTTCAATTTCTTGCCTTTATACACAAACATTCTTATATTTTACAAGGCTTCATAATGATCAGCAGTATCAATTATGTTATGTTTATAACAACCATTAATTATTAATGGATATGATAGGTACATTCATAAATTTTCAATTAACTGTATTACTAAACCAAAATTGTCGTTTTATAAAGATTTATTATGTTTAGCAGTATCAAACACCATAACATGATAACAATTTGGAGAACGGTCAATCTTCTTCTAATTGTCGGCCATTATTTACAATGCACAAAACAAACCAGTGTCTCCAACAGAGTGTACGGAAAGTCGCTAGATTTCTCATTATCAACAAAGAAAGATTCAATTTTGTCACTAAGGGGTGCTAAAAAGGTCGCTAAATCCCTATTTAAGCAATATAAAAGTTAAAAGAAATAATTGTCGTTGAAAAAGAGTTAAAGTCACTAAATTGGCAACACTGAACAAACCTGTACAACATGGCCCGCGCATCACATACTTCGCCTGTTTATGCGATGTTTTCAAATCCTTTTCACGTGAACTTAGATTGCATTTGAACCAAGGTAATTTGATCGCAGAAAAGTTTTATACAATAGAAGAAGTGTCTGAACTCGGTTCACTTTCCGATCTTCGATCAAAGTTGATCTTTAGTCACGGATTTTTATGCAATTGGGCCTAAAAGTATCCTAAGCTAGATTAAACTTAACCATTTTCAAATATTTAGTTATTTTAAATTGCATATAGCCCTACACGTTCACTGATACAACAAGAGAACTTTAATGATTTCCAATGATACTTGCGAGAGGTTGTAATTGATGCTAAAGAAGTAATCGAGTCACCATATTATACTGATATGCTGACCCTAACATTTCTCGTCTTGTGAAACAAGAAACTCAAGTCTTGTAATTGTAATTTTCTGGGAGCAATAAATAGAAACTATACAGGGTGTTCAAAGTACACAATATTTTAGGAGGTGCTAGTATGCATCAAAACAAGAAAAAAAGTCTAATAAACATGAGTCCTATAACACATACCTTCTGAGATCTGAACACTTGTTCATAGGAGGTGCTCAATGTGACGTCCATTCATGGCAATGCATTCCTCTGCCCTTCGGCGTAAGGAATCACGCACTCTTTGAAATTGACCTGGTTGTTCTTGATAACCAAAAGTCTAGGGGATTTAGATTTGAAGAACGAGCAGGCCAAGGTGTGGGGCCTCCCCAATCAATCCAGCGGTCCTGAAATGTCAGCGTCAGGTCTTCACGCTTATTGCGGAGAAAATGTGCTGGTGTGCCATCATGCATTAACCACATCTGTAGTCTTTGCTGACATGGCACATACTCCAGCAAGGTAGGCAATACGTTAATAAGAAAGTCCTGATAACGAGTCCCAGTTAAATGGCCCTTAATCTATCACCAAGAACGCCTACCCATACGTTGATTGAGAATCGGTACTGATGTCTTGTTTCTTCAAGTGCATGGGGATTTTCATCAGGCCAAACATGCTGATTACGAAAATTCACAACACCATCTCTACTGAACCCTGCTCATAACCGAAACCAAACTTTTCTTTTCAGTATTCTTTGCGACATATCAGTATTCCATGCCAGGGGTGTCAAGTACGATATGATTATCTGGTAGTTGCTGTATTGTAGGGCAGAAAAATGCATTGCCATAAATGGACGTCACATTGAGCACCTCCTATGAACAAGCGTTCAGACCTCAGAAAGTATGTGTTGTAGGACCCATGTTTATTATAAATTTTTTCTTGTTTTCATGCATACTATCACCTCCTAAAATATTGGATACTTTTTTTTAAACGTTCTGTATAATTTATTTATTTATTTAATCTGGTAGAGATAAGGCCATCGGGCCTTCTCTTCCCCTCTACCAGGGGATTACAAATACAATATTAAAATACAATTACAATTATAATTACAATTAATATTAAATTTACAAATACAATAAAAATCAAAGTACTAAAAGATTAACTGATTACTAAAAGCTAGATAGTTTATTGTAAAAGTTAAGAAGAGAGAAGCATTTCTTTTATTGATTAAGTAAAAATTAATCCTACTCTACGCAGTAAGAAAATCCTTAATAAGCTTGCCTTTGAACGCTACTAAATTCCGACAGTCTCTGATGTCACTGGGTAGGGTATTCCACAAGTGCGAGAACGAGATTTTGTATGATGATGAATACGATGATGTCTTATGTGTTGGTATGGCTAGCAGTAATTGAGGAGTGTTCTGCAATAGCAAGGTATGTACACATTACACATACCTCGGTATAGTCGCCACCATTAGAAATACAAAGCAAATGCACTTATCTTGCTGTTCCATCACATTGATGGCGAGTATCAAATCTCCGCGTCGAGTCCGTTATCCTATCAAGCAGAAGTGTACAACTTTAAAAATGGGAACGTAATTAATGTTTAATTTGTAAAGTTCAATTAAATATTATGTTACAATGTAATGAATAATGATTATACAACTGTTTTTACATGACGTATTTTATATGCAGACCTAAGTTAACGCGTGAAATACCTAATTTACTCGCCAAATGCTGGATATAGCCTGCCTCCTGAACCTATTGATTTTTATTGCGGTCCATCTGCTTGCAGAACCGGCGACTCTAAATATTTCCGTATCCCGTTTAATACTTTGATCCCTCCCTCTACGAGGGGTCACCTGATACCACTATTTCCAATCGGTTTACCTTGGAAGGCCCATAGATTCGGTGAAGGAATTTAAGTGCCGCGATAAGTTTAACAATATCTAGAAACCTGCCTTCCATAGGGGGCAGCTTTTTCATCTCAGCCGAGACCTGGTTGTACTATCTCCCCTCGTTGCCTTCTGGGTGGCCACCTATATCCATCCGCTCTCTTATTGGAAGCGCTGCGAGGGGAGCAGGAAGTGCATCCACCGCAAAGTAGAGCTAGCTTCGCAGTGGAAAACGCGTCAATGTAACGACAGACGACGAGAGCTCGACTCTTGCTTTGTCTGCTGGACGATGTTTGCGCTCTTTACTCACACGGTGAAACCCACTACTGGTCGCTTAATTAGTGCGGAATTTGTGTTAAATCAGACTTGACGCTTCTGAAAGAAAACGTATCCAAAATAGATCGATTATACAGAGCCGCTGTGGCAAAAGTTTTTATTAAGCATGAATATGATACAGAAATTCATCAGTAATATATTCATATATTTTCAGAACATGGAAGTCCGAAATGATAATTGTTGAGAAAGAAGAATTAAGTGCATAAGTTTTGCTAATGATATGGCTTTGTTAACAGAAGAAGAGACGATACAAAAGAATATGCTACTGATTCTAAAAGGACAGCTTGAGCATTAGGTTAATGGGATGAAGATAAATGCAAATAAGACGAATCCCATGGTTGTCTGAAGAAAAATAAAGAAGATAAATGTCTGAATTTTAAATGATTATATTAGAGCAATGGACAGCTTCAAAAAGGGACATCATTTTTTTTTTACTAACATTTCTAATTTAACTTTGCTATACCTTTGGATCAACGATTAAGAACACTGTTGAAACACCATTTGCTACCCCCTTCAACGACTGGAGTTCTTTAGATGTTAGTGAATTAATTTACAAACAAATCACATTATTAATTTTTAAGGAATAAAATTGTTCATCCATTTACAATGTAAACTCAAAGGAAATGTCGCGATTTTGAGTTTGATCATTTTCATTAGGATTTTTGTTTAATCAAAATACAGTACTGTATTAACAATAAGTGATTTTTACTCACGAACTGAGCTTTCCATGCCGACGTATTCATTATGCAGTGTAAATTATCCTTTCTACAAGAATCAAAAGCGTACACTATAGAGAATGAAGTTAAATTGAAAAATAATCATAATATGGATATTTCCATGACATTTTTAAAATGGTGAACAACGTTCATTTTTTGATCAGGCTTCGAAATAAAAATAGGTGAATATTATAACACGTGTGCCCTAAATTGAATTTAAATTCAAAATTACCAGGTCCGTACATTTTCGGGAAAATGTAACTCATGTTGAAATAATTCTACGTCACCTATTTTCAATAAAAGAGTACCTTACGTACTGTAAAATCAATCTTCACTTCTGCCCGATCCGAAAAGATTTCTTTAATTTTATCGTTTCAGACATTTGCTATCTTTTGTCCGTCCAAGTGGTTATTTCAAACTCACTGGTCGTCGTACAAAGGGAGGAAATCACGTGAAAGTTAATTACTTAACGAGGCCCTTTTATTTAAGTTACTTTAAACAATTGTATGGGTATAATAATACGTAGACTCCATTTCCTTACTGAAAATTATCAATGTTCCCAGAAAAGAGCTAAGACAGCCCAGCCACTAGTACATCATTTACAGAGAGTCCAATATAACATCAACTGAAACTGGGATAAAACAATCAAATTTAAAAATGATGCAATAATTGTTCTTTTCACTGGAAAACATGAACATTTTTTTGGAACGTCTTTTACTATGACCTTGTTTATTTCATACTATAAAACTGTTTACGGTCTTGTTCTATATTATGGAGGATGTTGAACTTCATTAGTAGATATTATGGATGAAGTCACGTATCAGAATTGTTTAGGTACAATTGAAAATCATTTGTCAAGTGAAAATAAAATGATGTCCGGATGTTTGAAGTGTGCTAAATGTTTTAAAAATGAAACTGCTCAGGAAATCAAAAGGAGGATAGCAATGAAGATTCCATAGTTGGGACAGCTCTTAATAGAAAAAAGCATCTGCTGAACTCTACACTCTGATCATGATCATTTCATCTATCGACTGAATACATTTGAAAGACAAATTTCTACTTTTTGTCTTGCTCCGGAATAAAAATAGGTTAATATTACTAATTTATATACTTGCCCTAAATCTGAATTTAAACTCAAAATTGTCCCATCACGTACCATTTTCTGGGGAAAATCAAAATTGAATTTTAATATGAAAAACTTCTCTTTTTTATTTTTCAGTGCTACTGGTAAAATTACAACACACTATGGATTCAAAATACGTAATAATACTTGAAAAATATGTACTGGATACAAAAATGATGTTACATAGTTTAAAACACAACAACAATAAAAATATTTCATGCGTATAATAAGAAAAATCTTGAAATTTGAACTTCCATTTAAAAAACTTTCCTGGGTGGCTTTTGTTTATAATTAGACTCGGGACTGTCTTTTACGAGGAATCAACGATACTTGGCATCGGAAAGGTTTTTAATGTACCCCTCCCAAAAAGGATCGATTTTCTTGGGCATTGCTGCTGTAAGACACCATGCACTCTGACTATGAAACCACTCACTACTGGTCTGTGACCACAGTTCAGATGTCGTGTGACTCCTGACGCACATGACGTCAGTCCAAAATCGTTATCAGAGATCGGAACAACCCTGTAGAACTTCACTCCTGGTCCTTGACACGTAAATACTGGTAACAACCTCTTCTTGTATTAAGCTATGTTGTATTTCAAAATTCAATTTGTAATTTAGGATTGGTTCTATGCATTGTAAGTGACTGCAATTTGTAAGATCACAGACGGGTAATTTTAAAATTCAAATACTATTATTGATTGTTTCTTCTCTTTTTGTTTCAGGTAAGCGATCTTTCCTACATCTCCAGATGTCGTGTTCTAGTAATCTATTTAACATTTGTTAATGCTGTACTGGTAAGTGTGTGTATTATATATATATTTTAGCTTCATTTTTAATGGATTTTAACTTTGTTGCTTCTATGTCTCGGTTTTAGTCTTTTATTCTATTCAACTGCGGGCAGAGTCAGGATTGAATTCTTTTCTACGTTTTACCTAACAGTTCGATTTCTCTTATCATCCAGTGGTTATAAACCTTATAATTAACGTAGCTGGAGATATAGGATCCCTTCTAACTTACATTCCATACAGAGATTGTGGAAACGCGCCAATAATACCGAAGGTGAAAGTGAACTTACACAAAGTACAGGGTGATACTTTTGGGATAAAATAAAAACACCGAATGGATGAATATATTAGTCTTTAAGCAACGTACCTTTTGTTGAGGCGGCACTTCACATTATTGTATACAGTGCCGTCTCCCTGTTTTACAACGCCTTTCGTACAAGTCATTTAGGTCATTACTTATTTTTAATTTATTATTGCAATTCTTCCACTAGTCTTATCTTGTCCATCATTACTTCTTTCACTAAACCTACTCCTCACCCATTATTATACCAAAAATACTATTCTTCTAATTCTTGACCTTCCTTCTCTATGACACATTTACTTCACTTCACATCTCTAACTATTTGCACTTTTCACTGACAACTTTTCCACGTTGCTACTTTATTTTAGGTCTTAGTTTTCTTTTCTCACGATTTATTTCTCCTCCACACCATTTCCTTAAGTCATAGTGCTTTTTCACCTTGTTTTTTCCTCTTCCTTCATCACTGCTTCCTGAACTACCTCCTACTTGCATTACTATACTTCTAGTCAGCCTCGACTTAGAACTTAGTTCCTTCACCCGTTTCGGAATTGCTCACATCTGATGTCCACTATTTTCATTCGCTTGCACGGAGGTCATGTTCTGCTGTGCTTGCTGAATATCAGTTCCCGTCACTCCTATTTCTCCTTCAGATGACGTCACTGCCTGCTTTCGCTGAGTTTAACACTTTCACATTTGCCTCGCTGCTTTCGTGTACACTCACCATACTCGTGTCACTAATCTCGCCTTAGATAGATCAACGATATTCTTGATTTTTTCTGGAAGAAATAGGTTTTCTAGATAAGAAAAGAAAAAATTTTTCTGAAATCTTTCCTATTTTCTTTTTTTCTTCTGATGCCTACAATCGCACCTCCTCATACTCATCCTCTTTTCCTTTAACGTTACTAGATCAGGGACTGTCGAAATAAATTGAAATCAAACGCAAACTTACTAGGCACTAAAAACCAAATTGTTTATCTTCACAAAAATTTTTGTCCTATAGAATTTTGTTATTTGATAAGTCTCTTTGTTCGAATTTTCATTTTTTCGTGCTGTACTTTAATGTTCTTAACTTCTATGATTTATTGTAATTGTAATTGTAAATGTAATGTAATATTAATTTAATTTTATTGTTCATAAAGGGATTAAAACTCTTCTTCTACTTCTCACAATTCGTTACTAGCTAAAAACCAAAGTCGTTATCGAATTGTCCATTTCTTCGTGCTCTGATTTCGTTGTGTTATCTATTCTGATCGTTGTGTTTCCTCGCATCCTTTTATTCTTCATAATCGTCTCCTTCGTAACCAAACTCTTAAATGTTACTAATATTGCCCGAACTTGTTCTGAATTTTGTATTTGCTTCTTTCCTACTCTAAATGCTTCCTGTACTTGTCCATCGCTCACATCCATACCAAAACACTCCCAACACACTCCTAATATCTTCTCATGTATATCGATACTCTGTTGTCTTATCTTTTTCTTCTATCCCGAAAAATAATAAGCTTTTCCTCCTCTTCTCCTACTCAAAGTGATCTCATTTGCTTTTCAGAATTTCATTTTCCAGTTGAATTTCTTCCAACTTCTTTCTTAGCTCTACCGTACTCTCCTTCACTTTCATTAGGTCTTCTTTCACTATTACGCACACTTATTCACCGGTTTAACACAGGTCAACGCCTCTACTACACGTTACTATCCCCTGACTTGCACAAAGCGAACCGACTTCCTCTGCAACTTAAGATTGAAGTGAATGAAATATATTCAAAGTCACAAGACAAATCAAGTGAAACTTTATTACGTATGAAAGCAAACAAAAATAGCCTAAGTACAACAATTAAAACTTTATTTTTTAATTTAACAATATCTCCTACAAAAACAAAATTTTTAGCTTTCCACGGGAAAACATAGGTACGATGTAAAATTTTAATTAACGACAATATAGTAGAGCAAGTAAGAGATTTTAAATACCTGGGCTGTGAAATTGGAAACACAAGAGAATTAGATCAACAAAGAAAATTACAAAATTTTAATCAAATATGTGGAACGATTAAAAGAACCCTATTAAACAAAACAAGGAAAGAAACCATTTTGAAGTTTTACAAAGTCTTGGCAGTCCCATCTCTCTTGTACGGCTCAGAATGCTGGACCCTAACAGAAAACCAAAAGCACAAAATAGAAGTATCAGAAATGAGATCTTTGAGATCGGTAGCTGGATACAGAAGAACGGACAGACAATACAATGAAACGATAAGAGACTAACTGAACATATTCAATTTAAATAATAAAATAAAAGAATACCAAGAAAAATATTATGAACACGTACAAAGAATGCCAGAATACCGTATTCCTAAAAAGATTCTAGAGTACAAACCCAAAGGCAGGAGAGACAGAGGAAGGCCTACGAAGAGATGGAGAGATCAATTTCTTTGAGAGGACGGAACAGGTCGAAAGGCCTAATCCCTGTGGATGATGATGAAGATGATGATGATGATGATTTTTTTAAATTTTAATTACAAAGCCGAATTACGTTGAAATCAAAATTAATTAATAAGTAATTAAATGTAATTTTACTAGGAAATGTGTATAATTACGTACAAATCAGAACTACATATAATTGGATTAAGTGTAACCCAGGTTATACCGTATTCCAACATAAACACATATTCCACATAACCTTACAGTTGTATAATTTTTAAAGTAAATATTAACATTTTGGCTTTATTACATTTAGAATTTAGCTGTGAAATGCTTTCCTACTCTATCTGCGTAAAGTACAGAACTGGGAGTGTTCGTGATATTGCTCAACTGCCGGGGAATCGAGTGCATTTTGTTAACTTAGCCGGGCTCGTGCTCCAGTCAATACATTCATACGTATAAAAAAGATGGTGATTCAGGAGTCCTTGGAGATCGTGAGGGAGCACGGGTTATAGACTTAGAAAAATGTAGGGTGAAAGCAGCGGTCGAGAAAAAAATGTAATATCGATATCTGTACACGAATTGGCCCGTTGGGAGGCACTGTACTAGTCGACGAATCAGAAGCAAGAACACAAGCTCGCAATATGATTGGCTGAAGTCAACTGCGCAAAAGGATACAAAACTACACAGTATATGTGATTTATCTGCGGATTATCGAAGTTTTACTTAATATTATTGAGATATTTGAAATTTTTACGCATTATCATTGGTCAGCATCTGAAATGGTATTCTCATACCTTTTACTTATGCCGCAGATTACGTAAAACAATTTGCAAATTTTATTTTCCAATCAGTGTCTTGCGTACAGTTTATTTAGTTCTTCTTTTGTCCACATGGCATGGCATTATTGCGTGGGTTGGAACTTCAAAATATTTTTTACATCTTTTTTTTCTACTACACATCACAATTTTTACTTGTTTTTCTATTAAACCTCAAGGTTTTTGGGGAAATGTTTTTTCTACTACACATCACAATTTTTACTTGTTTTTCTATTAAACCTCAAGGTTTTTGGGGAAATGTTTTTTTTTTCTACTACACATAGCCTAACAATTTTTAACTTTTTTCCTATGAAATCTCAAGATTTTTGGGGAAATGTTTTTTCTACTACACATCACAATTTTTACTTGTTTTTCTATTAAACCTCAAGGTTTTTGGGGAAATGTTTTTTCTACTACACATCACAATTTTTACTTGTTTTTCTATTAAACCTCAAGGTTTTTGGGGAAATGTTTTTTTCTACTACACATAGCCTAACAATTTTTAACTTTTTTTCTATGAAATCTCAAGATTTTTGGGGAAATGTTTTTTCTACTCGACGTCACAATTTTTACCTGTTTTTCTATCAAATATCAAGGTTTTTGGGGAAAAGTTTTTTTCTACTACACGTCAAAGTTTATATCTGTTTTTCTATAAAATCTCAAGGTTTTTGGGAAAATGTTTTTTTTCTTCTGCACGTTACAATTTTTTACCTGTTTTTTTTATTAAACCTCAAGATTTTTGGAGAATATGTTTTTTCTACTGCACGTCACAATTTTTTACCTGTTTTTCTATTAAATATCAAGGTTTTTGGGGAAATTTTTTTCTACTGCACGTCACAATTTTTACCTGTTTTTCTATTGGACCTCAAGGTTTTTGGGGAAATGTTTTTTTCTACTACACGTCACAATTTTTATCTGTTTTTCTATGAAATCTCAAGGTTTTTGGGGAAATGCTTTTTTCTACTGCACGTCACAATTTTTATCTGTTTTTTTATGAAATCTCAAGGTTTTTGGGGAAATGTTTTTTCTACTACACGTCACAATTTTTATCTGTTTTTCTATGAAATCTCAAGGTTTTTGGGGAAATGTTTTTTTGTGCTACACGTCACAATTTTTATCTGTTTTTCTATGAAATCTCAAGGTTTTTGGGGAAATGTTTTTTTCTACTGCATATCACAATTTTTGCCTGTTTTTCTATTAAACCTCAAGGTTTTTGGTGAAATGTTTTTTTCTACTGCACGTCACAATTTTTACCTGTTTTTCTATTAAACATGAAGGATTTTGGGGAAATGTTTATTTCTACTAAACATGAAGGTTTTTGGGGAAATGTTTTTTCTACTACACGTCACAATTTTAACATGTTTTTCTGTGAAATGTTAAAGTTTTTGCGGGAAATGTTTTTTTGTTACACATCACAATTTATACTTGTTTTTCTGTTTGACTGTACAAAATATTTTTCTATTAGCTTTTGAAAAATAATCTGAAAAAAAAGTAAATAGCAAGTTATGTTTCCGGGCGTTTGAAAGATAAGTGGAATACATTTTAGGCTAAAATATTTAAATTTGTAAGGGTAGTGCTTTTTCAAAATACAATCTAAACTTACAAAAATCTAATGATTAAATTAAGTTTTAAGCAATTGAAGTGAAATTTTGTACAGGGGCCATTTAATGCCACATGACATGTGTACAAATTTTAAAAGATTTAGCTAAAAATAAAATTAAAATTTCACCTTGGTGTATGTTTAACAGTAGGAACAGATTTCTTTAACTTGCAGTAAATCCGCAGGATGAATCTTACAGGTTTGCTATCCTCCAGAAAGATTTTTTTATCGTTATCAGTTGATTCTGAACTTGCAAATCTTGAAGGCAGTGGAAGTCATGATGATTATTGAACCACAGAGTCAACGATAAATTATTATTATGATTATAATACTGAAAAGATTAAATGCTATAATAAAATTTATTCTAGTAGCTTCATATGCAACATAAATTGCAGTATACTGAAAGTGAGCATGGAAATCAACAGACACATTTACATGTACATAAAATGTAAAGTGTCAGAAGTAAATTTCAGTATGAACTCTGCTTGTTTTTGCAAATGACAGTTGAAATCTAATACCAGTCTTTTCACTTTAGGTACATATTATAAAGTATGACAGTGAGTACACACTCTGTAGTATTTGTGGTTACATATGAAACAAGCTCTTAGATTTTCAAAGCGAGGGCAGGGTTGCAGTCCGTCTGTTACACGTGTCGTGTATCTAGCTACTCAAGTTGTAGTATCAGAAGGTAAATTCCATGTTACAGTTCTCCGATGTCTATCTACATGTTGTTCAATAACATATAATTGTCAGCGGGTATGACATATCCAATTCCCTTGTACTACCCCTATGTTGAATAATGTTCTACAACCGTGATAACATTTATTGACTGTCTCTGTCAACGTGATTCATGGACTTAGTTGGATTTATACTTCCTATTCAAAGCTGTTAGATGAAAGGTCCAATTAGCTGGTATAAATTGCGAAAATATAATTGTAACTTACGTAGTATATTAAGGGCCGATTGTATAAACCATTTAATCCTAGATCAGAGGTTAAATTGATCCTCGTTCTAGCATAACTTGGAATTTTGTACTGTATAAAGTCTAATCTGAGATTAATTAGTTTTAAACTAAAGTCAACTTTGACTGAAGAAATTTCTCCGGTTAAGTTAGATGATCAAGTTCAGTTACTTCTTTTCTGTTTGAAGTATACGAGTGGTATATTGTGCAAAAAGAATAACCATTATTATTAATATATATGTTAGATACATTTATATATATATATATATATATATTTTTTTTTTAATTTCTTGCCTTAATATACAACAATTCTTATATTTTATAAGGCTTTATCGTGTTCAGCAGTATCAAAAAACATAACCATGTTTATAACAACCGTTAATTAGGCTATTAATGGATATAATAGGTACATTCATACATTTTCAATTAACTGTATTACTAAACGAAAATTGTCGTTTTATAAAGCTTTATTATGTTTAGCAGTATCAAACACCATAACATGACAATTTGAAGAACGGTCAATCTTCTTCTTATTGTCCGCCATTATTTACAACGCACAAAACAAACCAGTGTCTCCAACAGAGTGTGCGGAAGTCGCCAAAAAAGTAGTTTGGAAAGTTGCTAGATTTCTCATTATCAACAAAGAAAAATTCAATTTTGTCACTATGGAGTGCTAAAAAGGTTGCTAAATCTCTATTTAAGCTATATAAAAGTTAAAAGAAATTGTCGTCGAAAAAGAGTTAAAGTCGCTAAGTTGGCAATACTGAACAAACCTGTACAACATGGCCCGCGCATCACATGCTTCACCTGTTTATGCGATGTTGCCAAGTCCTTTTCACGTGAACTTAAGTAATTTGATCGCAGAAAAGTTTTGTACAATAGAAGAAATGTCTGAACTCGGTTCACTTTCCGTTCTTCGATCAAAATTGATCTTTAGTCAGGGAGCTTTATACAATTGGGCCTTACATTTGCAAGATTTTAATATGAGAAGTGAGATACACAATCATACAACGAGGAATAGGCAATTATTAGATTATCCACTTTGTAGACTTAGTGTGACAAAAAATAATATAAATTGATTGGAATCAAATTATTTAATAAGCTCCCTGTAAACATTCATCTTCTTCCTGTTGAAAGTTATAGAACAAAATTGTACAGTTGGTTAATTGAAAACCCACTTTACTCAATAAATGAGTTCTTTGAAATTGACATACATTTTTAAACAATGCAGTTTTAAATGTTATGGTTCTTGTTTCTTAATTTTTTTTAATAATGAGATTTTAAATGAAACCTAGTGGTAAATCAATTTACATTTCAATTTCAATGTATTAATGAACAGAGCAAATTGCACTAAATGTTGCATTTTCAAAGTTTATTATTAACCTCTGATAGTATTCTTAAAGTTATTAAACATATGACAATTAGTACTTGATACTGTCTTTTATCTAGTAAATATAGTACTTTTAACTTTATATTATGTAATTTGATAAATATCTACATTGTTTTTATAATTAAATTTTTATTTTGTATATCTATGAAATATATTGCAGTAAGATTATAACATCTGACAATGTCTATAGTGAAGTTTTTCATTCTATGACAATAAAATTATTATTATTATTATTATTATTATTATTATTATTATTATTATTATTATTATTATTATTATGTTTTGAGGATTTTTTACCGAGAGAAATCAATTCCAAAATTAATATATAAAGAGAATGAAAACAAGAAAGACGATGCAAAGAAAGTAATAAAATATAATGACAGAGTAGGGAAAGAAGAGAGCTACTCGGGCAGACGAATTGATTGATGGAAGAGCGAATGGACAAATAGGCGGTAGGGCAAACGAAAGAATGGCGAAACATGATGATAAAATAGAAAGAAGAGTAACAAACAAAGGTACCGGTACTGTTTGTCATGATGAACTGAAAGAACAAACGAGAATAAAAAAAAAACGATTGAATATAATTTTTCTGCTGTAAATATTCAATGTGCGTTTGTGAATTGAAACTTCCATATCTCTCACACCACTAATGGAAAATATGTCTGATTAGCATTAAATTATTTCATGATCAAATGAAAGTCGGAGATGGAATAACTTTGCGAATAATACAGGCGGCACAAAAGTATTAATTATTATTCCATAAGGTATTTTACACATTTTTTATTACTTACATATTTGTTTCCTGTATTTATTAAAACAACTTTTGTGATATTTATTTTAATTTGTTTTAATTTACGTATATAGTGATGCAAAATGGGGTCAATACAAAAAATTATATTCCTTCATAATCCAAGCTATTTTAATATTAGTTTGTAATGATTTATTAAAGAATATGTTCAAGATAAATTTAGAGGCATATTAAACGAATAATCCTTGCGATAAAAATGGATACTCCCTGAACCAAATTATCGTATCGATATTTTAATTATTTAATTACTTTATAGTTTCATCAGGTATTGTATGATGGTATGACTGAGATACCTATTGTTAATTATTTTTATTTATAACAGTAGGCCATTAGCCAATATTTCTTGACTCACGAGTTAATTCCACACACACACACACACACACACGCACGCACGCACGCACGCGCGCGCACACACACACACACACACACACACACACACACACACACACACACGTAGAGGAATAAGGCATGATCTCTCTCCCCTCAGCCATCACTTATTCATCACTTATATTCTACATATATTATGTGAACAAATTTTTTCTGAAATGAAGGTAGGTAGTCAAATCAAACAAACGAACGTCTCGTTGCCCAGTTAAAATTGCCTATATTGTCTCCTAATTTTAATGCGTGAATTATACATCCATCATAATGTTTAAATTCTGTATAAAATAACAGAAAAAAGAAATCAAATCAAACAAAAATGAAAAAGAAATGAATAAATATATGACAAACTTTTTGAAATTGTTATTATTATTATTATTATTATTATTATTATTATTATTATTATTTAGTCTGGTGTAGTTAAGGCCATCAGACCTTCTCTTCCACACCACAAGAAATACAAATACAATAATAATCTAGAGTAAAGAACACAAATCAAACTTCTAGCAATACCTAAAAACTAGTGCTATTGATCGATCAAAATATTTAATCTATTAACTATTTGAATTTAATCGATTAATCGATACATTAACCGAGTTTTGATGGAGTTGAAAAAATGTTTTAATATACTGTAATACACAGTTATTGTTAAGGGGACACTCAACTATGTTTTGGAACTTTTTTCCTATTTGACCAATCTTTTTCAAATTTGGAGAAAAGGTTTAATATACACATGGAAAGTAACCTGCAAAATCTCAGCTCATTAGATCCAATACTTTTCAAAATAAAAAATATTTCAATTTTTAATCAATCATTCATTGAAACATCACTTTTAATTATCATTTTTTAATTTTTGGCTTTGTGCATTTGACTGTGACTTCTCAATGAATAGGGGAAGAATTCTGCATATTGATTTAGTTCTGTCACGTAAATTAGTGTAGAAATTTAATTTTTCATTTCTATGAAACTTTTTCTCCAATTTTTAAGTTGAGTGTCCCCTTAAATTTAACCTGTGTTCGGTGATAAGCATAAGTATTAAATGTTGTATATCTGTATATATTGTATCGTTATATTCAAAACACCTATTTTAATTACTTGCTAACACATTTATTATGAGGCTTATAATTTATTGTGTCAATTTAAACATATAAGTGCATTCACGTGCTCTGAATTAAGTGCTGTTCTACGTTTAGTTACAATGTTTCCTGCGTCACTAAACACGAAAAAACTTTTTTTCTGTCAAGCAGTTCTCCACGATCGTTCAATTTAAATCCAAACGTTTCACCGAGTTTACCTTTCAAATTCTCATATGACATAATGGAGTTTACACTTTTCACAAACCACACCGATCACTTCAGTAAACCACGACTGACAGAATAGGTAAGAACTCACGCTTAGATGGGTGGAGCGACGTCGGGGTTTGGCATGACACACAAGCCACATGTCGTGCTAAAGATGTTGCTTTACTATATACCCAGTATGGCGTGTTACGTACTATGCGGAACTATTACCAATGAAATCTATAACTTTCGTAGTGATCTCCTGGTATCTGTGTGATGTGTTACAATTTTGAGGTCGTCTCCAATTATTTAAGTAGGCCTACGTTTTTTCTTTCGTGTGTAATGACGGGAGATATCGAAGTTTCACCTTTTTACTCAGAAATGTGCTAAACTGGAAGGTTACACTACATTAGCGTTGCTTTAGAATCCAGATGTCTCTGTGGTCGAGGTGATTGTCCGCAGTAGAGTTGTCCTTTTTCTTCTTAACTCCTTCCAAACCTTCTTGTTACAGGAGAAGGCCACAAAGATGAACAGGCCTTGGAGTGTGTTCAGAAAGACAAACACATACCACACACCTGTTGAACACACATGCAAACTTAGTTATATCAGTCTATCAAGCGACTCAATGTTCACTAAATGTTATAATGTTTCTGTTGTATCTGGAACGTGGTCTCCTCTGCCCGTATGGCACTTAAGGGTTCCTATTGGCCAGAGATGGGCGTTCGTGTGCGTTTTTACCGTATGCCTTGAGTGCTTTCATTCGTGTGCGTTCTAAAGAATGTCTGATCACTAGGCGCTTTTGACTTTCTTGTCTCTCTAAACTGCGTTTCATAACGTCTAATATACGACGTAAACATTGCTGACAGAAGAAGGGGAACATCGTTGCTACTCAACCAATGGCACAAGTCACATCGCACTCTTATCTTGAATTTGGGCAGTCTGAAGCGTTTTGCCTACGCTGATTTCAAGATAAACCTGGAATGTAACTTCTGTCTTTGGTTGAATAGCTGTCTTTCTTCCTTCCTCTCCTGGCAATGTTTACGTCGCCTGTAAGACATTATAGAATGCAGTATAGTGAGTGATCGACGAGCATCGATTGCAGCGCTTATAATGCGAACTAAAATTCGTAATACATCAATAAACAAAGCATTTGTGAGTCAGTTACAGTATGACTAGCATGAGTGATATTATGAATCCTCTCTGAGGAAGTGATTTTTTTTTGGGGAGGATAGAAAATTTGACACAATGTTCAGTTTGTATAAAAGTTATTATCGCTGTTACAACATTCAATTTAGAGCGCCATCATAAATAGGATTACCAGATCAAGATGATGAAAATACTGGTACAAGATGCATTGAAAATAAATGTGTCGATACATTTAAAAGCCTAAAACGCATTTTATTGTAAGTTATACTTGAATCTTTTTCATGGGAATATAAGGAGGACAAAGGGGATATAAGGAGAACTAGGAGAATACAAGGAGAACGAGAAGAATAGATGGAAAACTGGAGGAATACAAATAGAATGAGGGAAATAAAAAGAGAACTAGGGGAATAGAAGAAAAACAAAGGAGAAGACAAGGAGAAGTGAGGGGAATGCAAGGAAAATCCGAAGAAAGCAAGGAGAACGAAATAAAGATAAAGAGAGTGACGGGAATACAAAGAGAACGAGGGGAAAATAAGGAGAAGCACGAACAGGAGCGGGAGGCAAGGAGAAGGAGGAAAAGACAATAGGAACAAGCGGAAGGCAAGGTGAAGGAGGAGAAGGCAAGGTGAAGGAGAAGAAGGCAAGGTGAAGGAGGAGAAGGCAAGGTGAAGGAGGAGAAGGCAAAGAGAAGAAGCGGAAGGCAAAGAGAAGAAGCGGAAGATAAAAACAAGGATAAGGGAAGGAGAAAAAGCTGAAGACAAGGTGGAGGAGAAGGCAAAGAGAAGAAGCGGAAGACAAGGAGAAGGCAAGTACAACAAGCTGAAGACACGGTGAAAGAGGAGAAGGCAAGGAAAAGGAGAAGACAAGAAGACAAGCGGAAGACAATGTGAAAGAAGAGATGGCAGAGAGAAGAAGGAGAAGACAAGACGAAAAAGTGGAAGACAAGGTAAAAGAGGAGAAGGCAATGAGAAGAAGGAGAAGACAAGAAGAACAAGTGGAAGACAAGGTGAAAGAGAAGGTAAAGAGAAGAAGGAGAAGACAAGAAGAACAAGCGGAAGGCAAGGTGAAAGAGGAGAAGGCAAAGGGAAGGAGAAGACAAGAGGAACAAGCAGAAGAAAGGTGAAAGAGGAGAAGGCAAAGAGAGGAAGGAGAAAACAAGAAGAATAAGCGGAAGAAAAGTGAAAGAGGAGAAGGCAAAGAGAGGAAGGAGAATACAAGAAGAACAAGCGGAAGAAAGGTGAAAGAGGAGAAGGCAAAGAGAGGAAGGAGAAAACAAGAAGAACAAGCGGAATACAAGGTGAAAGAGGAGAAGGCACAGAAAGGAAGGAGAAAACAAGAACAAGCGGAAGAAAGGTGAAAGAGGAGAAAGTAAAGAGAAGAAGCGGAAGACAAGGAGAAGGAAAGTACAACATGTTGAAGACAAGGTGGAGGAGAAGGGAATGAGAAGAAGCGGAAGACAAAGAGAATGAGAAGGCAAGGAGAAGAAGCGGAAAAGAAGGTGAAAGAGGAGAAGTCCAGAAGAATAATAGGGGTTTAATTTTTATCTGACAGTCAATTTCCAAGTTACCCACATAGCCTAACTTACGAGGTAAAAGGTTGTTTCTTGACGTACTTGTCAGTCCGGCAACTCCAGCAACAAGTCCGGTGATCCAGGTGAGCCCCATGATGAGTGCAAGTCTGACGTAGAGGCGGAAGTCCGTGCGTGCCGTGGAGGTGGCCTGCAGCTTGGTCTTGGTGGAGAACACGAGGTGGGCGCTCCAGGAGAAGGCCGCCACGTTCAGGCTCATGACGACGCCCAGGGGCGCCACGACGAACACGAGCAGAGCGTCGCGGTTGTGAAACCAGCAGTTGTGCACGCCATAGCCGGGGCTCAGGTTCGTATCTAGTCTGGACAGTTGGACGCCCAGCGCCGCGCCCACGATGACACCGGGCGTCAGCCAGCCACACGCCGAGTACAGACCGAATCTCCTCCACTTGGATCCTGCCACACAACACATGGTGCACTTTGGTAGTGCGGCACTGCAAGAAGTGCGTCTTCCAATAAGCATTTTCAGTGAGGAATAACAATAATTACAACATGATCTACATTTAAGAAAACATTTTGTTTTTGAATAATTTCAAGGAAAAATTGTTCCGGAGCCGGGTATCGATCCCGGGACCCTTCGCTTAGCGCGCGAACGCTCTACCGACTGAGCTACCCCAGGAACTATACACGACACCGTCACAATCTTTCCTTTATATCCACAGAACTCACATAAGCTGACAAGACGCGAAGGGTCCCGGGATCGATACCCGGCTCCGGAACAATTTTTCCTTGAAATTATTCTAACCTGCTTGACAGGGAGCTACTACCTGAAAGCTAGATTTGCGTAATACATTCGTTACTGGAGGTACGTTAACAGAAAGCCACAATTTAAGTCACACAGCATTTGTAATAGTAATAGTAATAGTAGGTTTATTTTGCCTGCCAGAGTTAAGGCCATGAGGCCTTCTCTTCCACTCAACCAGGTTTCAATAATATACATGAGATACAAAATTTGATTACAAAACAACACAAAAGAAAATACTTTAGAAATTACATAAAATATAGTGCACTCATAGTTGAGTTCTGGCGTCTTGTCAGCTTATGTGAGCCTGTGTACCTGAAAGCTAGATTTGCATTTTGTTTTTGTTACTAATAATATAATAATAATAATTTGTTTTATTTATTTATTGATATTTATGTGTAGGACAACAGCCATTGGCCAATAACAGTCCAACATAGTGATACAATAAATTAAAACTATATTAACATTAACAACAATGATACAAATATATATATATATATATATATATATATATATATATATATATATACACACACACACAGATGTGGACAAATTATTAGACTAAATTAATTATGCGTGCAACAAAGCTGTATTTATCTGTAGTAATGTCACGAGAGGTCTGAGATCTGCCGATAAATCCACGAGCGAATCGAGTGGATTTATCTGGGAAATCTCAGACCTCGAGTGACATTTATTAGGACTATTTCGTGAATAAAATAAAAATGTAAATAATATATCCCTAAAATTCGATCACAAAATGTTAATAATTGTATATTTACGAATACTTAACTATTCAGACATTGTGAAGTTAAATAGATGAATATCAATTACTGCAATAAAGAAATTCGATGTTATTATTCAGTAATGCCAATTGCGAAAAGCGAAGTACAGGTTTAACAATGTTAATTACATGTACTGCACTTTTCTCTTATTATTATAACATAAATACATTTTCATTACCTGCTGAAATCATGTTTTAATTTAAAATTTTATAATATAATTATAGTAACCTAATTAATACATTAATTAAATGAAGAATTGTTGAAAACGCATTTATCTAATCTGAATGAAGGAATGTAATTTTTTTTTTCAAATAACCTACAATGGACATGGAATTAGAAGATGAAGATGTATTTTATAGGCTACAATAGGTAAGGTTAGTTGTGTGAGCAGGACCAGTGTCAGCTGTGCCTTATTTCGACCGTTACTACGTGCTACAGGAAAGCATTTTTTATAGCTCGACAAATGCATTCTCGCTGTAGTGTGTAACGGAACTAAAGCTGCATCTACACAGTTCAATATTCCAATCGCGTATGCATGTAATCTGTGTATAAACGTACGTTAAATTAAGATGCATGAAGATTTTGTGTCTACATGGTGCGCCGTTTTGAACGTCGTCTTCACTGCGTAAATATATTAATTAATATTAAATATTAATCTTGCATTCATTGCTTTAAAGTTGAAAGAAAAGTTTAACCGTGTAGTTGTATCTTAATGTATTCATGATCATCAATTCATGGGGAAACAGTTGGCGACAACGACTAAACAAAAGAACGACCATGCGATAAATCGGTAGTGATAAATCTAACTGCAAAAATTATCGCAAAGTCTGACTGTGATTAGTTGTAGTTGGAATTCAAAATTTCATTACACTTCATTGGTCGAAAATGGAATGACGTCATATAAACGAAATGATCAACAGAAATAATGAACAAAAATATAGTTTGCACAGGAATAATGAGTCTGGGGGTTACAAATATTTTGTGAACATTCCCTTATTCTTTAGTAACACGTTGATTTTGTCAAAGATGCTGGAAACCAAAGTTTGACACTTTCTTTCAATATCGGCATCATTTAGCCAGATATCAGACAGTGCTTAAATGAGTCCATGTTTTGCTGTAAGCCTTTTTTTGTTCACTTTCTTCTTCAGTATAGATCACAGATTTTCAATTTCTTTCATGTCCGGTCTTCTTGCAGGCCATGGGAGAATATCTTCTGCAGTATGTAATTAAAACACCAGTAGTACCAACACAGCCAGACTAAATATACTTGACCATTGCAAAACTATACCGGAAGATTTAAACAATCATACTGTATTTACAACAATAGAGACTCTGTGAATTATACTGATAGTTGATATGACGAATTATATTATGTTTCCAAGAAAAGCGTTTTAGTCTAATAATTTGTCCACGTCTGTATGTATTATATATATATATATATGTATATAATTTGAACTGGTAATGGAAATTACGGGAAAACAGCTGAACGGATTTTAGTGAATCACTTCTCATTTTGAAGCTTGGAACTCAAAGATTTTCAGAAAAATAGTAGTTTTCAGTGAAATGTCAATTTTCCTACATAATTTTCCTATTTTCCAAAATCCATCTGTCGTCAGTTTTGAGAACTAATGGCTTTTCAGAATAAAACAAAATACACACTACAATAAACAATAGGCTATTAGTTACACGAAGATTGCTGACATATTTAGAGATCAAATTCAATTGGTTATTAAATAATTCAAGGCTTACTAAAAATAATTTACAGGTCTGATTCTGTGATGTGTAATTTTCTGAGTACAGCTGTGTATTGGATATTAAAATTTACAAAACCTGACGTGGTTTGATGACATTATTACCATTAGAAATTCAGTAAATGTCAGAAAAGAAGAGGCTCGCTCATGGATTATTCCAAAAGCTGATAATAACCAATGCACATTTGTGCGCCATTCTTTTTTATGATTATTATCATTAGAAATTATCATTATAATCATAAAAGATGTATATTTTCCCTGGACCAAAAATATGTTACAAACTGACTAGAATCACATCTAGTAACTATATATCTGTAACAATAACAACTAGTGGACAAATTGCAACAAACAATACAATTAAACTACAGAAAATATAATCGGTTTGTGTACAAAATTTTGCAAATTACATGAAAGAAATTTATGTTGCCGTGAATGAATGAATGAATTTTTTATTTATTTATGTGCTGGACAATCAGTAATACAATTAATAAAATAAAATGGACAACAATGATAGAAATTAACTATATAATTCTGACAATAATAACAAAATGAAAAACATGGATTACAATGGTTAATTTACAACAATCAATACAATTAAATTTTATAGAAAAGAATTAAATCTTACAACAACTATTACTGTGGAATTCACAACGTATTTTTAGCTTCAGAATACTAGCTAATTAAAGAAATTATACTCCTGAATAGTGCATTCTTTATCTGTAATATTCTTTTACCCTTAAAACTCGAGCATAATGGTATATTACAAACAACTTCAAGTGTAACTCTGAAAATATTGAGATTAGGACAATGTTTATGACATTTTTTGTTCAAAATGTCTTCGGAAATAAGCTCCGTAAGGGACTGTAAATTCTCGTGAATCATCCTGTATTACAAATGCCCAATTAATTATGAAGTTGTTGAGATAATAGGTACAAGTTATTTATTTTTTGAAAACTAGAAGAATTGAAGGGTTCAGAGCCATAGTGGGCCAAGCGCCATTTATTAAAAACGGAGAAAGCAAGGGTTAAAGTTAAGTGAATACCATAGTTTAATGAAGATTGCCATATTATCATTTAGTTTTAATGTGTCTACTTTATATTACTTGCTATTTGTTTCCATTGATATGGTGATAACTTCATTTTAACCCTTGTTTTCTACGGTTTTAGTAAATGGCGCTTGGCCCACTATGGCTCTGAACCCTTCAATTGAGCTTCCAGATGAGACAAAAATATTATTTATCAAATACTTTTAGGAAATCTGACATTTCAGAGTCGATGTGTAGCTTAATATTATAAGCAAAGCTCGGAAGTTGGGGACTTGTGTCTTTGAACGTGGCTAAGCGACCGGACTTCAATGTCAACAAACTCCCGCTTCCAGCACGGAGGTACTGTCAGGTCTGCTATAAAAGTGGTTCCTGGCTGGAACAATATAATGATAATATTATGATAGGTTGAAACATCTAATTTTATAGCATATATATAAATAAACATGCAAAATACATCAAATTTACAGTTCTGCTCTGTACATTTCATTACAGTGTATGACTACATGCATTCGAAGATTTTCGAACCCATAAATTCTTCGTCTGTTAGTTAAACATGATTTGAAACGAAGGAAACTTATTTCCACGTCACATGAAGTGACGGGAGCAAACTTTAATTTTTTTATTTTATTTATTTTAACTAGCTACCTAGTGAGTACAAATTGCATTTATAAAATAAAAATGTTTCTAGCCACTACCGTAAGAGTCAGGCTCGTGTACGGTGTGGTCTTAGTGAATAATATAACATAAAATTTACAAGGACAGTTTACTAAATACAGAATTAACTTAATTCAAACCAATAAGTACAACACAAGAGCAAGAATAAAGAAGAAAGGGAAAACGAGAGAAAAATACACATTTAATATAAATTGACAATCCGACAGAAGCCAGTGATATTCAATAAAAACATGAATATAGTCGATAGAAATAAAAGGCAAAAGAAGTACATTTGTTACTATTATATATCATGGATAATTTTACAAAATTCTTTTTTAAAAGTTTCAATTTAAAAAAAAAATTCAAATTTGGAAAATGGTTTGAAATTTTATTAAGTCTTGGGCCTAAATAAAATACTGAATATTTCACTGTCACTGTTTCCTGTTCGATTTTCAGCAGATCTCGTATCTGAGAAAGATAAGTATATCCTAAATTTTTCTCGCAAATAGTTTTCAATTAGTGTATCACTACTAGGGAAGGTCCCTCTACGACTTGATCCATGGCTATGGACAAATTCTCCATCAATTTAAAGGACTGCAATGTCTTTCAATGAATGCCCGTTTCCAGCTCTAGTTTATGTGTGGTACAACTTACAAGATATAAACTCTGCATTAGAAGAAAATAATGTATCTCCTCAGAATTCCTCCACGAAATTCTGTACCTAAAATTTAAGAAATGCATTTTCAAACTTCCATAACACCCATTCGAATAACACGTATTTTCTAATTCCTCAAACAGACCGTTTACCTGTAATTCTCTTAATGTCATTGGCTTCGACGTGACACAGTTTATTCGTTCGTCTTCTTGCCATTCGATGTGACCACTTTCTTAGTACAAACGACTGTCCCTGAGCACTTGCAGCGTGAGCTTTGTGTACGTTATGCCTGTAACCTTACTCAAGCACACGACACACAAGTCCCCAAGATCCGAGCTTTGATTATAAGTTGCCACAAGAACCGCAAAGAAGGGGATCCTTGCTTACCTGAGGTGAGCTGAAGCTTGCTAGTAGAGGCCCTGATGGTCCTGCAGACGTCGTGAGATATGAGGAACATCCAGCTGAAGGTGGCCAATAAACTGTAGTGCAAGAAGACGGCAATTGTCGAGCACGGCGGCTGCTGAATCCCGCTAGCGATGAAGCTGGAGTAGAGGAGTAGCAGCGCTACGCAGAGCGACGCCAGGTTCAAGGAGGGCAGGTTGAGGAGCCGCGGAGTGGCGGCACACGCGGCCAGGTGCAGCAGCAGGCAGGCCACGGACAGGCTGATCCCCACCACCGTGACGTAGTCCATCTTCGAGTCCGGCTGCTCCACTTCTGCAGGGGCTACAACGAATGAAGAACAATGTAAATAAATTCCGCAGCCTGGGAGCGTACTAGAACACGTAATTTATTTTTCAATATGTTCGTTCCATCATTTTTTTTATTTTAGTAGGTTCTTTTACGACGCTTTATCAACATCTTGGAATTGAACGGGTTACATCAGCTTCTTGTCTATGCGGATGACGTGAATATATTAGGAGAAAATACACAAACGATTAGGGAAAACACGGAAATTTTATTTGAAGCAAGTAGAGCGATCGGTTTGGAAGTAAATCCCGAAAAGACAAAGTATATGATTATGTCTCGTGACCAGAATATTGTACGAAATGGAAATATAAAAATTGGAGATTTATCCTTCGAAGAGGTGGAAAAATTCAAATAACTTGGAGCAACAGTAACAAATATAAATGACACTCGGGAGGAAATTAAACGCAGAATAAATATGGGAAATGCGTGTTATTATTCGGTTGAGAAGCTCTTATCATCCAGTCTGCTGTCCAAAAATCTGAAAGTTAGAATTTATAAAACAGTTATATTACCGGTTCTTCTGTATGGTTGTGAAACTTGGACTCTCACTCTGAGAGAGGAACATAGGTTCAGGGTGTTTGAGAATAAGGTGCTTAGGAAAATATTTGGGGCTAAGCGGGATGAAGTTACAGGAGAATGGAGAAAGTTACACAACACAGAACTGCACGCATTGTATTCTTCACCTGACATAATTAGGAACATTAAATCCAGACGTTTGAGATGGGCAGGGCATGTAGCACGTATGGGCGAATCCAGAAATGCATATAGAGTGTTAGTTGGGAGACCGGAGGGAAAAAGACCTTTAGGGAGGCCGAGACGTAGATGGGAGGATAATATTAAAATGGATTTGAGGGAGGTGGGGTATGATGATAGAGACTGGATTAATCTTGCTCAGGATAGGGACCGCTGGCGGGCTTATGTGAGGGCGGCAATGAACCTTCGGGTTCCTTAAAAGCCATTTGTAAGTAAGTAAGTAGGTTATTTAGCGTCTGAATGAGATGAAGGCGATAATGCCGGTGAAATGAGTCCGGGGTCCAGCATCGATAGTTACCCAGCGTTTGCTCATATTGGGTTGAGGAAAACCCCGGAAAAAACCTCAACCAGGTAACTTGCCCCCCCCCGACCGGGAATCGAACCCGGGCCACCTGGTTTCGCAGCCAGACGCGCTGACCGTTACTCCACAGGTGTGGACTTCATTTTCAGTAGTCTGGCTTAATAAAAATTAGCAATCTTACAGTTCAAGTGAATATTTTGACTTAGAAATGTCACAGTTGTTTTGAAATTGGAAAAATGAAGGACATTAACTCATCTGTAACATCCGTGACAAAATGTGTGTAACATACGTGACTTGAAACAAACAGCTATAAAATACATACCGGTTATGTTTTTGTGAATTAATTGGATGCCATGAGATTTGCATAGCTTTCACATGGATACTACGAGAATGAATCTCTTTTTGCTTGAGGCAGAGACCTTGTGTAAAGTGAGTTCACAAATCTTGTAACATTCGTCACGGAATCTTTTCTTTATTTTATGCAATAATAATAAATTTTACTCAAACAACTTTTTATTCTGTAAAATGACACTGATCTTCTAAATTGATTCTAATAATAAAAGTTGACAAAATTCATTTCATTTTCAATATATAGAGTTTGAAAGTAGTAAAAATGTAACATCCATTACAACTGGAATGGCTAAGATGTTAACAATATGGAATGAAGATACATATATGCATACTGGACGAAGACCATGGTTATCGGAAGAAAATTCTGTGAATTCTAAATGAAGCAGTAGAATAAATGAACAGCTTCAAATACTTCCGATATACTATAAGTAGTAACATGTGCTGCCAGGAAGTCAAAAGTAGGATAACAATGCCAAAGGAAGCTTTCAATGGAAAACGGAACATCTACTGCGAACGTCTGGAAAAGAACCAAGGAAGAGATATGGAAGTGCTTTGTGTGGAGTGAGACTTTACGACTAACTGAAGAGAAGAGACTAGTAGCATTTGAAATATGGATATGGAGAAGAATGGAGCATGTGAAGTAGACAGAATAAGAAATGAAGCTGTGTTGAAAAGAGTGGGTGAAGAAAGAATGATGTTGAAACTGATCAGGAAGAGGAAAAGGAATTGGATCACTGACTGAGATAGGGTGTACTATAAGCAGTAACATGAGCTGCTGCCAGGAAGTCAAAAGGAGGTTAGCAATGTCAGAGGAAGCTTTTAATAGAAAATGGAACATATACTGGAAAGTAACGAAGAGACTAGTGCTTTGTGCGGAGTGAGGTATTACGACGAAGTGAAGAGAAGCGACTAGTAGCATTTGAAATGTGGATATGGAGAAGAATAGGTAGATGGCTTTATTGAGCAATATTATACATACAGATGTATTATATTATCAGAATTTACTCTTAAATCCAATGCATGGGTCTTCCGACCGTACGTGCTGTGTAAAACAAGTCCTACTTTGTAGGTTTCACCCCCCTCACCTATGATTAGATCCAACCATTCTCCAAAAGAACACACAGATCAAAATGAAAATGGCACAAACAAAACACATTATATAACATATCCTAACCTAAAACAGGCATAAAAGTTTATAATTGAATAGTTACCATTATCTCTTCGTCAGTTCGCATCACAAACTTCAACAGCGAAGTTCTAATCTGTCTCGCCTTCAAGAGGAACAATCCAGTCTTTTGTTCGTAGTCTCTATTCCCCATGAGGTCAAGATATGCAAGCGAACTCCTATTCTGACTTAGCATCGAGGGTGGTAGATATTTTCTATGGAGAAGAATGGAGCATATGAGATGGACAGGCAGAATAAGAAATGAAGCTGTGTTGGAAAGAGTGGGTGAAGAAAGAATGATGCTGAAACTGTTCAGGTAGAGGATATGAATTGGTTAGGTCACTTGCTGAGAAAAAATTGTCTATTGAAGGATGCACTGGAAGGAATGGTGAACTGGGAAGAGTTCAGACAGAAGAAATGAGATGATAGACGACATTAAGGTATATGGATCAGAGGTCTGCATCGGATGTTTTCGCTCGAGTGCCAAGTAGTTCATAGCATAATCCGATAAGTAGCGCACATGCATGATGGGTAAAATTGTCACGAGCGATAAATCCTCGAACGGTATAAGCCGAGCGTTAGACATTCTTTCTTGTTACAGTGATGAACTGTGTAGTAACATCATAGATGTTTATCATTTCAAAACTTTGCAGTGTTTAACTAACCTCTCCATAGTACAACTACAAAACTTGCTTTAAAATGTAATATAAATGTTGTAGGTAATTTCCCCCCCCCCCCACACAGGAGTGATTTTGTTTTTGCCACATCTGATAGATGTTATTGGATGTAAATGTAATTATTATAAACGGAGAACACAATCACGATAATGCAATAACTGTATCAAGTTTTGTAGTAGTAGTAGTAGTAGAAGTAGAAGTAGTAGTAGCAGTAGCAGTAGCAGTAGCAGTAGCAGCAGCAGCAGCAGTCTCTAATAATTAGTGTATCAATCTTTGCGTCTGTAACAGTTGTGCAGCATGATTATTCGTTTTATTATATTTTCTGTGACGTTATCTCTGTACTAATATTGTTATTAATCTACTGCTATATCAATAATATTTTGTAAAACGTTTCTACATTGTCGCAGTATATAGGCGGAACACTATGTATGGACCTATTATATTATATATGTGGTAAATCAAATATTGAATAATTTTATTATTAATCAGCAATAATAACTATATGTCGAAGTTTTTCATAGTATATTATTTATAACTTCATGTTCCTGTTTTGGTACGTTCCATTGACTGTTCCATTAAACGTTTGTCATAAACGCAGAAAATAAAGCCTTATTTTTACTGCGTGAGCAAAACATATGTGTATCTTATCTATCGCCTTCCATACAAGATAAGACATGTCGGTGAGATGACCTTGTACTGTGCTTCTATTTATTATGAGCGTATCACGACCGATCGTATCTCACTCGAGGGTGCGACACTCGACCGAGTTCAAGCGAGCGATTTAACTCCAATGCAACACTCTGAATTGATCATATGCGGAGACTAAGAGGAAGGCAGAAAAGAGGAAATCAAGAACACGTTGGATATATTGAAATTTGATCTGTCGATCGTCGTTTACTGGATTGATAGCCTATAATATATCGTGTAGTTTAGAATGGTAGGCGCGACAAAATGTGTTGGACGAATTTATGGGATGGCTCCCTAGCATTGGACCGAAGTTACAGACTTATGCACATCATAAAATACTCCTCTTTGCAAGAGTTGAATTTTGAATGTCTAGGTACTGATATTACTTTCTATGTATTTCATTGTTATATTTCGCAGAATGAATGTTGAAGACTTAGTGAATAGCACGAGAGAAAACAGGATCTTTTTATGGATCTGACCCTTTACTTTCATCGAGCAGCAAGATTTCAGAATGCGTACAGCGTCGTGCTTAATTACAAAGAGAAAAGTTTATGGCCATGGCTGTAAACTGTTCAAAATAAAGCGTACTACTTTGTTCTTTGTCTTTCAGGAGGCCTTGCTTAATTTGATTTAATTATAAAAGCATATAACATGGACTTCCAAGAGATGAAAAGCAGTGTCAGTCCAAAATTAATTAAAGGGGAGTTAACATGGTTTGCATCCCCCCCCTTTTTTTCTAATACGTTAATAGTGAAACATATTTTGTACTTAGGCCTTTAAATTCATCTAGTCTGACTTTTAAGAACAAAATTTTGCTTTAGAATTGGGCGCAAGTGCAAACTAAGTACTACGTTTATTTTTTTACATGTAATAGATTACTAATTCAAAGTGTATATAGTAAGGTTAAAATTAATTTCGCAGTGTGTGTATTTTCTCAGCGATTACCATAACTAATGGCCGTATTTCTAGCTCAATTGGCTTACGATGACTGCGGAACTGGATTCGAGTGGACACTGTGGTATTGATGACGACAGAATTAGTAACTATGAGATGACGCTGCGTATTACCATGAGATATTTACATACTCATTAATTAGTATAAACAATTCTGACAAGCACCTTCGGAAATTTTAATCTCTTTAACATACTATTTACACAGACGGAAACCACGAGCTATAGTCATTTCATTCAGCCGAAAAAGATCTTTGTTGAATAAAATGTAGGCCTATACATCTTTATAACATTACTTCGACGTGTATATTATTAGTAGCGAAAGAAAATAATTGTCAGCCCTACACTTATGATTGTAAACTTTGTTTCGATATATTTGTGAAATAGATATAATAAAATTATTTAGTATTCCATCAACAATAATGATATTACTTTAAAATTCTTACTGAAAGAAATTAATTATTTTAAATATTCAAACTTTGGCATAAAGTAATAGAATATCAAACTTCATTGTAATTTTTAATTGTTTTTAACTTACAGATTAATTTGCTTTTAAATACACATATATATTAATTACGTAATTGTATAGATTTTAGTATAAAGCTTTTAGTATACATACAGGGTGATTCCGTGCTGGTGTTACTAACTTTCAGAGATGATGGGGAAGGGCACATGTATCAATTTGAGACCAGGAACCCTGATCCGGAAATGACTGAGTCGAAAGTTATAAGCAAAAATAGTTGTGTGGAAATTAATTTTCTTATTTATTTACTAACTTATTTACTTATTTATTTACTTTTACTGATTTATTTAATGTTTCTTATTTATTTATTTATTTTTACTCATTCATTTATCTAATTTGGTTATTTGTTTACTTTTATTTACTTATTTATTTTTGCTCATTCATTTATTTAATTTGTTTACTTTTTTGTTTACTTTTATTTACTGTTACTTTTTATTCAATTTTTATTTTTCTTATTAACTTATTCACTTTTACTAGTTTACTTTTGTTTAGTTTTCTAATTATTTATTTGCTTCTACTTATTTATTTCTTTATTTATTTACTTTTACTTATTAATTAATATTTTCTTATTTATTCACTTTGTAGTTATTTATTTTCTTTTATTTAATTTTCAGTTTTCTAATTATTTATTTGCTTTTACTTATTTAGTTCTTTATTTATTTACTTTTGTTTATTTATTTATTTTCACTTATTTATTTATGTTTACTTATTAATTTTTCTTATATATTTACTTTTACTTATTTATTTCTTTATTTATGTATTATTGTATTTTAAAAATAGATAAATTCTATGGAATAATTTTAATTAATCAGATTCACTCTTTTGTGAATTAACAACTCTTAAATATCCATTCACGTATGATCGATTTCTTACTGTCCATAATATTCCTTGACTTTCATGCTTTACCTAAACATGATGCTTACCGATTGCAGGAGAATTGCTCCGCGTGTTATATCTAACTAGGTAGACATTGGCTTTCTCCTATATAGACAAAGCAGTGCAGTATCTACTTGCAATGATAAAATAGTAAGAATGAATTATTTACCTCCTGAATTCTCGAACAATTCCTTGCATGTTCCATTGAAAGGATCAAATATCTCATTCTTGAGACATTGGTGATGATTCTTGAGAGCAGTCCAGTCTAGTAAAATAGAAAATGATTCGGATATACCCCGTCCTTCCTCTTCGCTGCCATCAGTAATTTCTTCGTAACAGCTTTGTTCAGCTATGTCGTCTACCAGGTTACACAGAGCGCAATACGGATTCCGAAAAATGTGTGAACTCTGGCACCAAAGGTCCGTGTATGCCTCACACTTGTCCTTGATTTCAGTGTCAGTCCAGTTAACGGAGCAAGTGCCAATCACACCTGGAGTGCAATCTGTCAAATGCGCTTCCTTTAGGCCGGGCTCACTAAGATATAATTCACACGAAACTGTCTCATTTTTGTCCTTGAAAAACCATGATAACTTCTTTGGATCGAAAAACAATTGACGAAAAAAGGAGGCTGTTCCTAATTTTGTCGAATGTTTTCCACAATCGAAGAGTGTTTCCCAAATGTGATCTGACGCGAGATCGAAGTCCCGGTTGCAGATTGCACAGTGTAGGTTAAGATAAGTGAGGTTTGTTCTTCGGCTTGTAACAGGCACATTCAGAAGAGGATCGGCGATTACGTCATCTTGAAGTTCACAGAGTTTGAGCGTGTCGTTGTCCTTCCAATCTAGCGGACATCTGTTCACAATGTAGATGAAGTTTATCGCCAAATTCATACATGAAGATCGGAGAGCTCTCCAATTCTGTTGCTCCGATAAAAAGTATTCAGAGTCCTGGCAACAATCACCATTGACTGCGCATGAGGGTTGACAACTGCAACGGAAGAACATCATCTCCTCTTCATACAATCGCTTCTGCATTTGCACGTCACGACATACTCTTCTGTAAAAGAAAAATTAAAATGTTATAAACTAATAGTCGTCAATTGAAGCTGACGTGATTACATTTCTACCTATAAGTTCAGGAAACCCTTTTCTAGTAGTCTATTTCGTTTATATGACGTCATTCCATTTTCGACCAATGAAGTGTAATGAAATTTTGAATTCCAACCAATCACAGTCACACATTGCTATCATTTTTGCAGCTAGATTTATCGGTATCAATTTATCGGATGTTCGTTCTTTTGTTTAATCGTTGTCGCCAACTGTTTCCCTGTAAATTGATGATCATGAATACATTAAGATGCAACTACACGGTTAAGCTTTTCTTTCAACTTTAAAGCAATGAATGCAAGATTGATATTTAATATTAATTAATATATTTACGCAGTGAAGACGACGTTCGAAACGTCGCACCATGCAGACACAAAATCTTCATGCATCTTAATTAAACGTACCTTTTAAACTTGATTCTTTGAATATTCTTCCCAGATTGCACGCATACGCGATTGGAATATTGAACTGTGTAGATGCAGCTTTAGTTCCGTTACACACTGCAGCGAGAATGCGTTTGTCGAGCTATAAGAAAATGCTTTCGCGTGGCACTGATTGTAACGGTCGAAATAAGACACAGCTGACATTGATCCTGCTCCCACAGGTAACTTAATCTATAATTGTTTCCTATAAAATTTGTATTTTGTGATTGAAATGAAACAATTAATATAAAGTCACATGTTCAAATTTATGTAACATCATCGCATATCAAACCCAAAGACTTTGTATAGTGATATACACAAGGTCTTTGATCAAACTGCCTTCCGTATGGCGTAATAAAATTCGTGTTTTAATTATCTATACAGAGATGGCTTCACTGTGTAGCAACATGTCTCGCTGTGAATACATAAGCATTCCTATATCGCTGTCCACACACAGTTCTTAGTTCTCGGTGTAATGTGTAATGTAACGATGGAGTACTAAATAAAGTCCGAAATTCTACTTCCACACCCACATCTTCATCTTCTAATTCTATGTCCATTGTAAGCTATCTGAAAAAATTATATTCCTTCATTCAGATGTGATAACTGCATTTTCAACGATTCTTCATTTAATTAATGTATTAATCAGGTTACTGTTAAATTAAATTATGATTTCAGCAGATAATGAAAATGTATTTATGTTATAATAATAAGAGAAAAGTGCAGTACATGTAATTAACATTGTTAAACCTGTATTTCGCTTTTCACAATTGCCATTACTGAATAATATCGAATTTCTTTATTGCAGTAAACGATATTCATCTATTTCAACTTCACAATGTCTGAATAGGTTAAGTATTGGTAAATATATACTTATTAACATTTTGTGATCGAATTTTAGGGATATAATTATTTACATTTTTATTTTATTCACGAAATAGTCCTAATAAATTACACTCGAGGTCTGAGATTTCCCAGATAAATCTCAGACCTCTCGTGACATTACTACAGATAAGTAGTATTTCTGAAGAGTTTTCTTCTTCCCTTAATATCTACCTGCGTATTCTTTTTCTTATGTTTTGTTATACAGGGTGATTCAGGATCTCTGCAACAAATTCTAGGGATCGATATATCTCACAATGAGGATAATTTTTCGTAAAACAACCCATGTTGTCCGATGTCTCGTGTAGGAGTTACGCGACATACAAAAAATACAGGTTTTAGCGATTTTTACAGTTAATTTCGACATGAATTGTTCATTTATTTAATTGCTTCACGGAGTACACTACACTGCGCAATGCACTTTAACGTGCATTAGCAAGACAATACTGAGGGGTGTCGGTGCAAACTGTATACATGACGGCGAAATAAATAAATGTAAGTTACATATTTATTTATAATTTTTGTTTTTATTACGTAATATCTGACAGGAAGTATGTTGGGGTAACTTGAATATCTTTTATTGACAGAAATATAACACTTGACATAAAACGTAGTCTATTGATGTTTCTTTCGTTGTTTTTTTTTTTTTTTTTCCGATGATACCAGCTATATCAGAGCAATAGTACGACTGACAGAAACGCTGAGGATATGGCTTAAATTAGCATCTGAAATACTCGACCGCAATTTTGTTCTTGAACACTTGAGGACAGAAAAAAATCGTTCACATATGTAGGTTGAGTAAAACTTAAAATAAACAAAGTTAAGCTCCGTTCAGTGATCGATACCGCACACCTTTACATGTTGTGCCAACCTAAGACTTTATTTATGTAATGTGGCCTAGCCAAACATAACAAACGTATTTTTTATTTATCTAAAAAAACACTATTCTGAAGGTTAAAACAAAAAAAGATCGATCGCTAAACTGCCTAACCTTTCAACTCAGGCTCCGCCGTCTAGTTACGCCCCCTAGACTTACGGCAATACTCGCAGAAGATGTATTTGGATACCTCTTTACCTCGTTGCACCGTGCATTGCACGCTTCCGCTCATCATGGAGGTTGTATCCTTCAAGACGTGAGGCGACATGTGATTCAACATAACGTCCCAACGCACTTCAACGAGCACATCTGAACAACATCTACGGGAAGCAATGGATAGGGAGAGCCGGACCTGTTGCGTGGCCACCATGATCACCCGACTTCACGTCTTTAATCTTTTTTTTTTCTTTTGGGACATGGGAAGTGTACTCCACTCAAATTGATACGAGAAAGGAACCGACTATGCGAGTATTAGCTGCTTTTGATCAAATTCAACACAAGCCGATAACCACTGCTACGATGGTGTAATGAATGTCATCAGGTTCAGGGTAGACACTTTGAACACATGTAACTTGTCAGCAAACATACTTGAAAAACAATTCATTTCATAACATTGTTAACGTCACTAAAACATGTCTTTTTTTTTCGATATCGCTTAACTCCTAAACGAGGCATCGGACAACATGGGATGTTCTACGAAAAATGATCCTCATTGCGAGATCTATCGATCACTTAATTTTGGTCTTTCATTAAGCGATTTGCAATTTCCACCCATAAAATTAAAATTTAAGACATTTCGCGTCCACCGCTGTAGAGTAATAGCACGTCTGACCGTGAAACTAGCGGGTCCGGTTCAAATCCTGGTTGGAACAAGTTACTTGCTGGATGTTTTTTCATAGTTTTTCCTCAATTCATTAAGAGCAAATGCTGGGTAAGTTTCAGCGTTGGACCCTGGACTCATTTCAACTTCATCATCTTCTAGATAACCTTAGCAGTTGATAAAGCTTCGTGGAATAACCGATTAAAAATATTAAATAAATTCTTAATCACTTCTCGTACGACAGTCTACGAACAGACAGTTCAATAAACCGGGAACGGAGACGAGAACGGAAATATTGTTAAAATGAATGTATTTAAATGTGAGCATTCACAATTAACGAGCGGAACCCGGGAACGGGAACGTGAAAATTTATGAATGCTCGCATTTTAATACATTTATTTTAACAATAGTCGTTGTCGTTTCCGTTCCCGGTTTATTGCTGAACCAGCCTAACTGATTGCCAAACTAGAGAATCCGGAAAGCGGGGCAAATTTAAAATGTTTATCCAGAGAGAACCAATGTAATGTGGAAGAGAAAACTTCATTGCCTTAACTCTACAAGAAGAAATAAATAAATAAATAAATAAATAAATAAATAAATAAATACATAAATTAATTAATTAAAAATTAAACTAATAAATTAATTAAAATATTAAATGAATGGATTAATTAATTAATTAAGGAATAGAATACACTCACATGTGTTTAATTAATGTGTTAATTTCTTCATATGGGAGGCAAAGTGGAATGAATTCAGAGGAATGATAAAAATAATTAACGAAAATTATCTCATTATCCTGTAGGTATTATCGCATATCGCATCGGGGTTCAAATTATTGCATAACACGATAATTTATGGCATGGTTGGCAACGCTGTTGTAACATGAATCAACGCTTGGCTATTTTCGGGTAACCATCTTATCTCCTCAGCTGACTACGTTATCTAAACCTGGAATATATTTTCTGAGATTAAGAAATGAACCATAAACAACATATTTGTATTCAATTGTTTTTAATAAACCTCATTAAAGTACACCTATTCATTAAAGTTCAGGTGTTCCACCAATCAGAAAATACCATTGTAGCAACATGAAAGCCCAAGTATCGATTATTCTCGGATATGCAATCGAAAGACAACAATAAATCAATAAATCACCTATATTTGAAATAAAGTCAGTTGTGTTACTATAATAATTAGCGTTAATTGTAAATAATATTGAAATAAATTCAATTTGTCATCTCATTTTTCAATGTCTAATTCAATTTCAAAGTTATATCAAGATTAATGTTTATTTTACTCTCTAGATTATATCAAGGTCAATGTCGACATTTGTTTCTCGGAAAAAATCAATACTTTCGCGTCTGCGGACATCTCACAATTTACGAGGTATTGCACAAGGTCAGTTCCACTCCTCAGTCAGATAAGAATAACATGAATACTTATGAATAATTTCAAGTTAGAAATATGATCGAGCATAAAAAGTCGTATGAAACTTGACTATAATGGTAATTAAGACGCTCGTATGAAAATTATGAAACTCGCTTGCCCTCGTTTCATAAACATACTCGCGTCTTAATTACTACCATTATAGGCTCGTTGCATAATGTACTATTTTTTTAGATTTTTATCTCCAGCCATAATTTTTTTTACAAAGGTTTGATTGTATGCAGAATTTTTTTCTCTAAATAAAACTTTAATTACATTTTCTTCTATAAAATTAGGGGAGCCAATATAACAAAATATAAATTTTAGCATTGAAATTTCTATGTATAGGCCTAAGCTTTAGTTATGTAATAACATTATGCAATACATTAACAAAAAACTAAAATAAAATGAAGACATAAAAGAGAGATCTGGCTTTTAATGAATTAGTAGTGTATTGACAAAATCTCTTACACTTACCCACTGTAGTAAATCGCGTCTCTCAAAGTAAGACAATGCCCTCCAGTGCAGAGGATGAACAAGAACATAGTCATCAGCATTTTGTAGTGTGACATTCAAATATTTCACCTAAAATAATGTAAAGAATAACAGCTGATTAATTGGAACGCTACTCTCCAATACTACATAATAAACTCTATTTTATACAAGAAGACGAATTACAATGTCATATCCATTGACTTACTTAGATATTCATTGTGATCCGATATTTATCAGACTTCACAGCGTCTAATGCCCAGTTTATGGTACACCACAAAATTAACACTGACTTCCGTAACTAGTCATAAATTTAGCTTCACTGATAACTTTTAACAATTTCCCGGAAATGTAATGCAGATTTATCACCACTTGCAACTAACATTTCAATGTCAAGTATATCTCGTCGTCCATAGAAGTCCCCAATGATATTTTGTTAGTGAATTTTTAGTTATATATAGGTCTTAATTCTGTAACTTTGTTTGTAGAAGTTTTCTATAGTAATATGGCTGGTAGCTGTAAGGTCTCTAACTTAAAAGTGCTTTATGATAGGTGTACACTGGCATTGAAAGATGTCTGGCCTAGAACTTCCCGATCGTGTAAGCGAAATTTATAACTACGAGATAAGACAAACCCAAAGTTGATAAATAATTGATTAAATGGCGATCTTACTCGTGTTAATTGTGTAAGCATTTGCGGCTTATAGCTGTTTCGATGCTTCTTCACACCATCCTCAGAGCAAACTAGATCTCGGCGTCATCTCGAACTTCGCTGCCTGTTGTGTGGGTGCGTTCGATTGTTGAAAAGTGTTGGAATGTGGTGTCAAATAGTGTATATGTTCTGAAATTGATCTCTGAGTTGAGATTTTGATCAGGGTGTGTTTTAGTGTGTCTATATTTCATATTGTTCTAGTATGTTGGGGTTTTGGTTTTTTGAGCTATGTGTGAGGTGTTTTTTATGTGTATTTGTGCGTATTTTGGTGTGATCTGTTGGTTTAGACATGTGTGGTTGAATCTGATGTTGTGTGAGGCTTTGATAGTTTTGATGCACGCTGACCTGTATTTGTGTACTAGTTGACTTGTAGAGATGTCTTGATAATCCATGTTGAATCTTTCGTACACTACTTTTCACATTGAATATAAATAACTGATTAAATGGCGATACATGCTTACACAATTAACACGAGTAAGATTCCCATTTAATCAATTATTTATATTCAAGTAGTGTACGAAAGATTCAACATGGATTACCAAAGTTGATATTCAAATGGACAAACTTTGAAAGAGTTCCATTAATTCTCAGTAGTTGAAACTGTTACCATAGACTACACTCTAAATAAAGAAAATTAAATAATTAGAACCATATCCTTAAATTAGACTATATTATTTCTGCAAGTCTAAAATATTTAAGTATATGAAATATTAGATTGGAAAAAATTTACATTAAATTGCATTCTTTATTCATTCATAACATACTGTATGTTTTGTTCATATGTATACTGGGTGCAGCATTTAAAACAGGCCACTTAAATACCACGGTCATTTGTAGTTTTTTTACTGGGTTATTTAACGAACCTGTATCAACTACGAGGTTATTTAACGTCGATGATATTGGTGACAGCAAGGTGATATTTGGAGAGATGACGCCGAGGATTCGCCATAGATTATTGGCATTTGCTTTACGGTTGGGGAAAACCCCGGAAAAAACTCAATCAAGTAATCAACCCTAAGGGAATCGAACCCGCGCTCGAGCGCAACTCCGGATCGGTAGGCAAGCGCTTTAACCGACCGAGTTACACCGGTGGACCATTTGTACTGAGCGTATTCCGAATCTCACCGGTGAGCAATCCGATGGCATCACAGTGTTCCGAATTCCACCGATGACGCCATTGGTGCTCCACCGGTGTCGCACCGGTGCCATCATCTTGCAGAGGTGGTGGCAGTCTCCATCAGTCGCTATCAGTGAATCTGATTGGTTCGTGTATAGAGCGGGAATTAGCAGACGAATAACATCGTGCACTGTTGTGTCATGGCGGTGTGTTCTGCTGTATTGTTTGTAATGAGCACAACGTAAAAACAATATGTTAATGGCTTATGAGCGAACATGTCAACAGATCAGTTATTATTACCGGTTCAGGAAATAAATTGTTTATGATCTCTTTTCTTTGAACGAGATGGCAGTACGGACATTTCGCAAAATTTTGCTAGCGTAGCACAGATAACAACTCGCACAGTCGCCATGACAGCCATCGATCCTTCCAGCAGTTTTGTTCCTATTCCTCTGCAGCGTGACATCATTGTTGTCCACCGGTCCGGTGAGATTCGGAATACGCTGACTGATAGAAGACAAATCTTCAGACAAAATTGTTTTGAGTGAAGGGAGACATATTGTGATATAGATATTTGATTGATAGGTGCAAGTATAGAGAAGGTATGGAAGTCAACTTCATTATTTTTAATGGATTGATATTATTTATTATTTACCCTTTAATAGTGCATTTGAAGACGCATAAAACAACTGTGTTTGATGGCCATTGATGATAGTTGAAGGTCAAAGATTAAGAAAAATTAGTTCATTTGAATGAACCGATGAACTACTGAGTTGCTTCATTATACAGTTTGAATCATACAAATCGAATGTAAACAAACATTGAACTTGTTGTATTGTGTCCTTTATGTGTAGGCCTATGTGTGCATGAAGAAACAAAATGGCCTACACGTTCACCAGACTTAACACCAATGGACTTTCATTTGTGTGGAAAATTAAAACAAACAGTTTATCAATAAATACCGACGAGCCCTAAACACATGAAATACCGTGTAACACGCGCATGTTCGGCGATAAGTTCTGATGAAATTCAACATGTAATTTTTTACGCTCAGAATCGCTTTGCATCATTTATCAGTGCTCAAGGTCACCACTTTGAACACATGATGTTATTCTGAACAAATGATGCAAGTAAGTTACAGAAATGATTGACTTTTTAACAAACATATTTTTTTGTTATTAATCTTCAACTATCTTCAGTGGCCATTAAAACACAGTAGTTGTTTGAGTCTTCAAACGCACTATTAAATGGTAAATAATAAATAATATTAATCCATTTAAAATAATGAAGTTGGTTTCCGTATCTCCCCTTCACCTACACATATCAAACAAATATCTTTACCACAATATACTGGAACAGCTTACCTGCGGCAATCTTTCACGGTGGTCCTCTCAAAATCAATACATTTAGGGAAAGGTTGAGAAGATTAGACTGAAAATGTAATTGTAGGTGCAGTGTAATTATCTAAATTGTGTCATGTAATTAATTAAGTTGATATGTAATTAATTAAGTTGATATGTAATTAAGTAAGATGATATGTAATTTAGTTGATATGTAAATAAATTAAGGTGATATGTAATCAATTAAGATGATATGTAATTAAGTTGATTTGTAATTAATTAAGGTGATATGTAATTACTTAAATTGGTAATAGTTGGGTGAAATAGAATTACATACTAGTTAGGTTTACTTTTGCTTATTGTAGGCGTTATTATAGAATAGTTTTTATTTATAGTCCTAGGTTTATTGCATCCATTTATTTTATTATAAATAAATTTAGGTTTATTTTATTTTTTTTTCTTTTATAGCTGTAATTATTGTATAATTGCAATGGTATTATTGTATATTATATCACTGCCACCGGGTGTATACCCAATTGTAGTGTTAATACATACATACATACATACATACATACATACATACATACATATATACATAGATGAATTTAATGTCATCCAGCGATTTACAGCCATAGACAACGTCAGAGTAGAAATATATATTACATGGCTATTACAATGTGAATAAATGTAAGAATAAAAAAATAAATATACAATCACCAGATAATCACAAAAACAGGTTAAAAGTTTTAAAAGAAATAGTATAAAATCAGGTTAAAATGTACAGATTTGTCAATTACATGAGGTTAAAACAATTAGTATCTAAAACGTAATACCGTATTTGCTCGCGTAATTTGCGCACTTTTTAATTAACTTTGGTTACTGAAAAATTGGGATGCGTAAAATATGCGGATTTTTCAAATAAGAGGTCCTGTTCTGAGTTTATCTCAATTAGTATATGTATAGGTAAGTATTTACGGTAGGGCTAATTTTCTATACCGGTAACTTGTCTCTACCAAGGACAAGCATTGTTAAAGTAGCGGGACTTTGGGGTTTCTTTCTGAAGCAGGTACTTCAGTTGCTGGTGAATGACCTACGATGGACTGTAGGGAAGGAAAATCCCTACTACACTGAAAAAAATATGTACGTAAAATGTTTGCGCAAAATATACGGAGCAAAAATAAAGTTCAAAATAATCCCTTAAAAATTAGGGTGCGCAAAATACGCGGGGGCGCAAATTACGCGAGCAAATACGGTATTGCTAAAATCATTGACACTGTAGATTGGATTAGCCATCAAAGTCCTTCTCACCATCCTTCTGAAAGTAAAATATGACGTGTTTCTTATATGCAATGGTAAAGAATTATAAAGTTTATAAGATATGGAAATAAATCTACTGCTTGTAGTACTATATTTGTACTTGGTGAAATATGTGTCAAGTCTGTAACGGGTAGAATAATTATGAATGGATGAACAAGTAGGAAGATTATGCACATTACGCTTAACATACAGAAGGCAATCCAGAATAAACATTGACGGCAACGTAAGTATTCCTACATACATACATGCATGCATGCATGCATGCATGCATACATACATATACACATACACATACATACATACATACATACATACATACATACATACATACATACATACATACATACATACATACATACATACAGTCCACACTTGTGGAGTAACGGTCAGCGCGTCTGGCCGCGAAACCAGGTGGCCCGGGTTCGATTCCCGGTCGGGGCAGGTTATCTGGTTGAGGTTTTTTCCGGTGTTTTCCCTCAACCCAATATGAGCAAATGCTGGGTAACTTTCGGTGTTGGACCCGGACTCATTTCACCGGCATTATCACCCTCATCACATTCAGACGCTAAATAACCTTAGATGTTGATAAAGCGTCGTAAAATAACCTACTAAAATAAAAAAATAAAATAAAATACATACATACATACATACATACATACATACATACATACATACATACATACATACATACATACATACATACATACATACATACATACGATCCCATTCTCGCCAAACAACTTTTGTCTGAAGATTTATCTTCTATCACAACAAATGGTTGTGTTATTCAGGTGGCCTGTTTTAAATGCCTCACCCGGTATAGTAATTCCTTATCGATTTGGCAGACATAACCTCCCACGTTCCAGTTACGTTGTCGATCATATGATGATAATTTCTTAAACATTATGCAGGTACTATTTCTTAAAATTGCTGTAATATTTCATATCTAAAACTCATACCAAATAACTCTAACTTTTTTCATACATTTACAACATATAGTAATCGGCCAAAAACCTATATAACAAGACACTGAGGTATTATATTATACTTACGTTTAAATATATTAAAGTTCAGTATTAAAATTCTAAATATTGTAAGACACACTCTTCTCAAGGATGCGAATTGTTTACTGTCCGTTAAGCTTTGTGTTCATAAAACGTTCGCTACAGCGCTGTCAGGACACGAATGATGTCGACCTGTACTCTGTCTGTTGTGGGCTTTGAGGGCTCAGAAGGGCGGTGGTTTCGAAATTCCTGATTAAATCCCGAAAGGATTAATTTACGGGCAAATAAATTAGAGTAAGGCAACAGCAATTATTATCGTGAGGGATCAACATTCGTAAATGTTAATTGAAAAATGCTTTCTTGTTTAATTTCACTCCGGTTGAATTATTTCACGGTTGACTTATTGCTGAAATCTCTCTCAACTTCTCTCCATTTCTATCTCTCTCTTTGTTGAATTACACTGGTCAATCATACAGTATGATGTGTTCGTACTTCGTTGGGTTTTTCCAACAATATGTAGAAAATATCCCTATGTGAAGTTTGATTCGAACATACTACTGCGATCTTTGGACGTCATGGCAACCGTTTTGGTCGTAATTGAATTTATGCTGGACAGAGCGTATATTGCAAAGTACGAGTATATTTTTCGTTGTCTGAGGCTGTCCCATTTCCCTCTTCCATTTCACCAATACTCTCTACTCAAACATAATTTCGCAAGCAAAGATGTTAATGAACGTAGTAGTGTTAGTGTATTCAAACTGTAAATAAGAAATAGTACAAGGGGAAGTATTGTCACATAGTATGTAATAATAATAATAATAATAATAATAATAATAATAATAATAATAATAAAATTAATAATAATAATAATAATCCGTGGCACTACAGCCCGTGAAGGGCCTAGATCTACCAGCCGGCTGCTGGCCTCACGCCCACATGCCGAAGCAGAGGTGGACGATCATCCAACCAGAATGGAGGTATCGTGTGGTTAGCACGATGATCCTCCCAGCCGTTATAGCTGGCATTCTCAACCGGATTTCGCTACCTATCGTAGTGGGCACCGGTTCTGTACACTGGCCGAAATTTCATGAGAAAATTTCTTCCCCCATGAGGACTCGAACCAGCGCGCGTTCCGTAGCGTTAGTCCTAGGCAGGATGCCTTAGACCGCGACGCCACGGCGCGGGACGTATGTAATCATACATAAAGAAAAATTATGCACCTAGAAATTATAGTTCTCATATCTCAAAAATGTGATTAAAAATGAATATGAATTACATGCGCTCCCATATTTAATATTTTTAATGTAATATTTAACAAGTATTTATTTTGCTAATAATTGTAACATAAAATATGGTATAAACAGATAAAACTTTAGCTCACCCCTAAAAGAGTAGAACTCGTGCTCAGGGGCGGATTCCTGAATTGAAATTAAGAAGTATATAATACAATTCGTCTTATGTCTGCTACACAATAAGAATATATACATTTAACTTTACAATGTTTCATTATTTATAAAATCCTTACATAACTTTTTAAATTTAATACTAGAACTATTATAATTGAAAAGATTAGGATATTTAAATATACATTTGTTATATATTCTTGGGCTTAAATTACTACTATGATTAAATACTGTAGAGTGTTGCATTTTGGTTCAAACTGTCTTAAGGAATTCGTACCTTTTTTTTCATAACTATGAGAATACAATTAAAAATTATCTCGATTTTTATGTCCGAATTTTATTAATACATAAATTTGTGTTATTTTAAGAACATTGAAGTCTAAAAACAATTTTTTAGATGGAAAATCAATAAGTTTATGAAGACATATTTTAATTATTTTCTTCTGTAATAAATAAAGTGGATTAAAATTTGTTTTAAATATGCTACCCCATCCTGTAATTCCAAAGAGACCATTTATAGAGTATATTTGCAGAGATGCCTCCACAATAAATAAATAAATAAAAAAATAAAGAAATAAATAAATAAATAAATAAATAAATAAATAAATAGATAAATGAGATAAATAAATAAGTGAGTAAATAAAATTAAGTGAGTAAAGTAAATAAATAAGTAAATAAATAAATATGTATGTAAGTGAGTAAATAAAATATGTGAGTAAATAAATACGTAAATAAATACGTAAGTAAGTAAATAAATAAATAAATAAATAAATATGTGAGTAAATAAATAAATAAATAAATAAATAAATAAATAAATAAATATGTGAGTAAATAAATAAGTAAATAAGTAAAATAAATCGTAAAGTAAATAAATAAATAATTAAATAAATAAATAAGTAAATAAATAAGTAAATAAGTAAAATAAATAAATGAATAAGTAAATAAATGCATAATTAAATAAATAAATAAAGTAAGTGAATAAATAAATAAAAGAAGTAAAATAAATAAATAAATAAATAAGTAAATAAGTGAGTAAATATATACGTAAGTGAGTAAAGAAATAAGTAAGTAAATAAGTAAAATAAATAAATAAATAAGTAAATAAATAAATACATAAATAAATAGTTTTAAATTGACATTTTTGTATTTCTTTTGAACAAAAAAGAAAATAAATCGGATTTTTTACCCCTAATCAGTACCCAGTCCCCTTAAATGAACTTATAGTTTGTGAACATGTAGTTAAAATATCAAATTTATTATTTTTCCTATTCGTTTGTTTAAAAGCATCCCTAAGTTCGATAAAAAAATGTACTGCTATTGATAGAAGTTTGTAGGTTCCCTTAAAGATACAAAAAGTCATATTCTTCAGACAATTTTGTTTGTTATAGAGGACGCATTTTTGCTGTAAATAGCTTATTCAATATTATTACACTAACGGAAAAACTCCTTGCTCTATACTTGTGCATTACAACATCAATTAATTTAATTCTCTCTTTGTAGGTTTAGCGTACCAATCAACGCGATTAGTTGGCACTTCAATATATTGAACCAGAAATGAATATGCAACGTTGTGCGAGTTAGTAATCCAAATTAATTTAGTATTTCCATTGAAGAAATTGCAACAATGTATTTGAAGCTGTTTAATTCTAATTGGATTTAAATTGTTTCGGAATGTATTGAATTTCTAGATAAGGAGATTGGGAATATCACATTATCATAGACCTCTGCATTTCCTATTCGCAACTGTTTATATGGAATTAATTACTAGGTGAGAGCGATTTTAATAGCGAAATGTGTAGCAGGTTTGAGCATTAGTACAAACTCTGTCATTAAGCTGAGACTAATAGTGTTTTAAGGACCCAGATTAGAGCATAATAATATAATTAGTCGTAATTCGAGAGGTATGAGACAGGAGAACCTGTATTGAATTGATTTTAGCAAACGTGTCCACTATACCGGGTGAGTAAAAAGTATGGTATACTGCTTGTAGCTTTCCTCTATTTAATTTTATGAAGGAGCTATATATGAATCGTTTTTTTAAAGGATGTGTCAGGAAAAATAAATTTGTGGGTAAATGAAAACTATTTTAGAGAAAATCTGACCGGAAATACATAATTCCCGTCATGTATGTTGATAGATTAGGTTAGGTTAGGTTTTTAAAGTAAGTAGGGTATCAACACAAAAGATATTTCATTTAATTGCTTCTTCCCCTAAGGCTAATGACTTACGATAACATATTATTTAGTGTATGGATATTTCTTGTTTGGATTAATACTTATTTATTTATTTATTTATTTATTTATTTATTTATTTATTTATTTATTTATTTATTTATTTATTTATTTATTTTTATTTATTTATTTATTTATTCTTGTTCCCTTTGAAAGCAAATTTATCATTTTTGTAATTAATTTCAATAATTGCAATATGTTATATAATGAAATATCATTACAAATAATTTATCAGCATATCAATAACAACATCATAAAATTACTTACAAAAACACTCCCAAAAATAATATACATATGAAAAATAAATAAATAAATAAAAAATTATTGGATTAACAATATTTTATTTACAATTACACTAAATATAAACATTTACATAGAGATAAAAAAATTTTACAGGAGAAAAAGTTCGTCCAAAGGGCTGGATTTATACCCAAAACGCTCATTGCATTTCCGCGTTGAATAGCAATACTTAGCGTTGACGCAAATAAGTAGTGCAACGGCGATCACCAGTAATGGAGATATTTGGCCGATTTGAGATACCAAAACTTTAGCGTCATGACTCCAAGGACCGAAGGTCTCCACAGCAAAGGGGACAAAGATATAATTGTCAAAAGATGAGCATATTTATTGACTTTCTTTTTCACGGCTAATTCAGCAGCAGATGCTGCGTGTCTGGAGGTATTCGGCAAGTGAGATGGAGCTAAGAGTGTCAACGCAAGTGGAGTCCCAAATTAAAGATTTTCCTATTATTTATTTAATTATTTATTTAATTATTTATTTATTTTATTTATTTTATTTATTTATTTTATTTATTTATTTTATTTATTTTATTTATTTATTTAATTTATTTATTTTTACTGCTAGTAAGTTTGAAATGAATACAAATTAATAAATACAATGAAAGATAAACTTGCCCACTCCTGAATGAGTAAGACTCGTGCTCGGAGGGGATTCCATTACAGACAAAAATAAAATTAAAATTGAGAGTGAATACAGATTAAATAGTGTTTAATATGTTTAAACCCAAACCTTAAATCCAATACATTTTTTTTTATTTTTTTTATTAATTTCGAGAGGATTCGTGGTTGAAATATCTATACCAATAATAAATCTGTAGCCGAAATTTTTCTGGTAATTTTCGATTTTCCAAAAATAATTGGTCCTAACATATACAATTAACCACCCTGAAACCGAAAATCGCTTTTTTTTTAATTTTTGTATGTATGTCTGTCTGTCTGTCTGTCTGTCTGTCTGTCTGTCTGTATGTTTGTTACCTTTTCACGCGATAATGGCTGAACGGATTTCGATGAAAATTGGAATATAAATTAAGTTCGTTGTAACTTAGATTATAGGATATATGGCATTCAAAATACATTATTTAAAAGGGGGGTTATAAGGGGGGCCTGAATTAAATAAATCGAAATATCTCGCTTATTATTAATTTTTGTGAAAAATGTTACATAACAAACGTTTCTTTAAAAATAATTTCCGATAAGTTTTATTCCTTGAAAAATTTTGATAGGACTGATATTTAATGAGATAAATGAGTTTTAAAATTAAAATAACTGCCATCAAAGGTCGTGTAATGAATTAAAAAACAAATGACTTCGTCTATAAGGGGCCTTGGACAGCAACAATCGAAAGCTATGAAAGATAGCCTACAGATAATATTTCTGTGTTTGTATGAAGTAATATCGGAAGCTAAATTAACCGATTTGTATAATTAATTATTAATTTCATCAATGGAAAGTGTAGTTTTCTAGATGGACATAATGCTATAATGTTATTACAGTAACTTCTGAGTGAATCGAGGACAGGTAAGATTAAAATAGCTTCTTATGCAAAGAAAACTTGATAGGCTATGCTGTACATTCGTTTCCTGTATTTCCTAAAATAATTTTTATGACCAAATGAGTGGTCTCTGGATCAAAATGATCGCATTTTAATTATGCAAATACAATTTAAATTAAGTAACATAATAAACGATTTACCCTTATATCAAACACGAATGTTCCCTGGATCAAATGTCCTATTTTAATTATGTAATTACTTTATATTTATTTCTAACCGGTGCAGCGGAGCGCACGGGTCGGCTAGTTATTGGAATAAAATTTGTTTAATAATCTGGGACCTTGACTCATGCTATGATAAAAAGCTGCATTGGTTTTACATTTTGGTTCAGACAAACGCAGAGAATTCATATTTTTAGTTCTATATTTATGTATACACCTTTCAAAGTTATTAAAATTCCAATGAAAATATTTTAATAAAATAAAATAATTCATTTGTTTAATATTGAAAACTTTGAAATGTTTAAACAACAATTCAGTAGGGTAATCTTTCTGCTTTTTTAAACAAATGTTTAATACTTTTTTCTGTAGTAAAATTAATGGATAAATGTTTGATTTATAAGTTCCACCCCACCTATAAAAATATTTATTGTTCTTTTTACTCCTTTTCGAGATAAAAACTGTTTTATATGAAACATTTCATAGCGTGTTTTGGGAGTGTCAATGATTGAATTTCCAATAGGAAGTTTAAGAGAGCAGTGTATTACTACAATACATGATTGAAATGATTTTGGTTTTGTCCTTGAAATGTGCAGAAATTTGATCCGAACAAATACAACATTGTAGAATTTCTTTCTCAGGTTACATTTTAAATTACATGTACTCATACTAGGTACTTAGTGTTTTTATAAATATATCGGAAGTACTACTATACAAATTTCATGGCGCACGTTTTTAAAGTTTGTAAGATATTTGGAAAAAAAAAAAAGAACAAAAAAAAACACAAATCCAACGTGGAAAAACAGCCAGCATTTTGGGAACCTTTCCAGACGCCAATTCTCTGGATGAGATTTTCTTTTTTCGAATGTCTGAAAGCAAGACAAGGGTGAAGTAAGAAGACCCTAGAATGAAGATAACACGGCAAGAATCGAACTTTTACTCACTAGATGGCAGCATATTGTAGTTCACTTAATTAGTGCAAAATTAACGTGCTAAGAAATGAAAACTGTCATTGTCTGGTGATCGAGTTAATTAACTAATGTAAAGACAATTATTATGGATTTTTTATAGTTTCCTGTAGGCCTAAATGGATATTTTTTAACTTCAGACACACTTTTATATAATACATGTTTAGAGAATTACAAAATTAGAAAACTACTGTACTTTAAGGGAAGTTACTACTTATCCCATGCAAAAATAAATGACGGTGATGATTGGTATAAGCCCTATGTGCATAATAATTTTAGTAGGATGTGTTTTAGTATCTACAGGTTGTTTCCGAGATGGTGTCACAAACTTTCAGGGTTGATAGCGAAGGGCACATGTATCAATTTGAGATAGGGAACCATGGTCCGGAAATGACTGAGTCGAAAGTTATAAGCAAAAATAGTTGTGTGGAAATGCAATTGTAATTTGAAACCACGTGCCCTCCTTCCCTTAAGCTTTGGAACAGTCGTGGAAAGATGGTATGGGCCGGATGTCTGCTACGTGGGTACTAGTACCGATACAATCTGTGAGGTTGTCTACTGCCTTCCATTAGTGTAGTTTCCTGTCCCCACCCCTCAGACAGCGCACTGAATGGAATACTGTAAGTAGACAATGTAAACAACGTCAGATGAATACAATAGTGTAAGATGTAAAGATAAATACACATAAATAAGGTGTACAGAGGAATAAAATTATTTCATTTCCACACAACTATTTTTGCTTGTAACTTTCGACTCGGCCATTTCCGGACCAGGGTTCCTTACCTCAAATTGATACATGTGCCCTTCGCCATCATCCCTGAAAGTTTGTAACACCACCTCTGAAACACTCTGTATTAACAGCAAGTGGCTAAAATCTCAATTCAATGTGTACTACAATAAGTTAATAGAGTGTACTTAATCACAGGTATGTAGTGAATTTATAAAGAAAATGTATAAATTCAAAAATTATTTTAAGGGGAAAGATTTACTCTAGTATAACAATTTATTTTTATTTTAAAGCTCAATGTGTAGGCCTATACATACATCACTAGAATATTAACGCGATCTGATAAATAATATTATATTTATGAGTACTTGAATATTATTTTTACTATTATTTTGCATGTGATAAGAAGAAACATTCCTTAAGTGACTTGGATGAAATTTTAATATATGTATACAAATTCCGAAAGAAGCGTGTCTGGAATAAATAATATCTCTAGTCAAAAAATTGTAGAAGTAGGAATTTTCACCCATCTCTTCCCCTGAATTACCTTTTAGAGAGTCATACGTATATGTTTGAGGACTCTACAGCCATTGGTAGACGTTACTGCAATTTTAATTTGTACTAATAGGACCGTTAAGGTTTAAAAAACAGTAAGTACAATGTTGCATCCTTATAGCTCAGAAGCTCTACCGTCCTGCATTTTGTGATTTACAGCAACTCATTTCATCATTCAAAACCTTGTATCTTTTGACCATCATTTGTATTTCGATTTTGAAAGGACAGTGCACAGTAGTGGCAAAAAAAAAACCGGACCGACCCTTGTAGCTGATTTCAGAGCCTTATTCACTCCAGAGCACGATAGACTGGTAACTAACACTTTCGTGGTTCGAATCCTGCCTGGGTAGGAAATTTTTTTTTGTTTATTATTATTGGGAATAAATTTGAATAAGGAACAAAAAAAAAAAAAGTTTCCTTCCCAGGCAGGATTCGAACCACGAAAGTCTTAGTTACCAGTCTATCGTGCTCTGGAGTGAACAAGACTGAAATCAGCTACAAGGGTCGGTCCGGTGTGTTTTTTTTTTTGCCACAACTGTACATTCAAAAGCAACGGAAAACTTTTCACTAATGAACATTGTTGAACGAGTTATGACTACGGTACTTCAATGTGGTGTTATAAATTCCGGTCTTAAATTACCTGATTGACTGGTTTCGAAGTGGTTTTATCATCATCTGAAATACTCCAGTCAGGTAATTTACCACCAGAATTTATATTAACACAGTGATGTACTCATTACTTGAATGGGTTATTTATGAAAGGGCCTAAGACGCTAATTTTGTGAAAATGAGTTTGTAATACTGCTCTTTGGGTGTAGATACATCGATTTAGATACGAAAAAGACTAAGTTTCACACTCCAATGCTTAGTAGAATTTGTGACACAATTTTTATTTCAGCCTTAATATCAAAATTCGGCCTGTAAGTAATTTTTCTTAAATACCTAACAATTTAGTATTCCAGACTTAGGCCCATTCACTTGTTCAACAACGTTCATCAGTATGGTATTTTATCACAGATGGCTTTATGGTTTGAATCTAATGGTTTTTTGCTTAATTAAGAAAAAACTGTCAACATAACTTTTACCCTAAATCATGTAATAAAAAAGGACAACATACAAAACTATACCAAATTTATAGAACTTTTTATAGACTCCAGTTTAACATGGGAAAAACATATCGACTATATATGCACAAAATTATCAAGAGTTATATATTTATGAAAGAAATTAGGGACTTGCGTTTCTCAAAATTATTACTTAACATGTGCCTACTTTTCGTTCTTTCAGTCGATAATTAGGTATGCCTTAATTTTCTGGGGAAAAGGTAGCAAAATTGGGAGTGTCTTGATTTTGCAAAAGAAAGTCATTAGAATTCTATGTCAATCAAACTATCTTGAACATTGTCGACCTCTTTTGAAACAATCACAGATATTAACTGTCATAAATTTATATATATACGACCTAGTCCTTTACACTCGACAAAATACAGACAATTACTCATTAATACCAATATACATGATCATGAAATTAGAAATAGGGAACAAATTAATATTCCATACTGTAGATTACACAAACTAATATAAAATTTCTGTCATGGGGAAGAAATTATTTAATAAGCTTCCCAGTCAATATTCTAAGTTATAGGCTATATATTTCTCTTTCCTTCTTTTCCCCTTTTTGTTCTCTTTATCAGCCGATGAATTTATTATCATAGCCTTTTTATCGTAAATTTTATTTAATTTTCGTATTTCTTTTCTTTTTTTATTATTTTATTACATTCCATTTTGATATATTCTTCCTTACGTGTTTCCATATTAACCATTTGTACTAAATGGGTTGCTTTCACTATATTCCAATGTATTTTACTTTCTTTTTTATTATGGTATTATTTTCATGTTGTTTAGTGTCGATTTTATTATGCTGTTATTATTATTTTTTTGTAATATGTTAGTATTCTGTTCTTTAACTTTTTGTTAAATTTTAACTGCTTGTATACTTTGTGACCTGGTAGAGTGTAAGAGAAGGCCTTATGGCCTTAACTCTGCCAGTATAAATAAAGAATTATTATTATTAAGTTACCAACCAATAGTTTCAAAGCTAGATTTTATAATTGGCTTTTAATTAATCCTTTCTACTCTGCAGATGAGTTTCTTAACATAAATTCATACGAAATTGTTTTTTAATAATTAAATAAAGTTATTTACATTTAGTTACAATTATTACATTAAGAGTGAAGTGGTTTCATTAATTTTAAAGTTTCAAAATGTTTGTGTTTTCATTCTAATTAAACTTTACTGTATTCAATTATATGTGTATTTACAAATGTATGTTTATTTCCCTTCTGAATTGTGATAAAGCCTATCACTGTATGTTTAATGGCTTAATAAATTGAATTGAATTGAATAATTATGTAAGTGTTAAAAGAATGTATCCAACAATGAAGAAAAACTTTTGATTTTGTGGTGAAAATGCTACAAGAGCAAACACAAATAAGGTTCCTCAGAAAGGGAATTAAATCTTAATTTACCCTTATTCCCAGGAATTTAATCTCGGTCCCCCAAGAGCGCTATCTTTCACACTACCACTTGAGCCAAAGTAGAGGATAACTTACATAGTTTCATGTCATTAAGATTTGTCGCCCGGATCTGAAGCAATAATTATTATGGCTTTAATATAATTTTACAAGCTCTGAATGAATTACCAAGTAAAGATATGTCTCAGAAAACTCTTTTACTGTTCGTAGTTTTACATAATGGGCATTAAACCCAGAATGATTCGTTTTTAAGATTGTGTGCCTTCGTCTCAATTTCTAAATAGGTCACGGACGAAGGAAATGGTGGAATGATATCTTGAAGCAGCAGGTAATAAACTAAGTTTAAATTATCCTCTTTAATACTTTTAAGTGTAGAGTGTATCCAGTAATTCCAGTATTGAGGGATCAGTACGGGTCTCGCTTCTGAAAATTAGGGGTATATAGATGTACTTTCCTGCACATAGCTTCCTGCGACTACTGCTCTTAAAAATTTATATATTTGCACAGTAAGATATTTCCGTATTTCGCATTATCTTAACTTATTTTCCATTATACACCTCACCTAAACTTTTGATTGAATATTACCTTACCTCACTTTGTATGAAATATGTAACCTCGATTTGTATTACGTCATAGAATGTTTTTAGGCACTAAAATAGTTTTACCTAAAATAACCAAAATTTGTAAAATTAGGCTCTATTTTTGAAAATAATTTTACACTCAAGGGACATACTTATTTCTGCTGAGAAAAGAGGCCGTTAGACAGTTTTTCAGTTGATTTTTTTGCTTTAGTATTTTGCACATGCTGCTTTAGGTGGCACTTCTTTTCTTGCGAAATCTAAAAATGAAACAAAACTGAATTAAAATAAAATCCTAATTGTTGTCATTGCCATATTTCTATCGACAAACATTTGAACAATCAAAAAATGACCTGCAAATAGAACTATCGGAATTTAAAAAGTTACAAAGGGCTAAAAAGAATTAACTATGGATAGTTCAGTCAATGTTTTAAATTTATAGGCCTGCCTTAAATATCAAAAACTATTGTTACATTGTTTAGTACAAATCTTGCAGAATATTATTTTTCCATCATAAGTGAATTTGAATATTCTGTTATCCATTACGATCATTGTAGATTTTGCTCTTATATTTTTCGGCATTATCGTCTTAAACTTCACAGGAAAACGTCCTACCGCTCAAAACTTCTCAACACAAATAAGGTGAGGAAAAGAGCAACTGTTAACGAGCATTCAAATGAACCGTTGTTATTGAGATTCATTTGGACAAAAATACAAAGTTCCACTTATTGTTGCATTTCCTGGTAGTGTTAACACTAGGAGGGCCATTCTTTAAATATTTTGTAACGGTCGTACTAATTCGCAGTTTTACGACTTTTCATAAATATTTCCCAAAAACGTGTTCAATTTCTCCAAAAATTGACTAATTTTATGACACCATGGAAGAACTAATGGTTTCAGACCGAAAACTCATTTTTTGTAGATAATCTCTGAATCGGTAGCAGCATGTTGTGATTGTTGCCGCTTGCATTATCATGCATTTTAAAACAAAATTATCGAAATCTACAAATTGAGCCAAAAATTTTGTTTCCTTTATCAGTGGTTTCATGGCCAAACAAATTCACTTTTTAAATGCCTTAAATCAGCAGTGAATGCTTATAAATTATTAAGAGTAAAATGCGAAACTCTACAGTGAGTTAGGCATTTTTAGGCGAATATTAACAAATTAGGCTCTAATAACCGTTTTAGGGCATTTTAGGGCACTATAAAACTCTTTGAATACCTTTCAATTTCGATGAAACACAAATGTTAATAATTATTTTTACTTTTCTCCTAAAGAAACAAAATAGGCATTTGCCCTAGAATCCATGTCTGGTCATAAGATTGCTTCATATGAACCTTATCCAAACTTGAATCTTATAATCGTTCTTACAATGGAAACATTCTTATTTTATCTTCATTACTTTAGTGGACATAAGCGTTTAGTTAACTCCTTAATAACAGTAATCTTTCAGTTGTTAACTTAACAACACGCTAAGCCCTTATTCATCTGTCGTAAAAATCTTCTCCAATAATAATCTAAGTTGAATTTTCATTTAAAGAAACGATAAAAAAACTGTTCCTCCATTCACTGTTTGAACTGAGAAATGCATCCCAGCAACTAAAAGTACCCTAGTGCAAACTAGTAGCTTTAGCTTTATTGATATTGTTCACAAAAGTACAAAACTTAATAATTTAACAAAGATCTATATACAAATGTAGTTCTACTTAATAAATATACAATTTCCTAAACTAATTAATCTATCGCAAATACCTGTCATTTAATTTATTGGTTCAAACTTGCACTGACGTCTTGTTCTTCATGGTAAATTCTAGTAACGGCACTCGATTATTGTGACGTTTTTATGGCATCTGGGTTGTGTCTTCGAGCCAGAATATTCAGATACATTTGCAACATCCGACGGTATGAACATATCACTCCGTCCATCATCGTAAAGGGCTTAAAGAACTCGAGCTTTACATCTTTTCTTTAGGTCGCATCTTGTTTTAAGACCAAATACCTTTCGTCTCGTTTCTCTTATCTATACTCTAACCACGACGTAAATACCAGATCACTTATCTGTGGCACGCTAAGTATACCTCTTCATAGAACATCTTGTTATTCATCATCTTTTACAATATCCACCTTAAACTCAGAAAATGTAAAAATCAATGGATAACGATAATGAAGCACAAAATTCCTTGTCACAAAAGTATTAGGGACTCAAGACAATAAACACCTTTAAGAACATTAAAAGATTGTAATGGCATTTATAAAACTGAAAAAACAATCACTGACTACATTGTTACTTTTTCTTTAGACATCATCCTGATTGTCTCCATTTTAACAATAATGGCTTCTATTATCTAATATTATTTGAAATATATTAAGATAATTTTGTTTAATTTGCAAAATTTCAGTGTTTAATTAATAGTTTAGTATTTTGTTGTGTAACTTTGTTTTTGTCATCTAAATCAAATTGTTATTATTGTCTTACAATGTAAACATTCTGGTTGAGTATTTTATGCCAGCTAAAATAAATCACATTATTATTTATGAAATATTACGATATCGCAGTTTACGTTAACTTCCTTGTTTCACCTTACCTTATCTTCGCTTTGTTTGCATACATATCAGTTTTCGACACAAACGTATTTGTGGTGCAGATGTCGATTCTTCTGGCCTCCATGGATTAAGCTGCCTCAAAAATTCTGGACGATTTTCCAGACACGTCATGATTAATGACATCATTAAAAGGGCCCTAATTTCCGCTGGTTTTCCTACCATCTTAGAACCCAATGGCATAAATCGTTCCGATGGTAAACGTTCAGATGGCTTAACTTTTTACACCATGGTACAAAGGCAAATCACTTTTATGGGATGCCACTTGCTATAACACCTTCGCTTCTTCTTATTTGCCCAAAACTTCCAAACTCGCTGGGTCAGCCGCTGCATCTGCTGTGACAATTAAACGCAATAAGTATCTCGATCTTCTGGATCGATATAATTTTGTCGTTTTCGCCGTAGAATCTATGGGTCCATGGTGTTCCGAGGCGAAGTTGTTAACTTCTGATATCGGCTAGTATTTATCAGCACTTAACGATGACTCTCGCTCTACGGCTTTCCTCCGCCAAAGAATTAGTATTGCCATTCAACGAGGGAACGCTATAAGTGTTATGGGGACTTTTCCAGAATCTAAATCGTTGGAAGAAATATTTTATTTCGTGTAGAGCTGTAGACAGTTTTTCGCATCCTTTAGTTTTGTTGCTAATTTCTAGTTTGTCCATTTCTCAATTGTTTAATTTAATTTCAAAATTGAATTAAAGTTTATCTTAATTACCTGGAATTAAATTACTTTTTCTTCCTCAGTTTATAATATTGCGCTCTATCTCACCATGATGACAGTGAATTACTATCCTGCAACCCAAATAAGCATAATATGAATGAAAGAAATGTGCACGTTCGTAACAAGCACACCGCCATACAAATTCATTTCGCTTTTGGTCATTTTGCACACTTGTTGGGAGTGCAGTAGAACACGAAACCTTCCGACGACATGCACACGGCTTGTTGGATCAACTTGAGTGTGACAGAACTTCAGGTTCAACTTCTGCCGACATGGCCTGCTGAAGAAGCGAAAGTTGGGTGACATCCACTGCACGTTTCAGCTACCGGACGCCTGGCTGTCTGTCCCATCGATTTTCTCTCTCTCGGACACTGGTCAACAAGTAACGGCTGCCCCATCATACAATTTCTGATTGTGCTGTTATATTCCGTATAGGACTACTCTAGAATCCATGTTACTTCCATATTCAATCTATATATATAATTTGAACTGGTAATGGAAATTACGGGAAAACGACTGAACGGGTTTTAATAAATGACCCCTCATTCTGAAGCGTGGAACCCAAAGTTTTTCAGAAAAATAGTAGTTTTGAGTGAAATGTAAATTTTTCAACATAATTTTCTTATTTTCTAAAATCCATCTGTCGTCACTAATTGCATTTCAGAATAAAACAAAACTCACACTACAGTAAACAATATTACACGAAGGCCATGATCTGCAAGAATGCTGACATATTTAGAGCTCAAATTAAATTGGTTATTAAACATTTCAAGACTGTAAAATTAATTTACAGGTCTGATTCTGTGGTGTGTAATTTTTCTGAGTACAGCTGTGTATTGGATATTAAAAAATACAAAACTTGAGATGGTTTGATGACATTATTACCATTAGAAGTGAAATATTATTGTAGTTAATGCCATGATGTGACTATTTATCATTAATTATACATATTAATGCTATATTGATGACATAAAAGTGAAACGTTTTGGGGTTATATAAGTAGATGTAGAGAATATCTTAAATTAGATCTTGATTTATATAATTTATTGAGTGGCGGCTATATAGTATATGTTATTGAAAACTATAAAACGTACGTAAGATAACAATATTGTTATTAAAAATCAAATATTTTTGTAGTTATTAATCAAGTGGAGTTGGATCTTTTTCATATATTTAATGGCGGTGTGGGGGTTCGTGATTCTCTTCACTATTGGCTCGAAGGAGCGCAAAAATTAGAATCCGATCATTTCAGCAAGATTTCTTAGCAGGATAAAATGATTTTACCCTCTACATTTCAAGGTAGTTTACGAAACATGCAGCAGCTATACCAAGATGCTATGTCTATTGTTCGAAAGCATAGCAAACCTGACTTTCTTTAACTTTCACCTACAATCCGCAATGATATGAAATAGCTACTGCTTTACTCCCACATGAAAAAACCACTGATCGTCCTGACATTGTTACTTGCGTTTTCGCGTTAAAACTAAAAAAATTGAAGGTGTATAGGTTGAAGAAAAAGTATTTGGCATAAAAAACCATTCAGAGAGAGTATGTTTCATTATTATGGAAGCAAATAACTTTCAGAAAGTCTGATATTCTTCATTGAAAATAAATATGAAAAATATTTATTTGAAGGTCTAATGAACTTAGTTTGCAGCATTGCTGCACAACCACTAGTACATATAGAAAATTTAGTGAGCTTAACTTTGGTGTCAGATAATAAGTGGAAGACGCGTACATTACACATGACAGAAAAACATACCATCATATCACTCTCTCCATTCCTAAACACAGAACATCCTTCTACTCTTCATCTTTCACCGTCTCTGCAGCTCATCTCTGGAACTCTCTACTAAAACATGTCATCAGAGACTGTCGGACATTGCCTAGTTTCAAAAATAAACTGAAATTGCACTTTTTAATTCAGATTCCTTTCAGTTATAAGCCCTTTTCTCTGCGATAGTTTTGTAAAAATATATAGATTTCTTTTTCTTCCTTTCCCCTTCTATGTTCTCATGATCACCAGATGAATTTATTATCATACCCTTTTTATTGTGAATTTAATTTAATTTTCGTATTTCTTTTCTTTTTTATTGTTATTATTTTATTATATTCTATTTTGTTATATTCTTCCTTACGTTTTCCATATTTTTCCAAGACAGAAGCCTTGGTACTACCCATTGCAGAAGATGCGATGAGCAAGAAACCTTAGCTCATGTACTGGGTTTTTGCCGGAAGGGAGAATTACTGAGAATTGACCGTCATAATAAAATTCGCTCCATGATTGCCAATGAACTTCACCGGGCTGATAAGTATGAGGTGTACGAGGAAATTGGGTGCCTTTCTGCTGACGGTTCGACTCGAAGAGCAGAATCATTATTATAGACAGAAAAAAAATTGTGGACTCATTCTCGATCCCACAGTCCGTTTTGAGAACAGCGAGGAACAACCTAGAGAAGTCTGCAAAGAAAAACGGGCAATTTATCTGCCATGCTGCAGCGATTTGGGGACCAAATATAACATCAAGACATGGGACGTTGTAGGAACTATGACTGGGGCTAGAGGCACAATCCCACGGGAGTCCTTAGAAGTTTTCCGAAAACTAAAAGTTCCTGACAGCACCCTGGACATGATATCCTCCACTGCACTGAAGTCATCGATTAGCATAATTAATCATCACTTATATTCTTTATAAAATGTAATTCGTCTTGTAGCCTAAATCGTTTGTTGCGTATCCAATAAATTTCTGAATGATAGCCTACCTAACTAGGGTTTCTATTAAAAAATCGAATTAAATATAAATATTCATTTAGAATTGATTAGGAGGCCGATTATTAAACCCTGGTTGGAAGGGCTATCAAATATCTATATATCTACTAAATGAGTTGCTTTTACTATTATTCCAATGTATTTTACTTTATTTTTTCCTGGTATTGTATAATTTTCATATTGTTTAGTGTCGGTTTTATTATGCTATTATTATTATTATTATTATTATTATTATTATTATTATTATTATTATTATTATTTATTTTTTTGTAATATGCTAGTATTCTGTTCTTTAACTTTTTATTAAATGTTCACTGCTTGTATACTTTGTGACCTGGTAGAGTGTAAGAGAAGGCCCTTTGGCCTTAACTCTGCCAGCATAAATAAATATTAATTATTATTATTATTATTATTATTATTATTATTATTATTATTATTATTATTATTATTATTATTATTATGCCACGTCTAACAACTGCGGAAATGAGATTTCTAAGGAGGACTGCCGGCTACTTCTCGCTTGACCACAAAAGGAATGAACTAATTACAAAAGAATTGAAAATTACACCTATTTATGAACATCTCAACCACTATAGACAAAAATGGCTTAACCATGTCAATAGAATGGACCGTTCCAGACTCCCAAGACAAATTCTCCGCTATATACCACATGGAAGACGATCTTTGGAATGACCCCTGAAAAGATGGACGGAGACCTTAACAGGCCACTAGGCCTAATACCTGCAAGGACGATGATGATTATTATGCCAATTTGGCCGCTTAACTTTACGTCAGGATAAAATAACTCTTATTTTACAAAGTGGATTTTCATAATACTTAGTATTACGTATTTTTAAGTGTGTTAATTACTTCGTCTATTTTACATGAAATGTAAATTGATTACTAATTTAAATCATTTGCTGGAATACTGCTCCACTATTTAGTAGTATATATAAAATAAGAAGTCTCATTTGAAATGCGTGGAGCAACTGTACTTCCACCAAGCTGTCATTACCAATCGACAGTGGCGATCCTGGTGGTTGTTCTCTTCCACATGTTACCGTTTTTAACATGTGATCAGGGATGAAACGCAATATCTCTGTACCGTCGAATGCGGGATGTTCAATTTCCGTAACAAACGACCCACTGATTTTGGACTAAGTTCGATGGACAACCTGATAGCGATTCAGAGGATGATGGACGTCCTCGTACGGGCTCCGTACTCTTAAACTTGCTCAGCAGCATGTGAAGTGTTTTGTCTGTGGAATCGGCGATGAAATTTCGTCCGAATGTCACCATAGCAACCTTCTCTGCTATGCTGAAGATAATGCAGTTTCAGTTACTTGGAACAACAGAACACATGTTTAGCTGTTGTCACAAAGTTAATGGACGGATTTCAGTAGCAACTACACAGTGTACATACACAATGCACCTGCAATTTATTACCGTACGCATCTTACCCCTAAACGCCCTATTAATACTGTATGCTAGCTAGCATGCGCACGTTGCAACTTGATATAATTATACAGGGATATCATTTTATTTTTACTTCAATTTTTATTGTACCTGAGTTTTTGAATGTACTTCACCCCCACCCCTTCTACTAAGGAAGTTCCAACTCCACACAGAACCAAGACCGCAGATAGTAAGCAGTACTGAGTTACTGAGTATAGTACGTTCCAGAAATATGTTCGCGTTTTCCAGTGACGAAAGAGCTTTCAATATCGAATCATATTTTCGCACAGGTACTGTCCGTTTGCCTACGTCGCATCCCGATTTCCCCCACCTGCTTCTGCTCGCCCCTCTGTAATAGCTGGGCTGTCTTAGCTCTTTTCTGAAAACATTAATTTATCTTAGGAATTGGAAGTTTACGTAATATTATACAGCTGTTTAATTTAACTTAAATAAAAGGGCCTCGTTAAGTAATTAACTGTCACGTGATTTCCTCCCTTTCTACAATCCTGCGGCATAACCACTTGGACGGACAGTATATAGCATGTCTGAGTAATTTTATGTTTTCGGGTCGGGCAGAAGTGAAGATTGAATTTACAGTACGTAGGGTAGGTACAGAACTATTTCAACATGAGTTACTAGTACGAAGGACGAAACTGGCAATTGAAATTAGATGCAATAGTCTATAGTGCGATAATATGCACAAAAGAACTGAAGCCTGTATCGAAATGAACGGCCACCATTTTCAAAATTGTGTTTAAATATTCATATTATGATTATTTTTCAATTTAACTTCTTTCTCTATATTGTACGCTAATGTTCTGTAGACAGTATAATATATACCGCATAATCAATACGTTAGCATGGATAACTCACTTCATGAGTAAAAACACTTATTCTTAATACAGTACTGCACTTTGATTAAAGAAAAACCTAATGAAAATTATCAAAATCAAAATCGCGATATTTCCTAGTTTACGTAAATGGATGAACTACTTTTCTTGCTTCCTATACCTAGTAGAGTGATTTGTGTTTTACGCCAGTATCATCGATATCCGGTCTTAGAGGGGGGAGCAAGCGGTGTTTCCGGTTCTCTAAAGGTATAGACAGGTTAATATTAAAAATGTTAGTAAAAGTAAATGATGTCCCTGTAGTTTTTCAACAGGACAATTCCTCCATCTACACATCTTTGTTGTATCAGATATGGTGTTGAAAGCACAGACATTTCCTATTTCTATATGATTTGCTCATTTTTGAGTTCGTTCCATTGCTAAATGATAGTAATATGGAAACCTTTTTTATGTGTGCAAAATATAAATATATTATATAAATTATATAATTATAAATATAAATTAAACAGTATCCTACGGGATATAATTGACAATCAAGTTTTCAACTAAACACATATCCATAAAAATTTGTCTCAATAAAATTATTTACCCGATTTTTTTAGAATATTAATCTACTAATTGTATTTGGGGCTAAGAGGGATGAAATTACAGGAGAATGGAGAAAGTTACACAACACAGAACTGCACGCATTGTATTCTTCACCTGACATAATTAGGAACATTAAATCCAGACGTTTGAGATGGGCAGGGCATGTAGCACGTATGTGCGAATCCAGAAATGCATATAGAGTGTTAGTTGGGAGGCCGGAGGAAAAAGACCTTTAGGGAGGCCGAGACGTAGGTGGGAAGATAATATTAAAATGGATTTGAGGGAGGTGAGATATGATGATAAAGAATGGATTAATCTTGCTCAGGATAAGGACCAATGGCGGGCTTATGTGAGGGCGGTAATGAACCTCCGGGTTCCTTAAAAGCCAATAAATAAGTATCTATTGATTGTTAGTGCCACCTTTAATCAATGTAATTTTATTAGCGTAGTGCTATTACCATGACAACAGCCAAAGAAAAATAAGCTATAGTCGCATTATAATGCAAAGAACCGTGGCCTGAGGAGCTACAAAATGCCGTGTTTATTAAATTTATCTATATCACTAGACCACTAAGTAAACGCATTCTCTTTAAGTATACTATAGTTTGACAACTTCAAATGAAACCTCGTAAAACACGCTACTTCTGGAATCTCTCTCTTTCTTCCTTCTCTCTCCCTCGCTCCTCGTCATTCAGTCACCAATCACCACGTAAATATCTGAGAGGGTGTGTGTGGGCATCGCCACCAATAGAAGAACCACTCTCCAGTATTACCACAATAACGGATTCTTCATTTTTGCCTCGACTGTCGGCTAGGAAGGTTCCATTATGCTAGCATTGCAGGCAACTAGTCAGCCTTTTAATGCTTTTGTTAGCAGGTTTGACAAACTGTGAGTGGACCTGCAAGTACATAGTCCATAGTGGTCTCTCCCTTCCGTGTTTTCTCACTTGCTCCTCCCCAAGACAGTCAACGCTCACGTAGTAACTCGGTCAGGGTTTCAGTTCGATATGTCAATCTATAAGAAGCTTGGTTCAACCTTTCTGTTGTGAGGAGGGGTGGTTTGTTACCTACGGGGAGACTACCTGCTGCCTACGCTACTGTCCTAGAGTGAGTACAAATACCAACTTAAGATATTTTCAAAAATAACTTCTTCTGTGCTGGGGGATTCAGCTATAACAAATGTTGATACACGATCACATTGACAAAAAACTTGCGTCTTATCTCAGCTTGCAACCCCTTAATTTACTTCCAATCTCTCTCCACGGTTTCGCCATATCATCTATTAGCGTCTATCTTTTGAAACGTTCGATACATAAAGAATTGCCTTATTCAACCTCTTGTCACAAATTGAGCTCCGTTACGTCTCTTATTTAAGAACTTCTGGATAAGATAACGAAGGGAGAGCACCTATAATTTATATTCAAGGCAGAGAACTGAGGGACTCCCCTACGACTTTGGAGTTCTTCAATTATTGAGACGGTCGCCATGAGGGTGAGATGAAGGGTTGGGGCAAGCGAAACGCATCGCGAACTTCACACTGTGTGGATTGCAGTAGTCGCCTCGTTTTCTGGGTCCTTTACCGCAGTATAGTTAAGGCTGGTTCACAATAAACCGGAAACGAGAATCGGAACGAAAACGAAAACGGTAAAATAGTTAAAATGCGTACATTTAAATGTGAGAATTTACAATTAACGAAAAGCTTGCCGGAGCCCGGGATCGGGAACGGAGAGTTGGCCAAGTTTCAACTTTGGCGTTCACGTTTCCGATCACAGCCCATTAGATTCATTCCATTGCCACCTAAAAGCTATGTTGTCATCGTATATTTTGTAGCAAGAAGACCGTGACATAACCTATGCATTATTTTGTTCTGTGCTGTGCAGCATGGAGTAAGTTTTATTTGATGAGATTCTAATATTGAGTGTTGAGGAAAATCCTCACGTTTACGATAATATTTTAAATTATGAATTTGTAGGGTACAATTTAATTGTGGATTTGTAATGTATAATATTTTAAATTGTGAAATTGTAAGGTACAATTTACATTGTGGATTTGTAATGTATAAATTAAATTGTGGATTTGTAATGCATATTTTAAATTTGTGGATTTGTAAAGTATAATATTTTAAATTGTGAATTTGTAAGGTACAATTTAAATTGTGGATTTGTAACACATATGTAAAATTTTGAATTTGTAAGGTATAATTTAAATTTGACTCTACCTATTACAATAGTGTATTGCTAGATAACTATGAACTATTCTACATATATCAAATTCGATTAATAATATAAACATAGTATGTAATATTGCAACACTTGTACAACATTTTTCTGATAATGCATTTAGGCATAAGGTTTGTAACTGGCGAGCGGATTGATTCTATATAGTACATAGATAATTTAATTGTGGATGTGTAATGTGTATTTGTAATGTATTAATTAATTGTGGATTTGTAATGTACTTAAGCATAAGATTTATAATTGCTAGTTGATCATATATTGTGTAGAGTAGATTATTTTTATTTATTTTAATTTTTGGACTGTAATATCTATTTTAACCGACTCTGTATATTGCAATAATGTACTGCTATATGAATATCAACTATGAACTATGAAATATGTAACATAAACATAGCATGTAGTATTGCAAATATTGTATGCAATGGAACATGCTGTTTTAGCACAATAAAAAAAAAAAAAGCAGCGAGCCTCGTATAAAGATGAGAAAATGAAGGAGCACACGTGGCTTTCAATAGCTGCATCTTTGAACACCGATCGTAAGTGAATCATATTCTATTACTGTATTGGTTGTATTACACACTACATATTCATGCTTCAATTCAGTAACTACTGTCGTGTCCATTTTTGTTCTATTACAAATGTTTCTTCTCGAATTATTTTACGTTATGGTAGACTTAAAATAGGTTGTGATAATAAAGATAATATCAAATAAGATATAAATAATATAGTACCGTACCTAATAAAATGTTTCAGTTGAAGTTTCGAAGTTGGTTAACCTGTGTTTATGTTGGCTGCCTTGTACTTATGAGAGAACGCCATTGGTCAGTTATACACAAATAACATCAGAATTCGTAATGTCGACTTTACATATCGTTACTAACACGCATATTGATATGCATAGTCGTCTACGTTCTCGGTTTATTATGAATCAAAGATTTTCATGTTCACGTCCTCTGCTTCTCGTTTTCATTCTGGTTCTCGTTCCCGGTTTATTGTGAACCAGCCTTTACCTGAACCGCTTACGGCAGGCGAAAAACACTAGGCCTAATTTAAGCTTACATGTCGTGCCAGTGCAACAGTAGATCAAATATAGCCAGTACAGGATTGGAATTGCTTGAAAAAGCCGCATCGTTTATATGTTGTATTTGACAATTTATGAGCGTTTGAAACGATGTACCCTGTTTTTATGCAGGGCAAGCTGCCTTAAGGGGCTAGGTACAGCTTACAGCAGTAACATTTTGGATATAAGCTTATTCAACTTTTTTTTTTTCCATTACTGTACATTAGTATGTGTAAAACACTGTCATCAAGTCTGCTGTCAAAAAATCTTAAAGTTTGAATTTATAAAACAGTTATATTATCGGTTGTTCTGTATGGCTGTGAAACTTGGACTCTCACTTTGAGAGAGGAACAGAGATTGAGGATTTTTGAGAATAGGGTTCTTAGGAAAATATCTGGGGCTAAGAGGGATGAAATTACAGGAGAATGGAGAAAGTTACACAACGCAGAACTGCACGCATTGTATCCTTCACCTGACATAATTAGGAACATTAAATCCAGACGTTTGAGATGGGCAGGGCATGTAGCACGTATGGACGAATCCAGAAATGCATATAGAGTGTTAGTTGGGAGGCCAGAGGGAAAAAGACCTTTGGGGAGGCCGAGACGTAGATGGGAAGATAATATTAAAATGGATTTGAGGGAGGTGGTATATGATGGTAGAGACTGGATTAATCTTGTTCAGAATAGGGACTAATGGCGGGCTTATGTGAGGGCGGCAATGAACCTCCGGGTTCCTTAAAAGCCAGTAAGTAAGTAAAACACTGTCCTTCTGCTGTATGAAAAAAAAAATATTTTTACTTTAAAAAAAACTTATTTAATTTTTTTTTTTTTTTTTTTCAAAATTCTCTTTACTGTGCAGTGATGAAGCGTTTCCCACATAACTCAAAAACTATCCAATATTCTGTGATGAATTTTTTTGTGTGTATTTATGCATTTCATATCTACAATATAATGCAAGATCACTTCTATACCTTTGATAGATTGTTTGATAAAAAATAAATTTATTTTAAAAAATGGTCAAATATCAGTATTTTCTTCCAACACAAAATTAAAAAAAAAAACTGTTTATTAAGAAATGTAATTTAAAGAGCATGATATTGTAAACATGAGTTTCAGCAATAAAATAAAAGAGAGAGAGAACATGAAAAAGTTAACAAGTTTATGAATTATGAGGGAAACGCATCATTACTGCACAGTAAACTACCACCATTTTGAATTTTGAAAAAAAAAATATATAAATAATTTTTTTAATCGTAAAAATATTTTTTTTCATATAGCTGAAGGACAGTGTTTTACACATAAAATTTTCGTTATTGTACAAGATACAGTAGTGGAGGAAAAATAATGTTGAATATTTCCAAAAATTTTACTGCTGTAAGCTGTACCTAACTCCTTTAACACAGCAGGAATATGATTTATAACATGATGCACTGCATGTTAGTGAAAGGTATAAAACGTATAAAGATAGAGTATATGTTGTCTTTATAGCAATGACTTTTTCCCATGTATCGACATCACATCCTACTTTGTCAGAACTGGTGAGAAGTTTTTTTCTTTATTATCCAATTTAATAAACCCTATTTCAACCTGAGGTATATTAGGGTTATAAATGGCATCAAAATACATATTTTATAACCAATAAACAATAGTAAAGTTATAATATAAAATAGTGGTCACAGTTACAATTCACATGGATTATGTAGAAGAATGCACCTTAATGAAAAATGGATCCTGTTAAAGATTAATGAGATGTTTGAGGAATAATCAATGCAAAAGATATACAAGAATGTCTAACCGTTTCAAAGTAAATACACGACCTAAAAAGATAATCAATAGTACATTAATATAACAAAGTTTGACTTTCACTTTCCAATTAATACTTAATTCATGAACAATGGAACAGTTGAGAGTAATAAAAGGATATTACAAGCAATGATTTACGGCTACAAGTTACATACGTGACTCAGGAACAAGTACAATAATTAAAATAATAAGACAAGTAATGACTTACAACTAACGAATAACGAAATGCTTTGAGGGCAATATATAATAGTAGGGGCAATACAAAAGTTTTAAAAACAAATGTAAACAGTAAAGGAATAGTAGAAAAATTAACTTAAAATTACAATGTATGATTTGAGGCTTTCTCGGCGTTGGTTCGCTAATATGTTTTCGCGGGATATCAGCCGAGTTAAGATTTTGGAATGCTCCAAGCTTTCGACTGCTATCTCTGCAGCCATCTTCAGGAAGTGATGTCCGAACCGAACCGACTTTCGGTTCGGACATCACTTCCCTGAAGATGGCTGCAGAGATAGCAGTCGAAAGCTTGGAGCATTCCAAAATCTTAACTCGGCTGATATCCCGCGAAAACATATTAGCGGGTTAAAATTACAAGTTAAACACATTCTTTTTTAAAGTAATAGGTAACAACAAAGAGATACTAATAACAATACACTGACTGTAGGTACAGATTAAACACGTTATTTTAAAAAGAAACACGCAAAGGATCAATAGCTATTTTCAGGCATTATATACATGGACCATGACTTTAATTCACATCTTCTTGACGTTACTTCGTATATTATTTTGTGTTTCAATCTATTTCAATTTGTTATTTTTCACTGTAACAACAAAAATATGTTTCATACTGCCTCAAGGCATTTCTCTATACTTATTGTATCATGGTACTCTTTGTCAATGGCAATCTGTAATGGTTATAGGAAGATATATATATATATATATATATATATATATATATAACTAAAATAGCTATAAAAACACATTATTTTAGAAGCAATAAATAGCTATACTAAGCTACATTAATAGTATGCGAAATTGAAGACTTACCGTTTCATAATAGTTGATTAGAACTAATACGATTGTTTTACCGGAATGATTTAACATTTTACAGTTTCACGAATATTCTATTCAAGAGGACATGAAATAATTATATGTCATTCTTGAATATAATATTTGTGAAATTGTAAAATATTAAATTATTCCGGGAAAAAAAATCGTATTAGTGAGAAGTTTAATTCAGTATCAACGAAACGAAAACGAACACTAACACAGAATTTTTCAGAAACAATTAGTCCTTCCATCACATATCTGCTGGAAAGAGCTGGGCCTATAATTAAGTACTGTGATTAATTAACACCGGAAAGTATTTAATCGTATACATGAAAATGCACCTGGCTAGCTTTAGTCCTTCACACCAACAAAGATTTTATTCCTGTTGTGCGATTGTTCAGAATGAGACCCTGAATCAATTTTAAACCAGTTGCTCACAAAGTAGGGCCGGTACCAAAGAATTGTTGCAGAGACAATGTACCATTTGAGAAATGCCTCTGCATTGTATTGTAGAGGCACAGACATGACTGTTTCTGTGTCAAGTTGATGGATAGATAATCCAAAACTGAGGCGTGAGAGTTGGCTATACTGCAGTATTTTCCCCAGAGTTTTCGGCTTTTGTACACAAGTGCCAATTTTAAAGGTGTACGCGCTTTAAAACCCGTGGAGAATATGCTCTTTTAACTCCATATTTTCTTGGTTTTTAATTTTTGCACTTTTGGACATGTTCAAAACTTATATCCTTGCAGAAATTTTGAGCTAGATGTATTATTTTTTTTTCTACGCCTTCCTCAAAGTATACTATATGTAATTTCGTATATATATATATATATATATATATATATACAGACGTGGACAAATTATTAGCAAAATTGAAGATTTTTATTGTATGTTTTTACAAAATATGATTCTTCAATTTAGACTACAGTTGACATTTTTGTGTATTTCCAAATTATTAGCAAAATTGAAGATTTGTATTGTATATTTTTCAAAATTTAACTCCTCAATTTGGACTACATTTGATATTTTTGCATATTTACAAATTATTAGCAAAACTGAAGATTTTATTGTATATTTTTACAAAATTCGATTCTTCAATTTGGAATACAGTTGACATTTTGGATATTTACAAATTATTAGCAAAACTGAAGATTTTTGTTTCATATTTTTACAAAATTTGACTCTTCAACGCAACTGACATTTTTGCTAATTTACAACTTATTAGCAAAATTCAAGATTTTTATTATATATTTTTACAAGACGTGACTCTTCAATTTAAACTACAGTTGACATTTTTGCATATTTCTGTCTACTGTAATTATTTAAATATCCAAAATAAACTATAGTCTAAATTGAAAAGTCAAATTCTGTAAACAAAATATCATAAAAATCGTCAATTTTGTTAATAATTTTCTGTAATCTATATATATATATATATATAAATATATATAGGGCCTATCTCAGTAGGATTTCAAAGAAATTTTAAAAAAGTAATTTGTACAATCTTAACCAATTTTTTACGCATTTGAGCGACAGTAATATAAACAATTTTTCAGACAAAACTAATGCACACACTTAAAAAATTTCCATGCCAATTATTATTAGTGACATTATGTCGAATGTAATTGTAAAATTTCAGTTAAAAATTATATGAGGACATGAAAAACAATGTATTAAAATTATATTTTTATTAAACACTTTAAAAGTGTATAAAATGTTTAAAAATTTTTATGGATACTATTTATATGCAAATAATGTGTGCAAAATAATAAAGCCGTAGATCCATTTTCATCCATTTTCATTTAGTGTTCTGCTCAAAGGCAGGTCTTTCACTGCAAACCCAGCTTTCTCCAATCATTCCTTTTTCCTGCCTTCCTCTTTGTATTGTATTGTATTGTATTTATTAACATTCCATGGTATTCATACATTGCTTTACAGCTAGAATATGGAACAATTAAAAAAAATTTAATACTATTATAAAGTCTTAATTTATAGTAACAGTCTAGATGAAATATATACAGACAAGATTACAATATAGTCAAATAGTACACACATAGTTTTAGTACCAATTTCATGAAGTGTTATTGAGTGTCATGAATTCACCTACAGAATAGAAGGAGCGAGAAATTAGATATTTCCTTAATTTGGCCCTAAATAATCTTATATTTTGAGTTTCATTTTTTATATCGATAGGGAGGCTATTAAAAATTTTTACTGCCATACAACGCCCTTCTTTTTGATAGCACGATAGACTTTCCGATGGAGTCTCCGCATATGATCCATATATCTTAATGTCGTCTATCATCTGATATCTTCTTCTCCCGTTCACCATTCCTTCCAGTGCATCCTTCAGTAGGCAGTTTTTTTCTCAAGCAGTGACCCAACCAATTCCTTTTCTTCCTCCTGATCAGTTTCAGTATCATTCTTTCTTCACTCATTCTTCCCAACACAGCTTCATTTCTTATTCTGTCTGTCCACTTCACACGTTCCATTCTTCTCCATATCCACATTTAAAATGCTTCTATTCGCTTCTCTTCACTTCGTCGTAATGTCCATGTTTCTGTCCTATACAATGCCACACTCCATACAAAGCACTTCATTAGTCTCTTCCTTAGTTCTTTCTCCACAGGTCCGCAGAAGATGTTCCTTTTTCTATTATAAGCTTCCTTGGCCATTGCTATCCTCCTTTTGACTTCCTGGCAGCAGCTCATGTTACAGCTTATAGTACATCCCAAGTATTTGAAGCTGTCCACTTCCTTGCAGCGGTCTTCAGTACAGAGCACCCTGGGGCTAGCGTCACTTACCCGCGGAGAACACAGTGCACCATAGTGCACTCGTAGCTGCTAGCGGGTATGCTCTCTACCTCTTCCTGCTGCACGACTGGGCACACGCGACGGCTCCGCTTACCCTTTGCACATTTCAGCGAGTCCTGACGACCACTGCTCTACTGTCTCATTTAGAATTCACAAGTTTGCCTTCTTTATTTTTCTACCTATGAACATGGTCTTCCTTTTATTTGCATTTATTTTCATACCATACTGCTCACAACTGCAGCATATCCCTTAGTATCATCACAGTCTACTATATACAGTCACGAAGCTTGAGTTTCGCATTGCCTGTAATGAGGCGATATTAGCGATCCTAGTGGTGAGCAACTATTTAATGTTTGCATATTTACTGCGTATTGAGCTTCGCGACTGTATATACTAGACTGTGGTGTCATCTCATCTTCTGCTAACAAAGCCATATCATCAGCAAATCTTATACAATTTATTCAATATTTTAAAATTTTTCAATTTGACTTCGGTGTACCTTCATCATTAGTTTTTTGTAGTGTATATTATTCTGGCGTCCCATTTCACAATATTCAATTAGTGATGTCTCAGCATTTAATACATTGCAATTGAAGACTTTGATCCCAAAACGCGTTAAGTCCCTTCCTACGAAAGAACTATGCTAGTTTTTGTATCCACCAGTCTACGGACTGAGGGAGTTTTCAAGTAACGTGCAAAACGACACAATTTTTAGACAAGAATTGGCGTTGTTTTGGAAGACAGGATGCTTAAAATATAATAATAGAGGGCTCAACTATAATCATATATACATTATGTATAAATCATAAAAATGGTCAAGTGGACTTAGCGAGTTTTGGGATCACACTGTTCAATTGTACCTGTAGTATTTCTACGAATGAAAAACATGACGGTGGATATAGCTCCGTTTTGCAGCGCAAACGTACAGGTAGAGGGGAAACTACGTTGCTTCGGTGTTTTTATACTGTCATAGAAAGGGCGCTCTGGTATGAAATGTTAATGCAGTCCCCTGCAGGTGTTGCAGACGCCCTCCCCACAGATACATCCATTCCGGATCCCCCAATACTACTCACAGCTGAGTTTGATTACCGTCGGGAAAATGGTTTAGCAATGGTAGGCGAGCGCGCGTGTGTGTGTGTGTGTTTTTCAGAAATTCTCGAGCACACGGTTCGCCACTCTCACCTGGACAGCAGCGAAGGACGAAGCATTCCATAGCATTTGCATAATGTATTCTCATTTATCACCTTCAAATTTCAGTCCGTCTGCAGCTCAGTCTTTTACCCGATATAATGGCATTATTAACTTGTAGATACTTCTTCTGCAACTCTAAATTCTTCATTTTAGTCGTATAAACTTCTTAGCTACGCATTCTGACATTTCATTGCTTATTTGATACCTACATAAATAATTGTAACTAGTGGTACTTATCCAACGCAACAGAACATGACCAAAAGACTAGAAGGGAACAGAACACAACAGATCTGAGGAGAGAATCACTTACAACAAACTGGAACAGAGGGGACAGTGAGGGGACAAAAAAAAAAAAACAGTGAGAATGCAATCGTGGCAGATAGGAAGAAAATGAATCAGTGAGGAGGATGCAAACGAAGGAAGTAGGAACAAATCAAAATAAATATAATATAATATATAATATAATATAATATAATATAATATAATATAATATAAATTTAATTATAAAGGTATAATTAATATATAATATAATATAATATAATAATAATTAATGTAATGTAATGTAATGTAATATAATATAATATAATTTAATTTAATTTAATATAATATAATATCATTCTTTTCTCCCTCCATTGCTACATCACTGACTACATACATATTACACTAATCAGCAGACTTTGTTGAATTGCCACACGCAGCACGCAATCAGGTTGCCGATGTACGGTAGTATAGAGAAGGTGAGCGACCGCCCGGTCTCGTAGTATAAGCAGTTCATGTTAAGAGTTGTGACCGGTCCAAATAGATGGACCAGCTACAGCTAATGTATACCTATGTAAGCACTTTTTTTTTGCATTACTGTGGTTGGAATAGTCAAAGCTTAACATTTGTTCAGTGCAGACAAGAATTCAATCAAACATACTACAATGAGAGTGTTGCTGTTCCAAATAATTGCCCCTGGAATACCCTTACCCCCGCAGCCAGTCTTGACCCGTTGGGGAACGTGGTTGGATGCTGTTAATTATTATGCAGAACATTACGGCAAAATAATGGAGGTAATTGATGCATTGGATAGCATAGACAGTTCCGCTGTTGCAGCTGTAAAATCATTGCCTTCTGAACAGCTATAGAAAGATATTTTGTTCATTGATTCTAATTTTAAAATCGTGCCCAAAAGCATCATCCTGTTAGAATCGTCTAAACTACAACTCTCAGAAGCCCTTAATATAGTGGATAAAAGTATCACAAACCGTTATCCAAAATAACAATTCGCTAATTTCAGAAAAAGTGAAATGTAAGTTGAGAAACATTATTGCTAAAAATTCTGCCTATTCACAACTTCGTATTATAAATGAACGGGTTATTTATGAAAGGGCCTTAGTCGCTAATTTTGTGAAAATGAGTTTTTAATGTAATACTGCTCTTTGGGTGTAGATACATCGATTTAGATATGAAGAGGACTAAGTTTCACACTCTATAATGCTTAGTAGAATTTATGATACAATTTTTATTTCAGCCTTAATTTCAAAATTTCGGCAAGTAAGCAGTTTTTCTTAGACTACTAACAATTTAGTATTCAAGACTTAGGCCCTTTCATAAATAACCCATTCAAATGATGTACCGTCAGGTCACGACAAGACATCTGAAGTTGATGTACTAAAAAGTAGTGACTTTCCGTTCTTCAAATATGTACGTATTACATCGTGTACTGTTGAACGTACATTTTCCCAAAATAAAAACTGTTTAAGTGTCCATCGGAGGAGGTTCACTTTGCAGTCGCTTAAAATGTACTTAACTCTTCACTGCAATGCACATATTCAAGGATGATGTGAGTATCTTACATTAAATTTTAATAATTAATATATCTCACTATAAAATAACAGTGTATTTACATGTTTAGACATTTCCTACTTCAATGATAATTCATTACATTTCTTGAATGCAGGAAACAGGTTTTATTGTAACCGCAGTATACTGCTCAGTGTTTACATCAGAGGCATACTCCATCCTATGCACGCCCCCTTCTCATAGTCTATACCGCGTGCGCAGTAAACCTTGCGATTCTCGTGGCAATTCCACGAAGTCTACTAATCAGACTTCAGTTGAATACAGACACTATTGTTCTTCCTCTGACACATATCAAGTTAGATGTACTGCCTGATAATAGATGTACATATCAGTCTGAACGTCAATCAGATCTCTTGACGGTACCCGGTGCAGGCATGGCTGCCCGGAGATTGAAACTTTAGCACACGTCTTGGGATTCTGTGAACAGGGATTGTTCTTGAGAACTCTAGACATCATCTTATAAGATCCAAAATTGCTGCCGCATTAAGAAATGTGGGCTGGATAGTAGAAGAACAAATCTCTTGTCTAGCTGAAAATGGGTCAACGAGACAAGGAGATATTTTAGCATACAATGCTGACACTAAACAGGCATCATTGTGGACCCCACGATACGTTTTGAAGTAGAATGTCATCAGTCAGCCGAGGTCCACCTGAGAAGATGTCGATCTATGAGCCTACAGTCAACTATTTCAAGCTGAAATATGCCTTAATTCACGTTGAGGTATTCGGCTTGCTCATAGGTGCTCGAGGGACTATACCAGCTTTTTTTCGAAGAATTTCGACGGAAATTTGTTCTGCCAACATCTTTGAGGGATGATATTGTGATAATTGTGTTAAAAAAATCCTGCCAAATCCTAATTAATCACATGGTGCCACATTAATAGCAATTGTAATTTTTCATGCTCCTTTCTTTGATTCCTTTTTTTTTTTTTTAATTTAATAGATAGATCTATGTTTACGTAGGTATATTAATTTTTTTGAGGATATACTGAGTCCGTAAGGTCTGCCCTCAGTGGGGGGGGGGCAGTTTTTGTAATAAATAATATAATATAATATAATATAATATAATATAATATAATATAATATAAATAAATAAACTAATAAACTGTAGCCGAAATTTTTCCGGTAATTTCGATTTTCCAAAAACAATTGATCCTAACATATATAATTAACCACCCTGAAACCGAAAAACGCTTTTTTGACATTTTTCTTTGTATGTATATCTGTCTGTCTGTCTGTATGTATGTTTGTTACCTTTTCACGCGATAATAGCTGAACGGATTTCGATGAAAATTGGAATATAAATTAAGTTCGTTGTAACTTAGATTTTAGGCTATATGGCATTCAAAATACATTATTTAAAAAGGGGATTATAAGGGGGCCTGAATTAAATAAATCGAAATATCGTGCTTATTATTGATTTCTGTGAAAAATGTTACATAACAAAAGTTTCTTTAAAAATAATTTACGATAAGTTTTATTCCTTGAACAATTTTGATAGGACTGATATTTAATGAGATAAATGAGTTTTAAAATTAAAATAACTGCCATCTAAGGCCGTATAATGAAATAAAAAACAAATGACTTAATCTATAAGGGGCCTTGGACAGCAACAATCGAAAGCTATGAAAGATAGCCTACAGAGAATGTTTCTGTGTTTGTATGAAGTAATATCTTAAGCTAAATTAACCGATTTGTATAATTAATTATTATTTCACCATTGGAAAGTGTAGTTTCTCTAGATGGACATAATGCTATAATGTTATTACAGTAACTTCTAATATAATATAATATAATATAATATAATATAATATAATATAATATAATATAATATATCATATAATTTAAGTTATTTGAAGGGTTCAGAACCATAGTGGGCCAAGCGCCATTTACTGAATACGTAGAAAACAAGGGTTAAAATTAAGTTATTACCATAATTCAATGGAAACCTATAACAAGTAAAATAAAATATACACATTAAATCTAAATGATGTCAATCTTCATTAAACTATGGTTGCATGTAATAAAAATTAAGAAACATGTTAAAGGAATTGTCATTTCACCAAATCAGTGTCTCTGGACCAAAATGATCGAATTTTAATTATTTGGGTGCAATTTAAATTAAGTAACATATTAAACGATTTATCCTTCTATCAAACACGAATGTTCCCTGGATCAAATGTCCTATTTTAATTATGTAATTACTTTATATTTATTTCTAACGGGTGCAGCGGAGCGCACGGGTACGGCTAGTAATATAATATAATATAATATAATATAATATAATATAATATAATATAATATAATATAATATAATATAATATAATATAATATAATATATTGTATTGTATTGTGTTACATTACACTGTACATAATATGTTACATTACATTGATATTTTATAATCAAAGCTCGGAACTTGGGGACTTGTGTCCTTGCACGCGGCTAAACGACCGGACTTCAATGTCAACAAACTCCCGCTTCCAGCACGGAGGTACTGTCAGGTCTGCTAGAAAAGTGGTTACTGGCTGGAACAACATATTGATAGTATTATGGTAGGTCGAAACACGTAATTTTATAGCATGTATAATAAAAATAAACATCAGCAATATATCAAATTTACTGTTCTGCTCTGTATATTTTATTACAGTGTATGACTACGAACATTCGAAGATTTTCGAACCCATAACTTCTTCGCCTTTTAGTTAAACATGATTTGAAACGAGAAAAACTTATTTCCACGTCACATGAAATGATGGGAGCAAACTTAAAATAAATGTTTTAACTCTCACTGTTTTTTGTTCGATTTTCAGCAGTTGCTAGCTGATCTCATATCTAAGAAAGATAAGTATATCCTAAATTTTTCTCGAAAATAGTTTTCAATTTGTGTGTCACTACTAAGGCAGGTCCCTCGATGATTTGATCCATGGCTATGGACAAATTTTCCACCAATTTAAGGGACTGCAATGTCTTTCAATGAATGCCGTTTCCAGCCTTTAGTTTGTGTGTGGCACAACTTACAAGATATAAGCTCTCCATTCGAAGAAAATAATGTATCTCCTCCGAATTCCTCCACGAAATTCTGTACCTAAAATTTAAAAAATATATTTTCAAACTTCTATAATACCCATTCGAATAACACGTATTTTCTAATTCCTCTAACAGACCATTTATTTGTAATTCTCTGATTGTCATTGGCTTCAACATTACACAGTTTCCTCGTCCGTAGATGTGACCACTTTCTTAGTACATAGACTGTCCTTGAGCGCTTACAGCGTGAGCTTTGTATACGTTGTACCTGTAACCTTACCATGCACACGACACACAAGTCCCCAAGTTCCGAGCTTTGTTTATAATACAGTATGTTGTTATTCATTCATTCATTCATTCATTTATTTTATTCCATAGATCTTACATGAGCAATGAAGCTTTAAGATGTGGAACATGTCAACATTTTACAATATTACAATTACAATTTTTACAAATTTTTTATAGTTTTACAATTTAGTAATTTTCTACAATTTTTACAATGTTGTACAATTTTTTGTACATTTTGGCGAGATGTAGTGAGATGAAATGAGGTCCGAGGATTCGCCAAAATATTACCCGGCATTTGCCTTTTCGGTGGGGGAAACCTCGGAAAAACCCAACCAGGTAATCAAATCAAAGGGGGTAATCAAATCAAAGGTGTTGATGCCAAGGACTCGCCATACACCATCCGGCTTCAGTCCCACGGCTGTGGAAAACCTCGGAAGAAACCAAAGTCCAAAGGGGGATCCAACCCAAGCCCGAACGCAGCTCCGGATCAGCAGCCCAGCGAGTCTGCCGACTGAGCTACATCGATGGCTCTACTAAAAGTATACAATACATAGCCAATCAGATTATTAAATTTACAAACGCAAGCGATCATTCATCAGTTGAGCTATATTATAATACAAAACAATTTAATTAAATTTAAGGCATAAACAATTCAACCAGTTGTGATATACAGAAATTGATAATACATATCATGCAAACTACTTCAAATTACAAACACAAACAATTTATCAGTAGAGCTATATAGATTACTATTCAATTTAAAGCATATACAATTCATCGGCCAAAACTATACAAATATATACAATACAAAGTAGCATACTTTCATTAAGCTATACAAATTTGTGCAATTAATATCAAGTAGATTAATTCAATTTATAATCATAAACAATTCATCAGTTGAGCTATACATACTACCATTCAATTTACAGTAGGTCTATATACAATTCATCAGTAGAGCTACACAGACTAGTAATCATTTTAAGAACATATACAATTCATCAGCCAAACTATACAAACATATACAATCAAATTAGTTCCATTTACAAACTTATTTTCGTTAAATACAATTCATATGAAGTAGATCAATTCAATTTATGCTTAAACAATTCATCAGTTGACCTATACAGTATACAGTACATACAATTCATCAGTTATGCTAAACAAAAAATACAATACATAGTAAACAGATTAAGTCAATATATGGGATCGTTGCCCAAGCAGAATCGTGATGAACTTGAAGATTCACATTCGAAAGTCAGCTATAACTGCTGAGGATATCATCTTATTAACCACACGTTATTCCCCTCCCGGCTGGATGATAATGGTTCACTTCTATTGAGGCATTTGGACGTCAGGCCAACAGTGAGCTGAGAGGCATTGCTTTCCATGGGATATCGCGCAACTGATTTCATTTTTATACCATGTCATGGCATGCCACAATATGTGTGGTTTAATAAGCAGTGCTTGTATTTTGTATTTCCTTGGTGATGAAAGGCCGTTACTGGCAGAAGGACGGTGCTTTAAAATCGTGTTAACCCTCCTGCTACCAAGGTTTTTTGCAACTTATTACTGCCAAAGGGGGTAATGCAATTACCCCGATCAAAATCATGGTACAACGTTTGTTAAACATTTGGAATATTAACAATGTGCAGGGACATCATTTTATTTTTACTTCAATTTTATTGTACCTGAGTTTTTGAATGTACTTCACTCCCACCCCTTCTACTAATGAAGTTCCAACTGTCCTCTACACACAGATCCAAGACTGCATATAGTAAACAGCACTGAGTTAGTGAGTATAGTACGTTCTAGAAATATGTTCTCGTTTTCCAGTGACGAAAGAGCTTTCAATATTGAATCATATTTTCGCACAGGTACTGTCCGTTTGTCTACGTCGCATTCCGATTTCCTCCACCTGCTTCTGTTCGCCCCTCTGTAAAAGCAGGGCTGTCTTAGCTCTTTTCTGAAAACATTAATTTGTGTTAGGAATTTGACGTTTACGTAATATTATACAACTGTTTAAAATAACTTAAATAAAAGGACCTCGTTAAGTAATTAACCGTCACATGATTTCCCTCCTTTCTACGATCCTGCGGCATAACCACTTGGACGGACATTAGATAGCATGTCTGAGTAATTTTATCTGTGCGGGTCGGGCAGAAGTGAAAATTGAATTTACAGTACGTAAGGTACTCTTTTATAGACTAGGTACAAAATTATTTCAACATGAGTTACTAGTACGAAGGACGAAACTGGCAATTGGAATTAGATGCAATAGTCTATAGTGCGATCATATGCACAAAAGAACTGAAGCCTGTATCGAAATGAACGGCCACCATTTTCAAAAATGTGTTTAAATATCCATATTATGATTATTTTTCAATTTAACTTCATTCTCTATATTGTACGCTAATGTGCTGATAGACAGTATAATCTACACTGCATAAATGAATACGTTCGCATGGCCAACTCAGTTCGTGAGTAAAAACACTTATTCTTAATACAGTACTGTATTAAGATTAAACAAAAACCTAATGAAAATTATCGAACTCAAAATTGCGATATTTCCTAGTTTACGTAAATGGACGAACTACTTTTCTTCCCTCCTATATCTAGTAAATTGATTTGTTTGTGTTTTACGCCAGTATCATCGAACTACAGTCGTGGAAGGGGGTAGCAATCTGTGTTTTCGGTTCTCTAAAGGTATAGCCAGGTTGAAATTAAAAATGATAGTAAAAATAAAATGATGTCCCTGTATATATTATTGACTATATAACATTATTTTCTACTTTTTAAAAATACAGGGTGATTAAAAAATCCCGTTTCATTTTGTTGAAACGTGTACCAAAATTAATGAACTTCAGATATATTATTGGTGACACTTTGAGAAAACATATCAGTACAGTTAAACTTGCCTGCTTTCCATTCAAGGCAAACTCCTCAACGCTATATAAATTTGACAGTGTGGAAAACACAGCTATAAGCAATGAAAGTCGTGTTATAATAGTGCATTATGCAACGAGCCTATAATGATAGTAATTAAGAATCGAGTATGGATATTTATGAAACAAGCGCAAGCGAGCTCGAGTTATAGGCGAGTTCACACCTGTGGAGTAACGGTCAGCGCGTCTGGCTGCGAAACCAGGTGGCCCGGGTTCGAATCCCGGTCGGGGCAAGTTACCTGGTTGAGGTTTTTTCCGGGGTTTTCCCTCAACCCAATTGCAAATAACTTTCGGTGCTGGACCCCGGACTCATTTCACCGGCATTATCACCTTCATATCATTCAGACGCTAAATAACCTAGATGTTGATACAGCGTCGTAAAATAACCCAATAAAATAAATAATAAATTATAGGCGAATTTCATACGACTTTTTATGCTCGACCATATTTCTAACTTGAAATTACCGGTATTCAGATGTATACATTTTATTTGTATCTGACAAGATCGGAAGTGACCTTGTTCTAGGCCGTGAATTGTGAGATGTGCGCAGACGCGAAAGTATTGATTTTTTCCAAGGAACAATAATGGCATTGACCTTGACGTAGTCCCGTTAATCTTTATACTATTATAATATTATAACCTTGATTATTGAATTCGACATTGAAAAACGAGATGACAAATTGAATTTATTTGAATATTATTTACAATTAACGTTAATTATTATACTAGTAACAGAACATAACCTTCTGCGACAGTATTGGATTTCCAGCCTCCGTGACTTTTCGCTAATTCTCTTTCGATTGCATATCCGAGAATAATCGATACTTGCGGTTTTATAACGGTACAAAGCTGACTTGTCATTGGCTGAACACATGTAAGCTAAGTTATCATTGGCTGAAGACCTGTACTTTAATGAGTAGGTGTACTTTAATGACATGCATTAAAGGACTGCTACCAGGTGTATAATTAGTACATTTCGGCATGGTCGAGCATAAAATGAATTATAAATCATTTCGATTCCTGTGTTTGTAGAAATTTAAATATTCATGTACAATACATACAACTATGAATATCTTCAAGACATTTCTTTATAATAAAATAAAATCTTTAAAAATTGTAAAGGTAAATAAATAAAAATATAAATCTAAGAAAATAAATTTTAATCTTTTGCTCAAATCAAATATATTGCAATGAATATCTCTGAAAAAGGCTCTACTACTAATTATTTCTAACAAAATCACTTTTATAATAATTATAACATGCAGAAATAAAAAAAAATGAAAGCAAAGGTCGTGATACTCATGATCAGAGACCGGAAGTTTGGGCGTTATGAATCATTAAAATAGATAGGCAAAAAGGCATCATAAATAGCTAAAATAGGCAGGCAAAAAGGCATTATATGTAGCTAAAATATGCAATAAAAGGCAATTATTAAAACCTTGCACTTTCCACAAAGGAATTTCGGTAGCAAGAAATCTTTACATAATTCGAATGCAAATTGAGATTTTCGACTCGATGTTGCAATTACTGTTGGAAGCAAAGAAATCTTCTTCCCAGTAGCCTTGGAAAGTGCATTTTTGTGTTTGGTTGTACTGATATGTTGCGATATGAAATGTTTAGCTAGCTACAACAACGTCGCAATGAAAATTGAAAGAAAAATAACCGTTAAAAATAACGTTAGACCCGAACTCATTGTTGCCTTGTCAAATAAACACAAGCGATAATTAAAACGCTTACTGTTATACATTTTTTGCACGGCAGCACTCATTGTTGGCAAAGAGAATATGAACTGACTGAAAGACAATGATATACATTTCGCAAAGTCACTTTCCTTGTAGCGGTTATAGAAATAAATTAAAATATACCTGTAGGCAATTTTAATAATGGATTAATAAATAATAGATAAATAATCAAATAAAGGCAAAAAACATTTATTTTGTAAATTAGGCATTTAGGTATATTAAAAAAGCAGAAAGAGCAACATACGAGTAAAACTGTGACGTTTCAATCACAAAGGTATAATTCGTACAGATTTACTTTCAAAATGAAGATAGATTTAACTTACTTAATTACTTACTGACTTTTAAGGAACCCGGAGGTTCATTGCCGCCCTCACATAAGCCCTCTATCGTTCCCTATCCTGAGCAAGATTAATCCATTCTCTATCATCATATCCCACCTCCCTCAAATCCATTTTAATATTATCTTCCCATCTACGTCTCGGCCTCCCTAAAGGTCTTTTTCCCTCCGGCCTCCCAACTAACACTCTATATCCATTTCTGGATTCGCCCATACGCGCTACATGCCCTGCCCATCTCAAACGTCTAGATTTAATGTTCCCAAATATGTCAGGTGAAGAATACAATGCGTGCAGTTCTGTGTTGTGTAACTTTCTCCATTCTCCTTAACTTCGTCCCTTTTAGCACAGAACCTTATTCTCAAACACCCTTAACCTATGTTGCTCTCTCAAAGTGAGAGTCCAAGTTTCACAACCATAAAGAACAACCGATAATATAACTGTTTTATAAATTCTAACTTTCAGATTTTTTGACAGCAGACTGGATGATAAAAGCTTCTCAACCGAATAATAACAGGCATTTCCCATATTTATTCTGCGTTTAATTTCCTCCCGAATGTCATTTATATTTGTTACTGTTGCTCCAAGATATTTGAACTTGTCCACTCTTCAAAAGATAAATTTCCAATTTTTATATTTCCATTTCGTACAATATTCTTGTCACGAGACATAATCATATACTTCATCTTTTCGGGATTTACTTCCAAACCTATCTCTTTACTTGCTTCCAGTCAAATTCCCGTGTTTTCCCTAATCGTTTGTGGATTTTCTACTAACATATTCACGTCATCCGCATAGACAAGCAGCTGATGTAACCCGTTCAATTCCAAACCCTCTCTGCTATCCTGGACTTTCCTGATGGTATATTCTAGAGCAAAGTTAAAAAGTAAAGGTGATAGTGCGTCTCCTTGCTTTAGCCCGCAGTGAATTGCAAAAGCATCTGACAGAAAATGACACATACGGACTCTGCTATACGTTTCACTGAAAGACATTTTAACACATAGATTTAACACATTTAAAAAGGCATTCTGCCAAAGTTCCGGTCTCTGATCATGATAATATAAATAACAGCATGAATAATGATATGGATAACAGAAAATGAAATAATTTGGAAGCAGACAAACTAAAAAAAAAAATGTAGGAAATTAAGCTATAAATTAAATTTAATATCATGGAATATTCATGACACATACTACTAAGGGGGTAACAAGATCATCCCACTTAAAAACGCGAATTACTTATTAAAGTAGATTAGTTCTTTATGTTACTCTTATTTCAACATGTTAGTAGACATATAACGGACAAATATATGGAATTTCAAAAATAAATATGCAGAAAAATGAAAATAATATTTAAAAATCATCTGTGGGGTAATCCTATTACCCCATTGGTAGCAGGAGGGTTAATAAAATCTTAACAGTTCCCTTTCTACAAACGTTACATAATATCTGTAATATTACTACACGTATGCATCTTAATATTTCACAGTGTAACTTATGTCTACATGCTACATCTCATAAGCAAATTTCGTAACGTGCAGTCAAATCTCAATGGGGCAGGTGTTAGCACAAGTTACTGTCGGTTGTGTCGTTGTTCCTCCCAGTCCCCGGTATAAATTAATGATGTACAGCACTTGAGAAAGGCCTTATATACGTGACACTGTCACATCGAAGTGGGGTTCAGGGCTGACAACGTTAGAACGTGAAGGAAATCATATACAAGTCTACGGAATTCCTGTCACGGAATTTGTCGACATCTGTTGAAAGACTCTAGAATCTCCTATTTTGTTTGAGTTGAGATATTTAAATTAGAGAGGACAGCACTAGTGGAGGTTCCAAATTAATAAGACCAGCAACTCTCTCCTACTCTCGTACAGTGCGTTTCTCTTCTCTACCGTCTATTTCTCTCTCTCGTTCTCTTAGGGTAATGAAATACCACCTCATTTTCGTTCTCCATTCCGTCTCTTCAGGTTTTACTAACGAGTTACCTGTGCCGTCATTTGTTTATTCTGCGAGTCGAATAGTAGAGTTACGCGTGGGAGAGTCAGATATATGTATACTGAAATATTACTCTATCTCGGGACCTGATATAGGTAGGATTACGAAAGAAAGGCATTCAGATCTCATATATGAAATTGTAAAGCGTATGCTTGATGAATAGTGCTTTATTAAATATTTCGTGTAGGTGGTCTGAAAAGTTCTATACAAGTTCTGAAATTACATTAACTCGAGCTTACTGAATCTAGTGTGCCATGTAAAATTTTATTACACGAAAAGAAAAACTTTATTTTCATTTTATTATATAATTAATTTCCTTCTTTATTCATGTACTGTACACATGAAATTGAAGTTTTATAACGACGCAAGTTCTTCGTAACAAGTTTCAAGATTTTTCCTGCCTATAAAAATATTTTGTCAACGTGTAATGCTGGAGAACTTCCTTCAAATCCCGGAGATTTTAATACATATTAGCAGGGTCCGAATTTTGATGACCTAAAGATATCTAAAAGTGATCTATAAAATTACTTAAAAATCAATAAAATGATCTAAAAAGACTTAACAATATTTGTCTTCATTTTAGGGCAGCGTTTCTCAAACTTTTCTGAAGTGGGGACCACTTCTTTAAGTCAGAATAAGTTCCGCAGACCACCATACTCTTGTTCCCTTCGAAAGCAAATTTATCGTTTTTGTAGCATATTTTAATATCAGTATACTTATATTTTAAAATAGAATTAATTAATTACAATACTTTTCTCATTATATTTTTGTAGCCAATCACAAGTAACTTATAACAAATTCTGTGCATTGTTGATTCATCGCTTGCCTATTAGTAGTTAGTTGTTTGAAATCCTTCTTATGTGATACACGCTACTACACTCTGTTAAATAGTGGCCATTATAAATAATGGAAAACTGGCTTCCATCCGGATCTTTGAAAAGAAAGAAACATGATGATACACTTCATTTATGCAGTTTTAATAGTTCAGAAGCTGTGTGTGAATAAATATATTAATATCAGTGATTATAGTGCCATTAAAAAAAGATCTATTCCTAGTGGTAGCTATTCAAAAAAAAAAATACTTTCGTAAATATGACAAGAGTTATTTGGAACTTGGATTTACTTGGTGTGGCAATGAGAGTGAACCAAAACCTCGGTGCGTTGTTTGTTAAGAAGTGCTTTCAAACGAGTGTATGAAACCCGCGAAATTGAAACGGCACTTAGACACGAAACACACAAGCGTAAAAAGTAAATCTGTCGGATTTTAAAATAGGCGGAGTCTAAAATTTCTTATATTGTCATCTGGAAAAACAAAATAAAAAATTAATGCAGACACATGTCCAATTTTCAACAAGTAAAGATGCAATTTGGCACGTTCTTATTATTGGTGTACGACGTACAGTATGTGCCCATTTCAATGTGCAGACTAGGTGTCGGCAAAACTATTAAGAAAGTCATAAATACATGAAAAGGTTCGGTAATTTGGTCCTCTGTTATGAATTCGGATGGTCCCTGGCTGGGTTACAGGCTCGACGCCAGATATGCAGGGAAAAGATGGCGAGAAACGCCACGTTCATAGTGCTTTAAATCCCTCTTTTGTTGTTGAGAGTAGAGTGGGAAGTGGGTAGACGGGTAGGGTAAGAAATTTCATAAGATATTAATACTGGGAGAAAAAGTGAAAGACGATTTCCATATGTAATTTCTAAACTCTGAGATTTTCAGCTATAGTGTGATGCGCAATTCGTTTGAATTTTATTTTTTCTTCTGTTTTTTTGAAGGACTACAAGGACAGAACTCGAGGACCACATGTGGTCCGGGGACCATAGTTTGAAAAACGCTGTTTTAGGGTATGGCAGTACAGCACAGTTCTTACTTCTCTAACGTTAGACTGAAATTAAAAGCTAATATTAAATTAAACTCCCGAATTTGTATGTTCTAGGAAAGGGCACGTATAAAAATATCACATTATACAGAATTATTGCAGTAGGTAACCATCAGCATATGCTGGTTCTCGAAACTTTGGTAACGCCTGTTGTCGGAAAGCACATTATTTTCTGTACTGTGAAAAACTCCTTTCCACATCCACTGATACAACTGGAGTATATCGTAGAAGCGGGTAAAGTCAATCAGTGGGTGTATAATCGATCATTTGCAATTTTTATTGAAAATTATATATTATCTCAGTTACTTGTTAAAATGTTGTTATGCTGACTTCATTGCCTGTCATTGCAAATGTAAGCGAGAGGGACAACAAAAAGCCTGCGAATGCCAACAATGGGAACACTGTGTAATTAATTACCGTTCGAAGTGAAAATTGTTATTTTCAACTTTTTTCTTAAATGAAAACAAAGTCTTACAAACTCTAAATTATCGTCAGCAGTGAAAGGAGACAGGAAGTATACGTAAATACTCTTCGTTGAGATTTTATCCTGAAGTAATAGTTTTGCATTTCGTAAATGTTAGTATTGAAACTTATTATTTTTAAGAAAACTTGTACCTTTGTAGGGTTAAGTCGATCATGACATCGACCTACTCGAAGCAGATAGGACCAGCAGGAAGAATAAATTGTTCACCGAAATACCTCCAACTAACACTTATAAAACATAAAAACACATTTTAATACTTATATTGATGACAAAGAAGATTTAAGAATTCAAAATTTTCTTGAAATACCAACTTTCAATTATAATATAAAATGCTATTTTCAACATTATTTAGGTTTATAACAGATGTGACATGAGGAGGGAAGATTTCAAATAACATGTCATATAAACTAAGCAATGTTGTTGTATTTTAGATTCTAAGGTGTGTACAAAATGTGGTATTTCAATGCTAAATTTACGCAAGAAATTCTTAAATCTTTGTTTGTTCTTTCCCCACTATCCCATCAATATAAAATGTGTTTTTCTGTTTATAAGTTGGCAATCATAGTCACGATTGCACAGTGGACACCTAAAGACCTAATTGTATCGAATAGTATGATCACAGTAACAAAAGATACACTATATAATGTTATAGCATATATTGAAGATGATTGTTTTTTACACCCCTTATAACAAATAAAATATATGTAATACACTTAATTTGTTTTTTTTTTTAACATAAACAGTGATCGACTATACTCCGCAATATTTTAAAATCGATCTTAAATTAAAAATTAAATGGTGATCGAATTTACCCTATTTAATCAGGTAACTTCGATCACAACTCAAATAAAAAAACAGTTTTTTATAGATTGTAATTCAATTCTTGTAACGTGTCTTCATAAGTGAAGGATATGACGACAAAATGCTATATTCTGAGGAACTTCGCTCCATTGCATAACCTCAGTATCATAAAAAAATTGCAAAAATTTTGATCGACTTTACCCTCTTCTACGGTAATTAACAGATGCGCATCAAGAGGTCATATAAGGTTAAACCGGTCATTGTATTCTAGCTGCAGATATTTAAAATGTTTACACTGCTCACCAATTTCAGTGAGCTATTTCCATCATACAAACTCTTTAATAAACATGAATGGATTTATGCTGAAATGATGTAGTTGGATTATTTAGAGAGGAAACCATAACAACTGTTCTGTATCCAACATGTAAACATAGTGGAAAATAACACGTTGATCCGATTTTTGGGACCATTAATCATTGAAACACCGAATACATTTAAACCGGAAATTAAATGTTCAAATAGCCTATGCGCATAAACGTACGATCCATAATCGGATTGAAGGCAAGGCATTTTAACTTTGTGCTCGGCAACTCAATTGCGAAACTAATTATAAATACATTAATAAATAATAAGCAGGCTACATCCCCGCCGGAACTAGCACTGAGTGCTCAGTCTTCAATAAACTCAAGTTAATGGAATCTCCTGTTAGTACTTCAATGTGATAAATATCTTTATAAAACACATGGTGTTGTTGTTCTCTTACTGTACGTTGAGAAATCAAATCAGAAGTTCCATAACATTGTAATAACACAGTCTACTATATACAGTCACGAAGCTTGAGTTTTGAGGGTGCTAGAAACAATAGACTGTGACGGTTCTATTTTGCATTGCCTGTAATGAGGCGATATTAGCGATCCTAGTGGTGAGCAACTATCTATTGTTTGCATATTTACTACGTATTGAGCTTCGCGACTGTATATACTAGACTGTGGTAATAATAAGATTTATACTTATGATTTATTTGTACAGAACAAGACATAGTTCCAATTACAACAGATATATATTTACATATCCAAAAAATAAAGAAATAAAAGATGACAAAGATTTTAATAAGGATAAGAATACAAGATACAGATATAAATACAAATGACAATTAAAAATAAAAGTAGATCGATGCTGTTATAAATAAGATACACATACACACGGGAAAAACGATCAAGGTCCATCAAAAATCGAAATTGAGGTAATAATGCTATCTTATAGTGGAAAGGAAGTACTATCATGTGATGTAGCTAGTAATAAGAAATCATCGTTCTTGACATTCCACTACGTCAATTTCTATTAAATGCACACATAACAAAGTATTAAGTGCTTAAACTTTAAATTTCGTTTTTCTCAAAACTTTCTAAAATGGACCTTGATCGTTATTCCCGTATACCCTTCAAATACGAATGAAAATAAAAAAAAATACATATTATTAAATAGTTAAATACTGGTATAAATACAAGATACATCTGCAAATATAAACGAAAATTACAAATAATAAATATATAAATACTGTTATAAATGCAATATACAGATATAAATACAAATGAAAATTTAAAATTTAAGTAGATGATTATTGTTATAAATACAAGATACAGCTACAAATATAAGTGAAAATTAGAAATAAGAAATAAAAAATAGATAAATGCTGTTATAAATGCAAGATATAGATAGAAATAGAAATGAAAATTAAAAATGAAAGTATATGAAAAGATACAGATATAAGTACAAATGAAAACTAAAAATAAAAGTAGATAAATACTGTTACATATAAATATAAATTATAATTAAAAATAAAAGTAGATAAATAATGTAAATATAAGATGCAAATATAAATACAAATGAAAATTAAAAATGAAAGTAGATAAAATGATACAGACATAAGTACAAGTGAAACTTAAAAGTAAACGTAGTTAATAATGTTACATATAAATATAAATTATAATTAAAAACAAAAGTAGTTGAATATTGTTATAAATACGAGTATAAGATGCAAATATAAATACAAATGCAAATTAAAAATGAAAGTAGATAAAAAGATACAGATATAAGTACAAATGAAAATTAAAAATAAACGTAGATAAATATTGTTATAAATATATATAAATACAAATGAAAATTAAAAATAAAAGTAGATAAATACGGTTATAAATGTAAGATTCAAATATAAATACAATGAAAATTAAAAATTAAAATAGATAAAAAGGATACAGATGTAAATACGACTGAAAATTAAAAATAAATGTAGATAAAATATACTGTTATAAGTATAAGATACAAATATAAATACAAATGAAAATTAAAAATTAAAATAGATAAAAATGATATAGATATAAATACGATTGAAAATTAAAAATAAATGTAGATAAGTACTGTTATAAATATAAGATGCAAATATAAATACAAATGAAAATTAAAAATGAAAGTAGATAAAAAGATACAGATATGAGCACAAATGAAAATTAAAAATAAATGTAGATAAATACTGTTATAAATATATATAAATACAAATGAAAATTCAAAATAAAAGTAGATAAATACTGTTGTAAATGTAAGATTCAAATATAAATTCAAATGAAAATTCAAAATTTAAAATAGATAAAAAGGATACAGATATAAATACGATTCAAAATTAAAAATAAATATAGATAAATACTGTTATAAGTATAAGATGCAAATATAAATACAAATGAAAATTAAAAATGAAAGTAGATAAAAAAGACACAGATTTAAATACAAATGAAAGTTACAAATAACAAATGAAAAATAGATAAATACTGTCATAAATATAAGATACAGATATAAATACAAATGAAAATAAAAAAAATTATATTATATTCTTAATTAAAACTTTTCAATAATTTATCTCGTTTATATTATTTAGGTTATGTTACAGCTTCTGCTATATGAGATTATGGATAGTCACGTATCAGAGATTGTTTAATATATATTGATAATTGATGTGGAATGTGACTGTTTTAATAAAAATAAAACTAAATCAACAAAGCCTTCTTGACTAGTAACCGTCCATAGAGTTCAATAAAGACTGTATAGTTGGCACAACTTTACTGGTAACAAGCAAACAGCTCATCATAACATACTATTGCCATCTAGCGGAATATTTGTAATGATGAGATGGTACAGTAATACATTTTCAAGACAGTTTAGTATTTTAGCAAGTGAGTTAATATTTTATTGTATTACATTACTTTAGTACACTACTTAGCTGCTTTGTTCTAATCGTGTATTATTTAATTTACGAATTTTGATTTTCTCTAGATAAATCAAAAACTCTAATGAGATTGCTGTAGATAAAAATGTTCCTTTCTGAATACAATATTTGACGTGTATGAGGTTTTTGTCTCAAATACGTTTATTTACTTTTAATTATGAGTTACTTTTGAAACACCTTGTATCCTTATTTTGCATAAATTATTATTATTATTATTATTATTATTATTATTATATGACATATGTAAAAGAATCAGTTCAAACTACCTGTTATTTCCTGATGATCTCAAAATCTTTCGCTCAATAAATAGTTCTGCCGATTGCCAAACTCTTCAAAATGATATTAACTCTATTGAACTTTGGTCTGACGATAATGGAATGAAAATTAATGAAACAAAAACTTTTGTCATTTCGTACTCACGAAAAACTACTTCCATAAAATTTAATTATTCTCTTAACAATGTCTGTATTATTAGGAAAAATTCTATTAAAGATCTTGGTGTATTACTCGATTCTAAATTATATTTTCATGATCGTGTTTAATATATTTATAATCATTCAATAACAATGCTTGGTTTAATAAGATCTATAACATTATTTTTCTACTCCAGAGTCTCTATTAATTCTATACTTTACTTTGGTTCAATCTTAACGTTAATATGCATCTGTAGCCTGGAATTCCATTACTTCAACTGATTCGGTTAAATTGGAAAATATTCAAAGAAAATTTATTTCCTTATGTGCTTTTCGATTTATACTCAATTCCTCTGACTTCAATTATGAGATTACCTGTAAATATTTTAACTGTTGTAGCCTTTATTCTAGACGTCAAAATTTTGATTATCAATTTTTTTTTTTTGCAAAGTGATCAAGGGTGATATTGATTGTGAGTCTATCATAAACAATATCAGTCTTCGTATTCCTACAAAAGGTATAAGATTAAAAAAAAAAATTATAACAGAAATTCAAAATCACTTTCTCCAGTCTGTAGATGCATAAAATATGCCAATTTGCATGGACACAATTTAGATCCTTTTAAGGTATAGTTTCGTTTTGATTATTAGTATTTACTGTCCTTGTTGTTAATTTTATTAATGTATGTTTTTCTTGATTTAAGATATTATTTTATTTATTTTTGCACCTTTGTATTTTCTGTTTGTGTATTGTGCTGAACTACAATTGGCCTCTGGCTGTTGTTTAGCACACAAACATAAATAAATAAATAAATAAATAAACAAATAAATAAATAAATAAATTAATAAGTTATTATTATTATTATTATTATTATTATTATTATTATTATTATTATTATTATTATTTACTTACCTACTGGCTTTTAAGGAACCCGGAGGTTCATTGCCGCCCTCACATAAGCCCGCCATTGGTCCCTATCCTGAGCAAGATTAATCCATTCTCTATCATCATACCTCACCTCCCTCAAATCCATTTTAATATTATCTTCCCATCCACGTCTCGGCCTCCCTAAAGGTCTTTTTCCCTCCGGCCTCCCAACTAACACTCTATATACATTTCTGGATTCGCCCATACGTGCTACATGCCATGCCCATCTCAAACGTCTGGATTTAATGTTCCTAATTATGTCAGGTGAAGAATACATTGAGTGCAGTTCTGTGTTGTGTAACTTTCTCCATTCTCCTGTAACTTCATCCCTCTTAGCCCCAAATATTTTCCTAAGAACCTTATTCTCAAACACCCTTAATCTCTGTTCCTCTCTCAAAGTGAGAGTCCAAGTTTCACAACCATACAGAACAACCGGTAATATAACTGTTTTATAAATTCTAATTTTCAGATTTTTCGACAGCAGACTGGATGATAAAAGTTTCTCAACCTAATAATAACAGGCATTTCCCATATTTATTCTGTGTTTAATTTCCTCCCAAGTATCGTCTATATTTGTTACTGTTGCTACCAGATATTTGAACTTCTCCACCTCTTCAAAAGGTAAATTTCCAATATTTATATTTCCATTTCGTACAATATTCTCGTCACGAGACATAATCATATACTTTGTCTTTTCGGGATTTACTTCCAAACCTATTTCTTTACTTGCTTCCAATAAAATTCCCGTGTTTTCCCTAATCATTTATTATTATTATTATTATTATTATTATTATTATTATTATTATTATTATTATTATCATCATTATTATCAATCTTACATACATTGCAAGGTCACAACGTGTTAAGCTACAGCGAATGTCTCAGACTCCATGTTATCTGCAGTAATTGTACGCTGCAGTCTAGGCAGGGGATACATATGTGCACGTTTAGGGCACGGTGGAGCCGTCTGTACCGGACGTTTTTGTGCTCTGAATTGAGGTCACGCCACGAGTCAGATAAGTCCGTTGTTCCTTCCTTAAATTAACAGCATCACAAATGTTCAACAGCAAGAAACAGTCAGATAAAACAATTGCAGTGGTTGGTACCAGCTGGTAACCCAGTCTGTGTTCCGTTGTAGAGTAAATACAAATAGAAAATAACTGCTATAGACAATACAAGTTATAATTGAACAAATACACGCCTTACTTTGGGAACCTTCTAAAACTTCTTAAAATAATACAGTAGTTAGTAGTAAGTTGAAATACAAACCCTGATTCTCCGTTTCAGGCAGAAATCTTACATCATATTAACGGAATATTAGTTGTTATGGTGTATGGTAAATAAAAAACAAATTTATTATAATTAGATTGCTATAAATTTGGTCGTAATGATGATATTTTTTTTATCTTCAGCTAAATAAAGGAACTTTTGGCTACTGAATGACCTTAAAGTGGATATTATCTACTGCGTTGTAAGTTAAAAATTATTTATTACATTCATTTCATTAGTAGGGGAGACTGTTGTACCTTTAGCATAGTGTACCTTTGAACATTTTTTGTTTTTTAATGTGTTAGAGGACTCAAAATGAAGTAGATTGTAGAGAAAGCCGCTAAGTAGCTCTGGTCGTATTTTCAGTTTGATTTATTGCAAAGTGTGAGTTCCGTGGACAAAAGAATTTTTTTAGTACCAAAAGTAAACATTTCGTTCATTGATAATGTTTTCTAACACAAAACCAGATTGTATTTGTTAATATCTTTCAAGTACGGTGTGTTCCCTATCATCTGGTGAGTATTAACACATTTTAATTTCCATGATTTATTTGACACTCTAGTTTTGGGAGCCATATTTGTTTAAACGTGCACCCTCTTGTACCTTTGAACACAAAACATCTTGTTCCATGGAACATGTTCCAAATTACACGATACTATCAGTTTTTGTTTTTCTTTTATTTTAAGGTCATGTCACGAAGTAAGTCTGGAATTAAAGAGGTCCCCAATTGATTCGGATGACTTGAAGAAAGCTGTTGAAGCAGTTATTGCTCCTCCAGGAAATAAAATCTCAATCAGAGAAGCCTGCTCTGGTTTATGATGGCAAATACATTTTAAATATGATTGTGAGTTCTCACAGCTATATTCCCACCTATATTCCATGTGTTCCAACTTACAAGAGGGTATGTTCCAAGGTACATGATCCTGTTGTACCTTTGAACACATTACATATCTCTTCATTTTATTTTTTCCATCCTTAATAGATATGTAAAATAGGAAAATACATACAGGAAGTTGTAAAGGAATCTTCAGTAATTATTTCAAGCATTTTTTCATTTAAAAAATTTAATTTCCCAAAATTAAAAAAAATAAAATGTGAAAAGTGTTTAAAGGTACAACAGTCTCCCCTACATATTTTTCAGAAACTGTTGAACGTATTTAGTTAAAACAGTATTCATAACAATCCAGGCTGTGAATCAGTGAAGCTGTTGGGAATGTATGTAGCTTCCAAGTTGAAGTAAAATGATCATATTGGTTATGTTAGCAAAACTTATCCAGAGTTTTATTTTTAATGAAAAGTTTGGTAGATAAAATTCCTCTGTATTTCATGAGAAATGTTCATTTTGCTTTATTTGAAAATATTTTTCGTTATGGCTTTTTTATTTATGATACTAGTGCTTTCATATATGACATTCTTCTATTGCTGAAGAAAGTTTTAAGAATATTACAAAGCCTTAATGTAGACCTCTCTTCAGTCAAGAGGAAATCATGAGAGTTTTTAGATTATATATTTTATGAGGTTTCAATATACTCTATATTAAGAATAATGAGGAATATCATTCACTAAGACATAATTATGAAGGAAGGAACCTCTTCTCTCGTAAAATACCGTTGCATAGATTGACTACGACTGAGAAAAGTTATGTATATACCTACTGGTTTAAAGATTTTTAATATTATGTTACCTGTAGATATTAGAAATTTGATAGTATCAGTATTCAAGCAAAAATTTAATCAATGGTTAGTTGCCAGACCATTTTATTCTCTAAATGAATGTTTCAATCTAAGTTTGATTTTTAAATTATTGTTGGTTTAATTGACGAAACCTATTGCATTGTACTAAATAAAGTGCGAAATCCTACTTCCACGTCTACATCTACATCTTCATCTTCTAATTCCATGTCCATTGTATCTAAAGAAAATGACACTCCTTCATAACAATTGTTCATTTAATTAATGTATTAATCAGGTTATTTGTAATTATACTATAAAATGTTTAAATTAAATTATGATTTCAGTAGATAATGAAAACGTATTTCTGTTATAATAACAAAATAAAAGCGTAGTACATGTAATTAATATTTTAAAACCTGTATTTCGCTTTTCTCAATTGGCATTACTGAATAACAATCAATTTCTTTATAGCAGTAATCGATATTCATCTATTTCGACTTCACAATGTCTCAATAGGTTTATATAATCATTAATATTGTGTGAGCGAATTTTAGGGATATATTATTTATATTTTTATTTTATTCACGAAATAGTCCTAATAAATGTCACTCAAGGTCTGAGATTACTATAGATAATTTTACTATGTATTTTAGTAATTTTTAAATGCCTGTTTTTATTATTTTACTGCTTATTTTCTGAATATTAAGTGTGTATATGTCTGCCTATTTCACTTACTTGCTGGCTTTTAAGGAACCCGGAGGTTCATTGCCGCCCTCACATAAGCCCGCCATTGGTCCCTATCCTGAGCAAGATTAATCCAGTCCCTACCATCATATCCCACCTCCCTCAAATCCATTTTAATATTATCTTCCCATCTACGTCTCGGCCTTCCCAAAGGTCTTTTCCCCTCTGGCCTCCCAACTAACACTCTATATGCATTTCTGAATTCGCCCATACGTGCTACATGCCCAGCCCATCTCAAACGTCTGGATTTAATGTTCCTAATTATGTCAGGTGAAGGATACAATGCGTGCAGCTCTGCGTTGTGTAATGTCTGCGTATTTTAGCCAAAATAAATTCCTGAACTTCCGAACTCTATTTGAAGGAGTGGATTCCAAACTGCCGCAAGTCCAAATTCCAAGTTATGAGAAACATGAAAAAAAAAAGCTGATAAAATAAATTTGACGCTAGATATCCATGGCCCTTGGTAAAGCGTCGTAAAATAACCAGCTAAAAGATTACGAATTCAATAATTTAGTATTCAATAACAAAAATGTTAGTATACTAGAAAGAAATTATCTCTTCATATATTCTAAAATGTTTCGGATAAAAATATAATTGAAATTCCCATTGGTATCAAAGAACATTACCCAACATGGCTGCATGTAACAATCGGAAAAAGCACGGGAATATTTTATCTCCGTACTAGGTCATCCCCTGCTGAAGTTCTGATAACTTGTGAAATGTATAGTCCCCAGTTACACTGATAATTATCCGTGCTGCCTTGGTAATAATTCTTTTGTTTTTATACGTCAAGCTGTCTTTTGCAATTTACGAGCTATATTCTTTGAAAACACCCCTGCGTTTTCTGTGACATAAATATTACTTCAATTATTTGTAGTTTTGCAATTAAACGCGTAGCATTAGTAAGTGCCTCTTGTTGAATTTTCGCTTGCAAGGAAATTTATATCCCGCGATTAATTTCAAATGCAATAAAAGCTTTTGGGTACTTAAACGGTGAACATAATATACTGTAGCAAACTGCTTTTTCTGCAGTAATGTGCCACAGAGGTTTGTACCGAAATATATAAATTCATTAAATAAATTTGATTGACTTCTTTTCTTTACACCATCAATCACCAAACTCATCGAAAGCATTTTATAAATGAATAGCTAAGCAGAAAAACGTTGCAAGCGCCAAATTAAAATGTTACAGGAATAGAAAAGAAACACTTCTATGACCGGAAGGAAAAAGGTCTTAAGTCAATTTTTTGTAAAAATGAGATTTTTATATTCAGGGACAACAATTTTACAATTTAAAACGGCTAAAGTCAAATTTTACTTAACTGGATTTTTAATGTACGTTACCAAATGTCCTCTACTAAGGAAGTTCCACTCCACACAGAATAAAGACCGCAGAATAAGCAGTACTTGAGTTGCTACAAACTATATAGTACTTTCCAGAAATATGTCTAACTTGTATTTTCCATTTGATCACAATTGAGCTTTCCTTTGAATAAATTTAAGCACCAGGTAAATAGTCCTATAATTGTTTAAGACCCATTTTGCATTCCTAATAATTTACATTTCCCATTTATTTTGACATGAAGTCCTCAGTTTGTAAAAGCTAAAAGGGCTTAAGTGCAGCTATTTTTGGAAAAACATTAATTTTAAAGGAATTGGACTATTTTACGTAAAATATACAAATAATATTAAAAAACTCTTAATAAAGGCTCTCGTTAAGTAATTAACTTTCACGTGCTTTCCTATTTTTACAACCTTTTTCCTCCGGTATAACCACTTGACGGACATTCTTTTTTTAGACAGCATGTTCTGAGCCTGTATTCAAGGTTGTATTTTGCATTTTAAAGTGAAGATTGAATTCATAGTACGTAGAGTAGGTACAGAATTATTTCAATATTAAAACATTGCATTATGAAGGATTAAATGTCGGTTACAATGTTAAACAAATAGTCTATAGATGTGATAATATGCAAACAAAAGAACTGAAGCCTGATCGAAATGAAGCCATCATTTTCAAAATTGTTTTAAATATTATATTATGATTATTTTTATTCTAACTTTATTTTTTATATTGTATGCTAATGTCACATTAGACAGTCCATAAAAGCCTGCATAGTAAAAACTGTAATGTTGGATAACTCATATGGCTGAGTAAAACACTTATTCTTAATACAGTACTGTCACGGTCCGTATCCTGAAAGATTAATCCAGTCACTATGAAAATTATCAAACTCAAAATCGCGATATTATCCTCCCATTTACGTCTCAGTAAATGGTCTTTTTCCCTCCAGCCTTTTCTTCTAAACTCTATATTTCATATTTATTATCATTTGTGCTTTTAGGGGAGCAAGTGGTTTTCACATTTCTGCAAAGGTACTACCCTTGACAGGTTAATATTAAAATGTTAGTATGCATAAAATGATTCGCCCATTTTCTACAGAGGCAATTAGATGGACTGGACAAACAACAATGCAAGAATCTGGTTATAAAAACAGAATAAATTCAAATAAGACATCATTGACTATTATTTATAGAGCGTTACCAAATGTATTATTATTATTTTGAATATTGAACAGAATAAAGGACTTTTTAAGAATATTTAATACTTTTTTTTACAAACCATCTTACATTTTGATGCTTTCCATGTTTCCATATACTAAAAGTATAGTTAACAAATTGTATTTTTATTTGTTAATTAGTCTTTAAATAAAAATAATTGATGCCCTGAAAATTAAAAAAACTTTAAGGACCAGGGTAAATAGTCCTATAATTGTTTAAGACCCATTTTGCATTCCTAATAATTTACATTTCTCATTTATGTAGACATGACGTCTACTCAGTTTGGTTTCTAGTCTTAAAAGGGCTTAAATGCAGCTATTTTTGGTAATAATCAAGAAAAGTGTTAAATTAGCAACCTTATCTATTTTAGAAGAAATATAAACAAATAATATCCTTGAAGAACCTCTTAATTAGAAGAACTCTATAATTGACACCAATTTCAATCTTTCTACTGCTTTCCTGAAAAGTATACAATTTTTACTGAAGACCTTTTTCCTCTCGGCCACAGACTTGATGTTTAGCATTCTTTTTTTCCACAACCTTATAGGTTCTGCAGCCTGTATTCAAGGTTGTAATTCCATTTTAAACCAGTAGATTTCACTATAGTATAGGGCAAAGTACGTGCAACATTTCTATATTAAAACATTGCATTATGAAATTAAATGTCGGTTACAATGTTTTTCCACTTATCTATTCAGTTGTCATTTCTTTTGCCAGCTTTTACTCAATTACAAACCAAAATCAAACCTTTAAACAAATGGTGCTTTCTAGATGTGACGTCAACGTGGTGCAAACCAAATGAAAAGCTGTTTATTGAGGAAGCCCATCTTCAAAAACAAGAGTTTTAGAGGAGAAATAAAGAGAGTTGTCTTTTTTATTCTATCTACTTTATTAGTTTTTTATATTAAATAGGAGTCACATTCACATTCCAGAAAAAGCCTGCTTAAAAACTGTAATGTTGCAACACTTACTTATATGGCTTTAGGGAACCCGCAGGTTCATTACCGCCCTCACATAAGCCCGTCATCGGTCCGTATCCTGAGCAAGATTAATCCAGTCACTATCATCATATCCCACCTCCCTCAAATCCATTTTAATATTATCCTCCCATCTACGTCTCGGCCTCCCCAAAGGTCTTTTTCCCTCCAGCCTCCTAACTAACACACTATATTTCATATTTATTATCATCATATGGCTTTTAGGTAGGCCTAGTGGTTTCCCTCACATTTCTGCATACGGTCCACTACTACTACCCTTGATACATTCAATCACATACTAACACTCCCTATATGCATTTCTAGATTCGCCCATTGTACGTGCTACAGAGGCAATTAGATGGACTGGACATACGCCGTTTTAACAATGCAATGTTTAATGGTTATAAATATTACAGAATAAATATTTAAATTATCTCATTATTATTATTATTATTTATTATTATTATTATTAATATTGAACTTGCATTCCATGCACTTTTTACAAGATGTTTCCTCACATTTTTTTTCAGCACACTTCGTCAGGCTCTTACAATTTTGATGCTAGAGACACGAAAATTTTACTGCATGTACTATAAAGCATAGTTAACAAATTACATTATGAGATTTTTTATTTGTTAATTAGTCTTTAAATAAAAATAATTTGTGTAATAATAGGAACTAGAAAATTAAAAGTATAACTTTTGACAAAATAATAATTATTTTCTCTATTCTAAGGCATATATAGTTTTAAAATATAGATGCTAACAAGGGAAGGGTTTCGGCTCGAACAGGAATTTTTGGTTAAGAATTTGTACAGACGCTTACCTCACAATGGCGATGAAGTCCGTAAAAGCATTCATTTGTGTAACTCTCCGTTTGGTTGGTATTGGTCAATAAACTTCTTTAAAAATGTGCATGAGGATTCTCTATAAAATGCATGAAACAGCATGGAGCAGAGCAATAAGCACAACACGCAGAAGCAGTGGCGGCTCATGCGTATTTCTTAAGAGGAGGAAAGAAATTAACAGCACTAAATGACACCTTCTTGAATGAAACATGCTACAAATTAGCCTACATGCATACATGTAAGACCAGGTAGTGTTGGGGTTGGCCTTCCCTTCTGTATAGCAATAATCTGTTCTTGTAAACTGAGTTTCCTAAATTGTCCAAAATATATTTTGATTTCACTTCCATTCATTGTTGAATAATTGCACAAATTAACAATTACAAGGAAATTCACAACCTCGTAGCATTTTTCGAGCACACTACAGCATCACACGTGTTGGAAGAGACTAGCTACTAACTCGTAACCGGAACCGTTTTACTGAAGTGGAAATGGGAATGGGAAATAATCTGAGGAAAGCGAGAACACTGCACCCACCCACGTGGTCTGTGTTGCCACATGTACATTTTACAAGTTCAGTATTACATACTTTTGAAGAATGTCAGTTCTTGTAAAGTCATACTATCATTATTGTTCAAAGCTGCCTGTGGCCGATTAATTTTTTATGTTAAAAATGATGTAGTTTGGAGTACCTACTTTCAGTTTCAAATATATTTGTACAAAACTGACAACTTGGCTGTTGCCCTGTCTAGTGAACAATGAATAGAAGTGAATTTCGGGGGCCAACTACGTAAAACTACTTCTTCTTTGTTTTACATAAACCCGACTTTAACTTTCAAATATCCACGAAAGTTTCAAACCATGAATAGTAGTCTATATAAAGTGCAATGAATAATATTTTTGATTTATAATTAAAAAAAAGTTTACATGGTGTCTTTCATAGCGTTGCGTTAAAACTGTTTTTGTTGTTTCCTCCTAGTTGTGTTATAGTCTGGTTGAATGCAACATCGTTAGGTGGCAGCGGTAGCGAGCTTGCTGCACGACAGTCGGTTTCTATTTCCCGCCCGTGACTGATTCAGAGGAGGATCTCCTCCCTCTCTGTTCATTTACTTGCTTTAAAACTCTGCTTCTTTCTCTGGCCGCTAGTGCGCTGTTGTCTATGTGTGTTAACTGCAGTAGAGGAGGAACGGAGTGCCTTTCCTCTACACAGACAATCTCGCATCTTTCTCACAGTTTTCTACAGCACATGAGCGCGCGTCCTTTAAAACTCGATCAACCGAGTTTTTCTTATAGCTGTGAACTTAAAAATTATCGAATCTTCCTCGAATTTCAAGGCACATATTTTATTTGGTATTTACTTTCAAAAGAAGAAAATGCGAGGAGGACGTTCCTCCCTTCCCTCCCCCGAGGAACCGCCACTGCGCAGAAGCAACACCTGAACAATATTCTGAACCACACTCCAGTGCTGAAAAATCAAATGCTACCTGAATTACATTTTTGAAGTCCGAGACTTGTTCAGGATTCACGTAACCAGCTGACTGCCAGGAATACTGAAGCATAGGGCGGTACACTGGAGCAGACAACTGGTTATGAATAACAGAGTGCATTTTCATTATAAACACTCGATTTCCCAAGTTAAGTTCTGGATTCTCAGCAAGAGTCCTTATGCAATCTGTTATCCTCCGAGCATATATTTTGTATTGTCTAAGGAAGTGGATATTCAGAGGCTGGATATATTTAGTTTTTTTTTAGGTGAAATGATCATACATTCCATGTCCTTAGCCTTGGAATGATTAATTTATTAAGGTTGCGTCCTTGTGCGCATTCTATGACTCACACAACAGTATATACTTTTGATTAGCTGCAATATTTTCAGACAGAACGTTGAAGAAAAATGTTCTTAAATGGGCTCTAGACATTTTACCAGTCGCACTAGCTTCTAGGCTAAGCTAGGCTTACTGGTAAAGTGTCCCATCCCCTTAATTTGTGCAGTGCTCTCCCCACCCCTCAACTTGTACAGTGCTCTAACAGACAAACCACACATTACACAAACGAATGCTTTTGGGAGCTTTACAGAGATGTGTACAAATTTTGGATACGAAATTCCTGTTCGAGCCGAAACCCTTCCCTTGTTAGTGCTTTTCTAGGTACATCAAAGATACCGTATTTTTTTTCTAGTTCATATACTTAAAATTTGTACGAGGGGAGAAATTTTGAAAATATGCACCAATTTTTTTTTTTAGAAAAACAACATAACTCAGAAAATATCTGGGTGACAAGCATAATTTTTTTTGTAGTATGTATATAATATACCGTATGTGAAATGAGTGTGCCAGAAAATGGACCAATTAGCTGAAAAACTACAGAAGTTAGAAATTTCACCTATCTCCTCCCTTAAAATTTATATCCCTCGACCGGGTTTGAACCTACAATTAGACGAGTGAGAATTCTGTAGTCTACTGTAAGTTTCATTACATCATTATGTTTGCAGCTCGCGATTTCCTCTTGTAACGTATTGGAGGGGACGCAAAAGAAAATAAAGTGAAGAAGGAATTTATTTTATTCGGCAGGAAAGTATGAGTGTAGTTTAATTTTCGTTTTGAACAACTGAAAGTTAGAAAACAGCCAACAACAGTGCAGACGAAATGTTTTTGTTTCGAATGCCACGATCCTCCGCGTCCGTTCTGCTTCACTTTTCGCTGCATGGGGACGAGTTCTGTTCTACCGCGATGTATATGACTGCCAAGTTGATATTCTAGCGCGTGACTTCCTCTCGGTGCACGTTCCGAAACGATAGCTGCAGTCCCCAGTAGTTAGTAACAAATTTGTGGACTCTACTTCAACAAGTCTCATGGCTTCGAAAATACCAACCTTGAAATTTTAACTGAATAATTTCAGATATGGAGATCCATAAAGTATAAAACAGAGGTTCATTCAACAATAGAAACGTGGAGAGTCTATCTATCTATCTATCTATCTATCTATCTATCTATCTATCTATCTATCTATCTATCTATCTATCTATCTATCTATCTATCTATCTATCTATCTATCTATCTATCTATCTATCTATCTGTCTATCTGTCTGTCTGTCTGTCTGTCTGTCTGTCTGTCTGTCTGTCTGTCTGTCTGTCTGTCTGTCTGTCTGTCTGTCTGTCTGTCTGTCTGTCTGTCTGTCTGTCTGTCTGTCTATCCGTCCATCTATTTATTTCATATCATTTTCATTTCATTTTTATTTCATTTTTATTTGTCCATAAAAGAGTTAAAACTACAGAACTTGTCAAAGAGAGAAAGAGAGAGAGAATAATAATTAAAACAGAAAACAATAATTAAAAAATATAAAAATATAATAAATTAGGACCTATATAAACCCACACATATTTCATCTGTCTGAACAGATGTTTGTTAAAATTCTGTTTATTTCATGTATCTTTTAAAATATTAAATCATTCGTATTTTTAATTTTATTTATTTATTTATTTTTATTTCCTTATTTATTTAAATATCATTTTCATTTCATTTTTATTTACATAAAAGAGTTAAAAAGTACTTGTCAAAAGAGAGAGAGAGAGAGAGAACAATAATTAAAACAGAAAAAACAATAATTAAAATAGATAAAATATAATAAATTAGGACCTATATAAACCCATACATATTTCATCTAAATTGTAGGGACAGATGTTTGTTAAAATTCTTTTCGTGTATCTTTTAAAATATCTTAAATCATTCGTATTTTTAATGTTTATTTATTTATTTATTTATTTATTTATTTATTTATTTATTTATTTATTTATTTCATATCATTTTCATTTCATTTTTATTTACGCATAAAAGATTTAAAACCATAGTACTTGTCAAAGAGAGAGAGGGAGAGAGAGAGAGAACAATAATTAAAACAGAAAACAATAATAATTAAAATAGATAAAATATAATAAATTAGGACCTATATAAACCCATACATATTTCACCTAAATTGTAGGGACAGAGGTTTGTTAAAATTATTTTCGTGTATCTTTTAAAATATCTTAAATCATTCGTATTTTTAATTTTTATTTATTTATTTATTTACTTATTTACTTATTTATTTATTTATTTCATATCATTTTCATTTCATTTTTATTTTATTACTTGTCAAAGAGAGAGAGAGGGAGAGAGAGAGAACAATAATTAAAACAGAAAACAATAATAATTAAAATAGATAAAATTAATAAATTAGGACCTATATTACATATTTCACCTAAATTGTAGGGACAGAGGTTTGTTAAAATTCTTTTCGTGTATCTTTTGAAATATCTTAAATCATTCGTATTTGAAATTTTTATTTTTTATTTAATTATTTATTTATTTGCTTATTCATTTATTTATTTATTTCATATCATTTTCATTTTATTTTTATTTGTCCATAAAATAGTTAAAACCATAGGACTTGTAAAAGAGAGAGAGAGAAAACAATAATTAAAACAGAAAAGAATAATTAAAATAGATGAAAATATAATAAATTAGGACCTATATAAACCCACACGTATTTCATCTAAATTGTAGGGACAGAGGTTTGTTAAAATTCTTTTGATGTACCTTTTAAAATATCTTAAATCTTTCGTATTTTTAATTTTTATTTATTTATTTTATTATTTATTTATTTATTTATCTATTAATCTATTCATTTATTTATTAATTTATTTATTTACTTATTTATTTATTTAGTTTTATTTATCTATTTACTCATTTATTTACTTATTTGCTTACTTATTTATTTATTTACTTATTTATTTTGGACATAACAGGCAAAGACCAGTTACACTGTTCAAGACTGACAAAGTAATTTATAAAACATAAACAAGGAAACATACTCTTATTAAAAACTGAAACAAAAAAGAAAAAAAAAAGGAAATAGAAAAGAGAAATTGAAAATGAGGTGTGAAAGTAGCTCCAAATTAACTAACAACAATATTCTGTAAAATATAATAACAAATTATTCTGTATTCAGAGAAATTCATATTGAAAATATCAACATTCGGATGAGGATGTAATTTATTGTACAAATTGTAACATTTTGAAAACTGGGGAATTTTTGTGCGATTCAGTATTGGCCTTAGTATGCCCTTATATTTCAGTCTTCAAGTTCAAACTGAAATGGTTAATTAATTTGTTTATCGATTCTCCTACATTATTAGAAATTACTATTCTATGCTTCATGTTATTATGAAGAAATCTGTGGTCTCTACCTGTTCCTTTCTACAGCCGATTCGTTCACAAGTAAACAAACCCGTACTTATAGTAAAGTAACAGCAAACCTGTTTCATCGGGCAACAAGCTTCGCTCCCTGCTTATTACGCATTCAATTGACGGAAATGGAAAATGACGTAACATACGTGACAACATTTAGTTATTATTATCAAACACTTTCTCTAAACAGGGATTGCCTAGAAAGCAAAGTATACCATTTGCAAAACAAATTTTTGAATAGTACATATTACATGGATAATTTGTTATGGATATAAAAACCAATGCAAGAAAGAGAAAGAAATAAATTACATTGCAATGGCGATTTCTTAACAATGCAGTCGAACCTTTTAACGCAAGTAAAGAAACATTGATAACACTGAATAACAAAAAAACATTTTCGGTGGATATCTTGGTATCCAACAAGCGTTCTAAGACAACTGAAACATGCCGATTCCAAATATGCAAACCATTTGTCTCTATTACCCACCGTTCTTCAGATATACGACATCAATCATTATGTTTAACAACTCGCAAACAGGAGTTTCAGTATAGCATTTATTGCTACATGGAGTACTAATGAACATGCCTTTAGCTAAGAAAATGGTGCAAATGCGCGACATGACACATAAGTATAGTAGTAATATTTCAGTACCACTCTGTAAGTCTTGGAAGTTGCTGTCTGGAATGAGCTTCCTTATTCGTGAACCTATGAACATACCTTCTTTCACTTTCGCGTAACTCAAATCTGAAAACTTGTTACACAGGTACCAAAAAGCACCTGAGTCGTTGTCCAGTGCCTTCACGAAACTCTTCATGAGTCTCAGCTGTATATGAAGTGGTGACATGATAACTTTTCATGCTCAACCCACGGCACACGAAGGACGTTTTTAATTACTGGCAGCATTCTATCTCTGATCGGCCAATTCTTTATGTAATGATTCTTTCTATCTGAGTCTTTGTCCAGTGCCTTCATGAAATTCTTCATGTCCCATGCTCAACCCACGACACACGAAGGACGTTTTTAATTACTGGCTGCATTCTATCTCTGATCGGCCAATTCTTTATGTAATGATTCTTTCTATCTGTGATGTCCCACTCACAGATGAAGCAGCAGTACTTGGTGTACCCTGTCTGCATTCCCATGAGAATAGTGATAACGTTTAAATAACCACAGATACGCTAATTGTACTCGTGAGAGCGTATTTGTTCAAGTAGCGACATGGATTCGTACGTCTCTTTCAGGTGCTTAGAATATGCAACCGGTACTGACGCGTGTCTGTTTCTATTGTGTAATATTATTTAATACCTTCAAACTTGTCTTAGATGAGTCTATGAACAGTCGCCATGCTTCAATGCTGTGTTCCACCCCGAGGGTCATAAGATCTTGAACGTCCGTGCAGTAGCAAGTAGTGTCACTCATTGCAAAGAACTTCACAAGTTCTTTGTGTCTGTGCCGAAACTGTGAATTCGTTGTGCAAGGAAATTAAATTCTTTAAGACGTACCGAGCAGTTCAACTTGATAGTGCCAGGTCCCATACAAGATCGCAGACTTCAGTATTACTCATCAAATGAATTTATCTTCTCCAGGTTGGTAGTAGTCAGAGTCTGAGTCATTAGTAGGGGATGAAAGAGGACATTTTTTCTAGCGTTTCTTCGTTAACTGTGTATTCTGCAGGTGCTGTTGTATTGGAATTGGTTTAGAAACTGAAGGAACGTCTGGATACTTTACAGATGCATGAGTTTTGTAGGAGAATCCGGTGATGTTTGCCAAAAAGAAATAAGTCTGTTGTGTGGCTGCTTGACTCACGCCATATCATAGGAACTCCAAATGCCAGATGGCTATTGTTCTTCGTCTTCCTTATCCAATCGCACAAGTTGCATGCACAGGTCAAACAGATGAACTGTGGTGCCCACGACTTACCACTATCCACATTCGAATCAAAGTATAGTTCACATGCTTTCCTCAGAAAGGGCGTAAAAGTCTTCCGATGGAATTTGTCTGTTACATAGCCGCACACGTATTAAAACACATCTAGTGAAATTCTACATCATCTGGAAAAAGAACAAAAAAAAATTCGACAGACAGTGTTCCATGTGAAAATAAAATTTCGTCGATAATTTCAAAACATGACGTGATAACGCAAAACGGTTTTCAGATTTGAAATCAGCATGAAAAACTACATTACAAACAGTAAACATCATGTCAGATATCTACCCCTTGTTTATCATAATTGTAGATGACGGCAAATGAAAGGCCCTGCAAAAATCAACAAACTGCTTCGGGATGGATCCTCTTGCTCCGACCATCAAGCCTATTACTTCTATCTGTTGTAATTGATATTTCTCTTGATAATACGGGATTGTTGCTTCATAGATGAATTGTTTTTCCTTATGGACATCTTGCGGTTGGCTCTTGCAAGTCTCGAAACGAACTGTAGGGTCAATTATAAAACCTCTTCGATGGTCCTGGAAAGCGATCATATCTATCCTACGAGTGCTGCCGGTGGTTGATAGACCATGAACCTCTTCGAAAACAGTAAACCCCCTATTACGTAGTTCTTGAGCAATGGCGCTTATAATACATACATATAATTAAACTAATGCAACCACGAATATAGCTTATAATAATGATTACAAAGTGCGTGAGAAATCCCTCGCATAAACAAGCGAGCCTAATGAATAGCAGAAATAGCAACGCAAGGAGTTGCTTCAATACAATATAGTACATATTGTTTTTATAACTTGCCGCTTACGTAATGTCTAAAATATAATGCATCAGACGAAAAAGTATTCCAGAAACTCTAGTTGAAATACTGATACATCAATAACGCTTATATTAATTAACGAAAGTTTAAAAGAGTTACACGCAACTAGGGATACATTAACGTTGGTTTCCTCCTTTAAGAAACTTGCACAGTCATATCGTCACTCAGAAAAGGAAATTATGTTTATATTGTATATGTATTTATTTACACTGCAAGTGGGCAAGCACCCGGTGGCAGTGGTATACACAATATAAACAATACTCAATAAAATTACAATACACTATACAATTATACAATACAAATACTTATACAATACACAATACAATTTAACACAATAATTACAATTAATAATAATACATAAAATAACCTAATTAATAAGTGAACCTAATTTTACAATACAACCTACATGTGTATAGGCCCTACATAAGTTTCACATTGGTACTGATAATAGTCTTTCACTTTACTCCCATCTCACTCACTGTAGTGGCACTATGACGCATTTCACTGACACTTTAGAATCCATTTCACTGACACTATAGAACACATTTCATTTACACTATAAATTATCACTGATCGGAACTATTCACTGCACTGTAAAACCATAACTTCACTGACTCACCTCGCTTCACTGATACAACAGCTCAAATAAGACAAAAAATTACATCCTTATGCATACTTATAAACAGAACTACATTTAAGCTAAATATTTCTAGTCTAAGACCCTCTTACACGCTATTTTTAAATAATTTATAATTCAAACTCAAGGGAGTAACTCGTCAGGCTAAATAAATACATGTCACCTTAAAAAATTAAATGTTAAATGTCACCTTAATTTTAATTTACACTTTATACACAACTTTTTAAGTTATTCTTGAATCTCCTTAAGGAAGGACAGCCCTCAAAGACCGCTGCAGGTAGGTCATTCCAATCATTTATAGTTCTATTTAAAAATGAGAATTTACCTACATCCGTTTTCTGTTTCCTACATTTGATTTTAAAATCATGATCGTTCCTACCATAGTACGCTGGCTTTTCTAATCGAGCCGTTATGTCAGTCCATGCTTTCTGACCTAGATGTGCTCTATACAATGATGTTATTCTAGTTTTCCTACGTGCCTATGAATTATTTTGAAACTGATCATTCTGTTGATCAAATTGCCAGAGTTTGTCATTGCGAAATATCCTATAACTTATAACACTTATACGGTATATTTGTATGAAAAAATCACAAAAAATATCTTTATAATACACTTGTACCACATTTTACCTTAAAATTGACTTTAACAGCAAATTGACTATGGTAGGAACTTTGAAAGCGTTGTCTGTTATTGAGAAACTTAAAAATTTAGTTATCTTAACTTCTGTGGGAACGTGGATTACTAAGTTACTAAAATGGATTTATAACTTCTTCCACCCAGATTATTGAGTTGAAAGTTGTTCAATTACATTTAGTGTTCTAAGTTGTGAGAGAGTTATTCTTTATAAGTTATCCTACATTCTGGCAACTGGCAGATACAGTGATTTCGAATGCAGTAAATAGAGTGCCGCGATCTAATTCTAACAGTACTTGACTTTTCCAGCAATAAAAGCATGTGGAAATTATGTTTAATCTGAAGAATCACAGAAACGTGCAGTTTTATTTCTTTGCTCTGCAAATTAGAGTTTCTATAAAGTGTTAACTGTTGAAGTTCACACGGCTGATTTTCAAACCAAATGAAATAACAATAGTTTCCATGGAAGTATAACTGAACTTGTGAAATTTGAACGTAAGTAATAATTAATTAGTAATACTGCTATTAATATTAATATTAATACATAATTCAACACTATATTCAGATAAGTGTAATTAAATAAGATATAACTTATAGACCTACTTAGTATAAAGCGTGCATGTGCCTAATGAACAGATTTTTATTAAAATGTCCAAGAGAGGAAATAGCATGGTAGCGACTTAGGAGTATGTATTTTAAGTAGGCTATACATTTAAAAGTGGTATTCTGTTTTCGAAATTCGTACTAATTATTTCACGTGATCAAACAAAATATATTTTTAGGTTAGGTCTCGTGAATCGTAAACTGTTTAGTCAAAGAAATGAATTTCTTTTTGTCAGACAAAATACATTTTAATATTAGATCATACTAATCTACTGATTACCAACATAATGTGCGGGAGGGCCAGGAGGAAAATATACTTTTTCATAAATTGTTGAACCATTTTTATAAAACAGGTCCCAACAAGTATATATGCAGTACATTGTTATTGTTACTATTATAACATTATATTATTATTATTATTATTATTATTATTATTATTATTATTATTATTATTATTATTATTATTGTTGTTCTGACTACTCTCTTTGGTGATATTTGGTTTTAGTTGGCAACACTGAAGAGGCGGTAAAATTAGCCTTTTAGGAACTATTCTTAGGTATTCCTCACTATATTAATTGACTATTCACTGCTTCGTGTATTACTAGTATTTTAATATTATTGTTTTCTCTTTTGTTGCAGGGTAAGTTCTGACCGCCATTTGCGTTATCAGATGCTTTTATGCAAGTAAGTCATTTAAAATGTTAATATAACAATGTATTTTGTAAATATTTAATGCTGGCTGTGAATGTCTTCAGTATGAAATATAGAAAGGAAATTGAATTCCAGTGTCTTGAAATGTAACAGAATTTGTATTGGCAAAGAGAGTCGTTTATTGTATTTTGTTGAGAGAAAACAAGTAGTACGCTTTGTATGTATAAATGCGAATATACTCGTAGTTTTTTTTTGTTGCAAATTTAAGTACTTACTTATTTTCACAGACATGCATAAACCATGTATATTGCGGTAGTGATAGAACAAATAAATTAAATAGGGTATATTGATATTGCAATATATTCCAAACCTAATTTCGATAAACGATATATATCGCAGAAAATATATCGATATATCGAATAATTATCGATATATCGCTATTCCGTAAGAAAATTGCATTTTCAGACGTACATTTACTGTGCTACAATAAAATTACTTAAATTTTAATATTCCTTTTACCATTGAAATTAACATCATAACAGTCAAAAGCATAAATGTGAAATTGTAACAATAAACAATACATTTTCAATACCATATGATGTAGGTTCTAACCTAAATCAAAATTATGGTGGAGGCAAGGGAGCTTAAATGATATAGTGGGAAAGAGTTAAGTGAACTCTACATGGTTGAGTATTTGATATTGGAGCACGATTCAATTATTCTAATGTAATGTAGAATTCAATCCAGGACACAGATATAATGCTCTTTTCTACCTAACAACGTAATCATTTTTAAATGTAAGTAAACAGAACTTGTAATTATTTTTAAATGTAAGTAAACTGTACTTAAATGTTACAAGTTTTAACAAACTTCACAGTTGATTTAATACAATCCTTCTATAGTAAATTGGCATTGCTAGTTATTGTTACACTTTAACATTCCACACAACAATGGTGATGATTATAGGGATAGGGGAAGTCGGGTAGTATTCGGGTAGTATCGGACAGTGCGTTTCTTTCATCTACCACCATATGGTAGTACCTGAATGAAACGATGCGACATCACAGAAATAAGTCAAAAATCATCGTGTGGAATGCCAGTCCGATATTACCCGATGATTGATACTACCCGACTCTCCCCTAATAAGAAAACAGAATGTCAGCACTAGGTTGTGCATAGAAATCATAGACGTAAACAAATGTCACATCGCTATTAAATCCTTGTTTATCTTTCCATTTCAGAATATAGAAATAAAAGTTTTTATACCCGTTTCGAGGTCAGACGGTTCCCTTTCAGGGTGGGAGTTGCTCTCCTGCCTTGAAGAAAATTAATAACAATATTAAAACAGTAGTAGTTTAACCTCCTATCTGTCTCACGTTCGCACACGCTGCATTTTGAATTTGGTGCTGCATATTAAACAGTTTGAATTCGAATTCCAGTCCAGCCAATTAGAACAAGGTATTGAGTGCGCTTGCACAATTATGTAACTGTCCACCTTCAGTAGCGCCATCTCTCGGGAATTATCGGAGTTGTCTAGTGTGGATTTTGTTGTTGATAATGATAATAATTCCACAAAAAATCGATAAATTTATGAGAAAACCGATATATTATACGATAGGCCTATATTGAATCAAAATTTCGATATCGATATATCGCTATATCGAAACGAAAATATCGGTATTTCGTAAAAACCGATATATCGTTTCCATCTCTAATTGCGAGGACTTGTTAAGGTTACATATTTGAAATAAGAGAAGTAATGTGCATAATGATACTTGGCTTTACATCCGGCGTCCTCATAGAATTAATCTTGTATGTAGCCTATCCATTATACATAAGATATTGCATTCGTGTGAAGCCTATTTTCCCGTATATCTCGATTTCTACTAGCTTATTGGGCAGATATTAGTTATGTACAGAATACAGCTGATTAATTCAGAAATATAGAATATATGAAATCGAATATAATTCTTTTAAAAATAACATAATAATTATGGTATTGTTTTCTAGAATAGGAAACAAAGTCACTAAACTTTCAGTGTAGGCTATGTAGATGAATTTACATTGCATTGAATTTCTCATTACTGTAATGCGATATTTTCGGCGTATATACGCGATTATCCTACTGGAATTTCAACTAATATGTCTGTTGCATAAGTACCATCACTCTCCAACATCATAAAAAGCGGACGTGAGTGAATATACGGGGTGAAAGTCATGTCAGTGTGTAGGAATTTATTTGCACAATGTTTAAAGTGAAATATAAGAGTCTGAAAGATTTTGCTGCCTCTCGTATAGTAATATTTACCTCCAGCTATGTTTGTGAACAATTCTTTTCTAGAATGAACGCTTCTAAATCGAAAGCAAGATCCCCTCTTTCAGATGATAATCTTTCAGAACAGGTGCATATAGCTTTTACAGGCATTACTCCACATTTTGAACGTATAGGCCAGGGCCGGGCATGAGAGCGGCTCCATTTAGTCGGCCAGAGTTGCTCTCGCTCCGCAAGGCAAGCCGGAGCAGAACGCTCAAGCAGTGGCGGACTCGCATTACAGCTACCTTCCCTTCTTTAATATAACAAGAGCCACGGTTGTTCTAATCATTCAGTCTGTTAGTACATAATAGTTTCTAAGGATATTGTAGATTACAGAATTTATAACACTCTTATTAATTTAATGAAATAAATAATAATATAGTATATTACAGTTCATGATATTATAGCATTATGTCCATCCAGAGAAACTACACTTTCCAATGATGAAATAATAATTAATTATACAAATCGGTTAATTTAGCTTCTGATATTACTTCATACAAGCACAGAAACATTGTCTGTAGGCTATGTTTCATAGCTTTCGATTGTTGTGTCCAAGGCCCCTTATAGACGAAGTCATTTGTTTTTTATTTCAATACACCGCCTTAGGTGGCAGTTATTTTAATTTTAAAACCCATTTATCTCATTAAATATCAGTCCTATCAAACTTTTTCAGAGAATAAAACTTATCAGAAATCATTTTTAAAGAAACTTTTGTTATGTAACATATTTCACAAAAATCAATAATAAGCGAGATATTTCGATTTATTTAATTCAGGCCCCCTTATAACCCCCCCTTTTAAATAGCGTATTTTGAATGCCATATAGCCTATAATCTAAGTTACAACGAACTTAATTTATATTCCAATTTTCATCGAAATCGGTTCAGCCATTATCGCGTGAAAAGGTAACAAACATAGACAGACAGACAGACATACAAACAAAAATTTCAAAACAGCGATTTTCGGTTTCAGGGTGGTTAATTATATATGTTAGGACCAATTATTTTTGGAAAATCGAAAATTACCAGAAAAATTTCGGCTACAGATTTATTATTAGTATAGATGATATATCATGAACTGTAATATACTATATTATGATATATCATAATACTTGTGTAATTTAAAATTATATATTACTAAATGTATAATAACTTATAATGCAATGTAAATATCAAATAGATACTCTAATATAATGTACCTGAGAAACATTTTCTTTAAGTTGTATTAATTTATGGCGTTCATTACCAACATATTTGTCATATTCAGTAGCATGTTGTAAAGAATAATGTCGTTGGATATTGAACTTCTTAATAAGTCGGAGTGTTTTATGCCAACTTAAACACTTTGCTAATCCACTGCTCTCTACCAAAAAGAACTCCTCCTCCCATGATACATTAAAAGCATTGGGAATAGCGGGCCGCTTTAGTGTATGAGCGGAAGCTCCGTCTTCAAAGTTCGCCATCATACTGCAGAGTCACCACTGCACCGACACTGAATGACGTACAGTATGCATACGTCATAGCGCTCGCAAGACCCGCTCTTTAAAGCACATAGCGCTCATTTCTCAGAATCACGTAATGCGCCCAGCCCTGGTATAGGCAAAGGTTCAGATCAAGACGATTAATTTTTATACTTCTGTTTTGTGTTGTATATGTTTGCGCAACGGGAAATTCAAATACCAATTCAATAAACCAGTAAACTTCTGGTTGTATGTAATAAATGACAGTTTGCTAGTGTGCAGTGTTATATTGCTTATATTGATTTACTTCGAATGAATTGTATCTGTTTTTCTGTATCTCATATATTTGTTGCTTTAATTTTGCTCACCAGTGTAGTAGAGCGGGAAATTAACGTTCTGCTTTCTCGGACGTTCACTATAATACTAATCCGTCACTGTAAACGAGAAACAGTCTTACGGCTATAATGAACTGAATGTTATCCGGGTTGCATTCACTATGGATTCGGCGCAAATTGCTTTCTGCCCACCCTTGTTCTAGTGCAGCGGTGACCAAAGCTCGAACTGCAGTGATTACATGCGACAGACAGCCTATGAAGTAAGGAGACGGAGGAAAGGTATTTGGCATGAAATTGGTATTAATAAACCGGGAAACCGTCATTAACGAGATGTTGAATGGAGATTACAATCAATTTCTAGAATTCCAGATATGTCAATAGTATTTTTATTACGGAGCATATAACTTTAAAGATTACTGAACAGTCTTCTCTTCTTCCAATCCACATTAATTTCCTTTAGGATTCCCATCAGTTTATTGCAATCCACTCTATCAAACGCCTTTTCTAGGTCCACAAACGATACATTTATTTTTTCTAGATATCTTTTTAACACTTGTTGAATGTGGTGGTTCCTGTACTAACATGTTGATCAACCCCGCGGATAAAAATCTCAAACCTTGCTGTATCAGTAATGTCACTGCTGTCATCAAGAGCCAGTGAATAATTTACGATTTTTCTTGCTTCTTTTTTTTAACCTTCCTCTTGAATATAATCAGGAATTTTCTGAATTCTTCTCTCGATACTTGGTAGAGAAATTCGTAGTTTTTCAAAATTAAGAACTTCTTATGGAGAAGTTATTTAAGTTATTTTGATCATTACTCTTTTGAGAAATTATGTTCTATTAAAAGGCTTTAGAGCACGAGATATTTCAAACCCCATTAGGTAGCTGACTTCCATAAATTTATTTATCTCATCTTTCTCTTCATGGCTATGATTTAAGACATGTCAATTCCTGGCGTTTACCAGTTTGTTGGCACATAATACTGAATCAGTTTTTCTACAATATTATTATTAAGTGAATAACTAATAAATAGCGGCCATCATCTAAAGATTAAGAAGATTAAAATTGAGATAAAACCTAATAATTTTATCCTTCTAGGGAGAAGATCTAAAAATATCAATATTCATGCACGTACAGAAGAATTATAGAAACACATACTTAGTGATCATTAATAATAATAATAATAATAATAATAATAATAATAATAATAATAATAATAATAATAATAGTAACAATACATTATTATTCAGCGTGGCAATTAATATTTCTATATACTCCTAATTGAACCGTTGAGCAAAGTTAACATTTTACATTTTGTCCGACAGAACAACAAAAAAGTTCTTTCCATTCTTTACGAAACCACCTCTTACTGCTTGTAGAGACAGAGTTTGTAGAGCGACATGATACCGCCACTGCTTGCCTTCAGTACGTGAATGAAACACACAGCAATGTACAGGAAACTCATCGTACCCGTTTGAATGTCTGTGATTACACGATGTAATCACACCCGCTTTGGTCACCGCTGTTCTAGTGTAATCCATTCTTTGAATTGGTTTATATAGTGTAGACTAGTTGATATTCCGACTGTAAGATTATTATATTTAGATTTTTTATAATATCTCCGGCCTAAGATTTTCAACATCACAAATATAATTCAAGTTAATTTCTGAGATGGAATCCGATAAACCAGTCATGTTAATTAATGCCCTTGGGAGCAAGCGCGCGCTTTAGAGCTCAGGGGAGCCTGAGCGCTTTACAGCGGAAAGAGAGACAGACGAAAGAGGTAGTATAAGCGGCTATATTCAGGGATGGCCAGCACTGATTCAATAGATAAAGGGAAGAGAACTTATTAAAACTGTATCCATGTTAATTTTTAGATTTTTCTGAAAGTATAAGTGCATTATAAGAATATAAGTTTTAATTTTAATGCTCAATTTTCACAAGTTTGATTTTTTTGTTCAAAAGAAATGTTTTATCAACTTTTCTTTATAGAAAAGTGAAATTTTCAGGTATAGGCCTATTTATTTAGTAGCCGTACAGAATGTTTTGGTAAATCTAATATACCGTATATACGTATTACTGAAGATAGTTTATTGAAAATTTTGAAAATATTTGCAGGAAATTGTTTGTAAGGAAATGAATTAACAAAGCAACTACTGTTGCATCATAAGCAAAAGATACATGCCTATGTGTTGTATAGCTTCAGCAGATTTCGAGAAAATAATTTAATATTCTGATGATAGGAAGTTGCTCACCAGTATTACCTTAAAAGCATAATGCGATGAGAATTTTGTTATGGAATATTAGTTACACTTAAAACATACACAGCACCTAGGTAACTTTGTTTTGTACTGTAATATTGTTTTGATTAGTTTATTGATTACTTTTATAAGGCTAAAGGTACCATCAATATCAATTCCAACTTATCATGTCATACTCAATCTTTTTTTTTTTTTTTTTTGGATATCACGTTCTTTATGAATGATGTATTTCATCCATTTAGTACAGTACAATTGTATTGCTATGGAATTTATGTGAATATTCCTTCTTAACTCTTTATTATGTTATTAATATTTTAAACACAACTGCAATATTAAGAAATTGGTATTAGTACTTTTGTTTTACAGACAATATAGATAATATCAAACAGAAAGAAGCCATATAGAAATAACGACATAAAATTTCACGTTCCGTTTGAAGTTTTTGCACCTCTGTTTTCTTAATCCAACAGGCTGCTTATTCATATACACAACCCTTCCTCTTTCCATACTTAACGCTTGATGCCCGCGCACGATGTCTAGGTCAGAAAAATGCGCTTGCTTTGACATCACTGCGATAAACGATAAACCCGCGCCTAGCACTGATCTACCGGAAGTCTATTGCTGAGTCGTAAGTGCGTCAAAATGATAATTGTAGCATTTTTGAGGTCACGAATTCTAGCCATGATATAACTTTTCATATTTTTGTCGTAATTGTATTCAACGCCCTTTTGAATGCTTGTCAGCCCCGCATGCGAAGTAAAATTGCGCCAGCTCTTCGTAACAATAGCGACTCCGCATTTAATCGCGCACCATGACAGTTGCTTCACAATTTGAAACAATTGTCCGATATTACAGCGAGGTTGACGGATTAGGATTTCAGGCTCTCCCATTTCACTTCCTCCCTTTTTTTTCCCCACGAAGCGTTTGGTGAACAAATCCGATAACTTTGTGCGAGCGTGTTCAAATAATGATCACTTCCCAGGGGTCTCTGCCCCCACGTGTGTACCAGTTGCAGAACAAAGCCGTTCCATTCCCTTCTCCGAAACTGATATAAAAGCATACCTGGCCTCGAACAGCCTTCGTTCTGGTTCATTGGCAAACATAACCTCTAATATTCATATATGCGTCAATGTGCCAATATTCTACAGTTGACGATGTATCCCTGTGGCTTTCTATTGAAAATATGTTCTACGCTTCTGTGTTTACGTATTGTGATTTTGACAATTAATTATTGTTGTCATTCAATCTTATGAGAGTTATCATGGCCAATTTTTTTTCCTTTATTTATTCAAACTTATCTAAAAGTACACACACATGTCCATAAAACCACCTTCTCCACACAAGTAACTTGACTATAAAATTAATAATACCGTAATACATAAACAAATGAATACTTATAGCAGAATTTTTATTATTTAAAATCAGAAATCATTATTTAATGTCGGAGAAAAGTAGCTATTTAAATATTCGTGTTTAAGTAAATTTGTTTTTGAAATGCATCATCTATTTCTGAAAATAATCAATATTATTTAAAATAATTTCATATTTTAAGTAGAGACAACATTCTACTAAGAGATGAATTCTTGCGACTGCCTGTCAGATAATGTTATGTATGAAGGCAATATTACCGAGTAGATGTTATACTTCAATTATTAATTTTCAGCGTTTCATACACTAACTAATTCAACAGAGATGAAAAGTGGAAGCAACAAGAAAACATTATATTTCAAACATTGTGTCATGAAAGAGTTTAAATGTATAATTTACGTCTGCGTTGAAACTCACATATTTCTCAGGGAAATCCCCGCACAATATTTCTGCAGAGTTTTTTATATATTTTATTTCATTTTTAATTATCTTTATAGTAATCTATATTTTGATTACGGTTGTTATTTTTTTATTTTATTTATTTATTTTCGTTGGCTTCTGCTATTTTTTTTCTCTTAACAAATGGTTGAAACAAACCTTACAATTACAAAATCAATCTATACTAATAATAAATCTGTAGCCGAAATTTTTCTGGTAATTTTCGATTTTCCAAAAATAATTGGCCCTAACATATATAATTAACCACCCTGAAACCGAAAATCGCTTTTTTGAAATTTTTGTTTGTATGTCTGTCTTTATGTTTGTTACCTTTTCACGCGATAATGGATGAACGGATTTAGATGAAAATTGGAATATAAATTATGTTCGTTGTAACTTAGATTTTAGGCTATATGGCATTCAAAATACTTTATTTAAAAGGGGGGTTATAAGGGGGCCTGAATTAAATAAATCGAAATATTTCGCTTATTATTGATTTTTATGAAAATGTTACATAACAAAAGTTTCTTTGAAAATGATTTCCGATAAATTTTACTCTTTACAAAATTTTGATAGGACTGATATTTAATGAGATAAATGAGTTTCAAAATTAAAATAACGCCATCTAAGACGGTGCAATGAATTAAGAACAAATGACTTCGTCTATAAGGTGCCTTGGGCAACAACAATCGAAAGCTATTAAACATAGCCTACAGAGAATGTTTCTGTGTTTGTATGAGGTAATATCAGAAGCTAAATTAACCGATTTGTATAATTAATTATTATTTCACCATTGGAAAGTGTAGTTTCTCTAGATGGACATAATGCTATAATGTTATTACAGTAACGTCTGAGTAAATCGAGGACAGGTAAGATTAAAATAGTTCCTTATGCACAGAAAATCTGATAGGCTATTTTGTACATTCGTTTCCTGTATTTCTTAAAATAATATTTATGTACACTCATTTTAATCTCAGAGAATTAACGAACAACGAGAGTGTATTGATTTAGTATGCAGTAATAGTGCGGTAGCTTAGCAATCCATTTTTTTATAATTCAATGCTCTATTGAATCGTGTTAAAATACATAAAATATATATGCAATAAATTCAATGCAAAAAATTGGGTAATGAGCGAAGTAGATTATGTTGCGCTGTTGTAAAAGTTGTTCCCTGGATCAAACGTCCTATTTTAATTATGTAATTACTTTATATTTATTTCTAACTGGAAGGGTGCAGTTGGAGCGCAGCCTTCTATAAAATTGAGTACCGGGTCTTTCCCAGGGGTAAAAGGCTCAGAGTATACAATAAACCACACGAAACTTGTAATAGATAATCTAAACAAACTGAACATTAACCTAAATTCAAAACTAATATCCCTAGATATAGAAAAACTTATAAACCACTTCACGGAGAACGAACAGCTGTCTGCTTTGACGACACATATCTTTTCGTATTTCCCTTCCCTACCTTGGCCACGACCGCTACGAGGTTTATCTTTGAAATGGGCGAGCCTTCTCGTTTAACACCAACAGGCGCGTGGCGTATTTTTTTACGATATATTGCATTTTCTTCCGTACGGCTTTATTATCATATTCAATTGTTTGAATTGACGTAACAGTGAATGTTTTTAAATGTCATGTTTTATTTAACGACGCTCGCAACTGCAGAGGTTATATCAGCGTCGCCGGATGTGCCGGGAATTTTGTCCCGCAGGAGTTCTTTTACATGCCAGTAAATCTACTGACATGAGCCTGTCGCATTTAAGCAAACTTAAGTGCCATCGACCTGGCCCGGGATCGAACCCGCAACCTTGGGCATAGAAGGCCAGCGCTATACCAACTCGCCAGACAAATGAATTAATGATTATAGTGACCTTTTTCACCAAAAGTCATGTTAGAACATTTAACGAGTGTTAAAAAGATATCTAGAAAAGAATAAAGAAATGTATCATTTTTGGGCCTAGGAAAGACGTTTGACAGAGTGGATTGGAGTAAATTGGTGGGAATCCTAAAGGAAATTAATGTGGATTGGAAGAAGAGGAGACTGTTCAGTAATCTTTAAAATTATATATATTCTCCGAAATAAAAATACTATTGACATATCTGGAATTCTAGAAATTGATTGTAATCTCCATTCAACATCTCGTTAATGACGGTTTCCCATTTTAGTAATGCCAATTTCATGATTCACTCTCCCTTTTATGTTATTTATTTATTTATTGAATTATTTATTTATTTACTTATTTATTTATTTATTTAGCTATTTATTTAGTTATTTATTTATTTATTGATTTATTTATTTTATTTATTTATTTAGTTATTTATATGTGTATTTATTTATATAGTTATTTATTTTTTTAGTTTTATTTATTTATTTAGTTATTTAATTATTTATTTAGTTATTTATTTATTTAGTTATTTATTTAATTATTTATTTATTTAATTATTTATTTAGTTATTTATTTAGTTATTTAATTATTTATTTAGTTATTTAATTATTTATTTAGTTATTTATTTAGTTATTTAGTTATTTATTTAATTATATATTTAGTTATTTATTTATTTAGTTATTTATTTAATTATTTATTTAGTTATTTATTTATTTCGTTATTTAGTTATTTATTTAATTATTTATTTATTTAATTATTTATTTAGTTATTTATTTATTTAGTTATTTATTTATTTAATTATTTATTTAGTTATTTATTATTTATTTAGTTATTTATTTATTTATTTAGTTATTTAGTTATTTATTTAATTATTTAATTATTTCTTTAGTTATTTATTTATTTATTTATATATTTATTTATTTATTTATTTATTTATTTAGTTAGTTAATTTTTTATTTAGTTAATTATTTAGTTATTTATTTAGTTAGTTATGATCAAAATTTACAAAACTCAAAACACAAACCACAACAGTACGTCAACAGCATGTGAAAGTCTATAAAAATTGAGCATCACGGTGCGATGTGGTCAAAGAGGATATATAACACTAGTAGGCCTATATACTAATTTTCAAATGATCAAGAAGGCTGTTGAGATGAGTATATATTCGCGTTACGTAGAATGTTGTTATTCTTACGAAAATGAATTATGTTCTAGTAGTTATGAGCATATAGTCATAGGAAGTACTCGTATTCATAAGTACAAACCTTGAGAAAGTACCTTAAATCTTATTCTTACTACTCATTATCCCAATTCACTTTCGTCTTTCCACTATTTTTTCCCTCCGCTTATATTTCTTCAAAGACACTTGAGTAAAGATTTTCAACGATGATTCTATGTACACAACTAAAACACTATCAACATTTTAAAATGAAAGTCTTGAAGACAGAATTGCGCGTTGGGATGTGAGTTTTGTTACGTTCACTTTCCGTTTACTCTGCGGTCCGCATCGACCCAACGTTTCTTGCGTTCCTCAGACATCGCGTAATTCAGAGGTAATGGTAGAATTTCGGAGCACTTAATTGAAAGGCTTTGGCCAAATTCCAAAAGATTGTTGAAACTGTGTGGCTGAAGTTACGCTATTAATGCAGGTCGGTTGTGTTCCATTAGGCGTGAGTTTGTTTGTTGTAATATGGGCCGGGCACAGCTATAAGCTGGAAAGAATCGACTCTAAAATGCATGAAATGGCTGCCGTGTTTAATTTGAACAAACCCGATGTTAAACTATAATTATAATAATAATAGCCGAGTGCTTCTATCGTTAATTGAAATTTAGCTCCAACCATAAAACTAATGAAAATTTTCCTAAATCGTACGTTAATTCCTCCCAGTTTAGCAGGTAAATCAGTATAGTATGAGTATCTTTTAATGTCGTATAAACATGATAAATCCGGTTTAAAACATTGTCAACCAGTTGCAACAATATTAAAAACAATTTATGAAGTTTATTTTATAGTGGAATAAAGCTTGTGGTGGAAGTTAGAAATAAAGTTAATGGAGATTGGATTCAATTCCATTTATTTCGAAACTTTTAGACTGTTAATAATTGTAATTGATTCTGTGAAATTGGCATAAAATGTGCCGCAACGGTTGTAATCTTTGTTCCTGAGAGTTTAATTTAATTAAATTTTTTGAGTATTCTATTGCAGTTTATATTAATAATAATAATAATAATAATAATAATAATAATAATAATAATAATAATAGTACCCACTTCACATTTTGAAAGGAATACATGGAACACCTTTGTACGTTTAACATACAATAATATTGAAGCGTTTAGTTTCATAAGAGTTTAAGTACCAAAATCATGATTTCACAGCTAATACTTTTAAACAGATCCTTGTGCCTTAAGTACCTTAAAAACAATTAAAAAAAAAGAGAAATTCGAGAGAAGGAAAAACGCGTCGAAAATATTGTCCCATATATTCCAGAAGAACATAACATAATAGTAATATGCGTTACAAGAGCGGTATATTGACGTTTTCATGTTCGAGGAAAGGATTGAAAAAGCGAAACATAGTTTCTTTGGAAAACAAATATATCTATCTTCAACATTGTTCCTATAAAATGTTTTCTGTGTGTACTATACTGCAGCAGCCGTGATATACGTCTGTCTTTTTTCCCCTCAGTCTATGATGAGTCTGGAATCTTGTTGATTTTTACACGGCTTCCTTAATGTTACTTGCATTACAAATGCAGTAACTTTTGTGGTGTTGTAGAGTTTACTTAATTTTTGAAAATATTTAAAAACAATAATTAACAGTGCAATTTAGGTGAAATTGCAGTGGTAAGTTTCCAATTTATAATTATTACTATATTGAACGTCTTTAAAAATAATATGTTAAAAGCCTAAAGCAGTAAAATGAATATGACGCTTAAGCGGTAAGAATAGAGAAATTGTTATGTGTGTTATGTCGGGAATACTGAATGTGGTATTTCACACTTACTGCGTATTGGGTTTGTGCGGAAAGCAAGCAAATACGCACGATCTCGCACAAAATAATTTAAGAATTGAACTTCATTTTCACAATACAAGTTAAGTATATCGATCGTCTAGTTCAAAAGTGCGACAACTCAAAAAAACAAGTTCTGAGATATCTTCAGTTGAAAGTTTTAAATAAATCACCTAGAAAGGAGCAGAGTTCTGGTTCATAACCACGACAATTCTGTGGTGTTCGGGTAAAGGGAGATAAGTCATAAAAATGAGTTCGAAGATAAATGAAAATTAAACTTGGAACCCTTATTACAAATAATTTTCTACACAAATAAAACACATCAACTGCTAGTATTCTTTAATTTCTCCACACCCACTTGTATAATTTAACTTGTGTCTCCATCTGGGGAACAAATTTCCACCTGGACAAAAAAGTGACTTATACCCCTTTACCCGAACACCACAGAATTAGAAATGAGTCAGTATTCAGGATGAGTTTATCACAATCTTCCAGTTCATTATTAATACATTTCGAAATGTACTAATAATGAATTAGTAAAGTCCATAGTTATAATTATTTTTAAAGCAGTTTATTTCGTTTTTTTTTTTTTTTCTTTTTGGTTGTAAATATGACATCTCAATACTGAATCGGAAAGAGCTCCGAAAGGGGTTTTCAGTAGTATAAATAACTAAAAAATGGCAATTTTTGAGTTGTCGCACTTTTTAACTGGACGATCGATATAATACATTATGTAAGAAAATATAACTTGTGTACTTTTTGTATATCCAAGTACTTTTAGGTAGTGGGGAAAAAATATGACTTCTCAAACTCAAAATAAATTAAAAAACAATGGCATCACATTAGAAGTATTGTTACAGTATTGCTTCTAAAACGTTTTCTTCACATTGATTTGATCACTTTACGAAGGAATATTTTATATCATCAGTCAATATTCACTAAAGGATATGCTACTGGAGCTAAATGGCAGCTGTGAGCAGTATGGGATGAAGATAAATGCAAACAAGACGAAGAGCATGGTCATAGGAACAAAAATACAGAAGATAAACTTGCGAATTCTAAGTGAGGCAGTAGAGCAAGTGGACAGCTTCAAATACTTGGGGTGTACTATAAGCAGTAACCTGAGCTGCTGCCAGGAAGTCAAAAGGAGGATAGCAATGGCAAAGGAAATAGAAAAAGGAACATCTTCTGCGGACTTGGAGAAAGAACTAAGGAAGAGACTAGTGAAGTGCTTTATGTGGAGTGCGGCAATGTATGGAGCAGAAACATGGATATTATAACGAAGTGAAGAGAAACGACTAGAAGCATTTGAAATGTGGATATGGAGAAGAATGCAACGTGTGAAGTGGACAAACAGAATAAGAAATGAAGCTGTGTTGGAAAGATTGGGTGGAGGAAGAATGATGCTGAAACTGATCAGGAAGAGGAAAAGGAATTGGTTGGGTCACTGGCTGAGAAGAAACTGCCTACTGAAGGGTGCACTGGAAGTAATGGCGAACGGGAGAAGATTTTAGGGCAGAAGAAGATATCAGATAATAGACGACATTAAGATATATGGATCATATGAGGAGACAAAGAGGAAGGGAGAAAATATTAAAGATTGGAGAATATTGGGTTTGCAGTGAAAGACCTGCCCTTGGGAAAAACACTAAATGAATGAAAGTAAGTCAGTATTCCATCTCGGATTCATCACATTCAGAATCTAGTGCTCGTGACCTAGGTAGATGTTCGGAAAGCTTCTGATATTACTGTCTGCTCCCTTCAGTGACGTCAGAACATTTGCACCGACACTAGAGCTCTCTACTGTCTACGTAACAAAACTGCGACATATTCATATTACAAGCTGTGCGTAAGCAGTACGGCATTTCATACTCGCCACCAATGTGATGGATCAGCAAGATCAGTGCATTTGCTTTGTATTTCTAATGGTGGCGACTATACCGAGATATGTGTACATACCTTGTTATTGCAGAGCTTTCCTCAATTGAGAGTGCTGATGAACTGTTAAACAAAGAATTGTTCCTCATTTTCTTTGTTAAATATTTACCAATTTTAAGTGTGCTTGAGATAGACTGACAGACACAGTATGCGGTGGTATATTATCGTTTCAATATGAGAATCTAAACGCGTTCGAACGCATCAGGAGTGGATACATAGGACTCGCAATTATGTTCGGCTAGCTTGTTTCCATTAACGAAGTCTACCGAACTTTTCATTATTTGTTTCAGCGTTGATTAATGTTTGTAGTTCAGTGAAGAGAAACGAGAAAGTAATGAATCTGCTGGAATCGAATAACTACAGTTTTGTACTGCAGCAATACGGCGCAAATTATTCATTTGTTCAATCTATTGTATCCCTTTTATTTCTTCCTAATGGAAAAGTGAAATGATGTTCGATTGTCATGGACAGTTATCGATTGTCTGCTCTTTTGTCCTCAATAGCTAAGGTGCAGCCTAGCGCCTCTGGATAACTTATTGTTAGACTGCAATTGTATCATTCTAAGGAACTGGTTCGATTCTCGATGTGTAATGAAACAGATTCAGTAGTTCAGTTCGACAACATCGGCGTATCAGTTTTCTTTCCGAAGCTCTATTGTTGTCAATTTCATACATTTCTTTGTACATACGCTCTTCATTTCCCGTAACATATGGTAGTGTTTGCCTTTAGTACCAGAAGTAAAGTTTTAATTAATTTACTTCAAGATTTGTTTTAGAATATTCTTTATATTACAGAGTATGGTTGAAGAATTTCAATAACCGGTATGTTTGCTAAAGAAATTAACTACTTGCGTTTCTCAAAATTATTTAAGATGTGCCTACTTTTCTTTCTTTCAGTCGATAATCCGATATGCCCTAATTTTCTGGGCAAATGGAACCAAAATTGGAAGCGTCTTGAGTTTACAAAAGAAGGCCATTAGAATTTTATGTAAATCAAACTATCTGGAACATTGTCGGCCACTTTTCAGACAATCACGGATTTTAACAATCATAAAATATATATGATCTAGTACTTTACACTCGACAAAATATCGAAAATTACTCATTAGTAGCCAATATAGCCTACATGATCATGAAATTAGAAATAGTGAACAAATTAATATTCCATAGTGTAAATTACACAAGAGCAACACAAACTTTTTAATTATGGGGATGAAATTATATAATAAGCTCCCCAGTCAATATTATAAATTACCAATCAATAGTTTCAAAACTAGATTTTACACTTGGTTATTAAATAATCCTTTTTATTCTGTTGCTGATTTTTTCAACACAAATTTGTATGAAATTGTATTTTGATAAATAAGTTTAATTGCAATTAAGTTAGTTTTCTTCAGTTTAAAAGTTTCAAATGATTTCATGTTTTCATTGTATTATTGAAATTTTACTGTTTCTTTTATTAGTGTTTTTAAAATGTATTTATATGTTTTCAATGTATTCTGACAAAGCCTAAAACTGTATGTCTAATGGCCAAATAAATTGAATTGAATTGAATTGAATTGGAATATCATACATAATTAATTCATATGAAACTTGAAAATAGTCAACATGCAGCAATTTCTTACCCTTTTTATTGAAGTGGAATTATGGTGTCGTGGTCGCTCCATATCTCGTGCTCCTATATGTAACAACTTGGAATATCTCAGGTGAAGAAAAACTTCAGGAATTGAATTAGGCCTATGTCACACCAAAATTTTGACATAATATTTCAGAATACTAATAATTTAGTGAATGTTACTGATGAATTAGTGACCTCACATTCCTTGTAGTCCTACTATGCTTGTTTTGTCGAAACATACATATATATATTGCAGAAAGGAGATAATACGTACGTACATACATACATACAACCCACCGGCGTGGCTCAGTCGGTTAAGGTGCTTGCTTGCCGGCCTGAAGTTGTGTTCGGGTGCGGGTTCGATCCCCGCTTGGGCTGATTACCTGGTTGGGATTTTCAGAGGTTTTCCCCAACCGTAATGTGAATGCAAGGTAATCTATGGCGAATCCTCGGCCTCATCTCCCCAAAATATCATCATCTCGCTATCACCAATCTCATCGACGCTAAATAACCTAGTAGTTGAGACAGTGTCGTTAAATAACCAACTAAAAAAAACGTACGTACATACATATATAGTTTTCTGCCAGATGGTACCTATTTCACTGCAAACCCAGCATTTTCCAATCTTTCACATTTATGCCTTCCTCTTAGTCTCTTCATAATGATCCATATACCTTAATGTCGTGTATCATCTCATATCTTCTTGTCCACGAACTCTCTTCTCGTTCACAATCCTTTCCAGTGTATCCTTCATTAGGCAGTTTTTTTTTCTCAGCCAATGCAACCCAACCAATTCTTGTTCTCTTCCTGATCAGTTTCAGCATCATTCTTTCTTCACCCACTCTTTCCAACACAGCTTATTCTGTCTGTCCACTTCACACTCTCCATTCTTCTCCATATCCACATTTCAAATACTTCTAGTCGCTTCTCTTCACTTCGTCGTAATATTCATGTTTCTCCTTCATACCATGTAACAGTCCACACAAAGCACTTAACTAGGCTCTTCCTTATTTTTTTTTTCCAGAGGTCTGCAGAAGATGCTCCTTTTTCTATTAAAAACTTCCTTTGCCTTTGCTATTCTCCTTTTGACTTCCTGGCAGCAGCTCATGTTACTGCATATAGTACACCCCAAGTATTTGTTGCTCCTCATTTAGTATTCGCATGTTTACCTTCTTTATTTTTCTTCCGATAACTATGGTATTCGTCATTTTGCATTTATGAAACGAAGTTCATGGTTATCGGAAGAAAATAAGAGGTCATTACTGTAAATTTAATCTCTTATTTATCAACTCTGTGTCAACTACACGTTTTCTAACGTTTATGGTACCTTCAACACAGCGAACTGGAATTTGGCGATGAATTCCGGCATTCGCAATGGAATTTGTGAAGTGGCATATGACTGTTTGTGGAGATTTAAATTTAATTTCTTAGTGTCTATTAAATACGTCAGAAAGTTCCAGCACAGTCATTAAAGTCTCGTTAAACCAGCATTAACAAAAATTAAAATCTATACCTTGTTCACTGAAAAGATTCAGTGCATATTTCTCTTTGAAATGTTACCATGTTTGAGTTATTAACACTGAAAATGATAGATGTACAGGAGTGGCAAAAAAACCGGACCGACTCTTGCAGCTGATACAAAAGAATCTTGTGTGTGTATTGTGTCAAACTGTGGTAATTCCAAAATGGATAGTGAAGCCAGAGGTATGTACTGCTATTTAATGTAAAAATACGCAGTTATCTTTGCCGAATAGAGGTAGAAATCTAATATTGATGCCAGATGAAAATAAAACTCTCAAACGTTTTTCTTCTGTAAGTTTGGAGCACTGAAGGAAACAAAAGACGGTAAGAATCGAACAAATGCAATAAATTTCATTATTACAATTAATTATACAAGATCGATGTGTTTTGGGACTAGCAAAATTTCAATCTATGACTCTGAAATCAGCTACAAGGGTCGGTCCGATTTTTTTTTGCCACAACTGTACAAGAATATTTATTGAATAACTAAAATACTAATATGATAATATAGTCGTATATTATTTACAAGTCTCGTCACTTATACAGACGGGTGTTCATTTTTTCTACCACTTATGTTCAGATATATTTTTTACATGAGGCAACATTATTATACCTTATATTATTGAATTTACTTGGTCTCCATATAATCGGGGAAAGTGAAATCGAACGTCATAAATAACGTAACATTTATATGGGTGATGATGACAGAAATGTATGACAGAGCTCTAATTTTGTTTTAGAATGACAGCGCGGTTTTAAATAGCAGTCGTTATGAATGCTAATTTTAATAAATTTTAACTGTAGATATTGTCATGGTAACTAATTTATATTTCCAATCAAAACTATCCACATTTAACTTTATAAACATGACAGCAAATATGTTTCCAGCATAATTATGATGTTGTCACTATAGAGATTTCTATATTGTTAACGTTAATACTAGCCTTTTCTGAATTTCTTTCACGTAAAGCGCGAAATGACATTTTAAAATGGGTTACATCTCCCAGAGAATATTTGCCACAGTGCGGCGATGCTGTATGAAAATGGACTCTTCTATCCATTCATAACGGCGTTAATCACATTTTCCTCTGCTGTTGCTAGTGGCAGCGGAATATTTCCGTGAGCCGACTGCTAAGGCAGCCTCACAATCAAGTTGCTAGGGAGAAGCCACGAGGCGGGGTTGTCATCCCACCGCTGCCACCATTTGTGAGGCCTGGAGATGTTACCAGGCACCGAACCAGACGGTCTAATCACTCTCTGCAGGAGTTAACATTATTTTCATTGTAGAGAAAGTGTCTTAATTAAGAATGTTACATATAAAGGACATTTCATTTGGCCTCAAATAATGAGTTCGTTACTGTAATGTCTGCAATTTAGTTGCCGGATTTTGCGTCCTGGGCTATTCCGTTCGGAATTTGTAGCATTTATCTCGTATAATGAATGAGATAACTTCATAACAAAATATAAAACAAACAAATTAGATTCTCTTCTTGTAGGTAGAAAAATATTTTGTCCTCTCAAATTGACTATAGGTCTACTATTAGTTTTCACTATCTTTTCCAGTAATTTTGAGATTAAAAACACTACACAAATTCATTGTGTAAATATTTTGATGTGTACATTATTTCTGAAACATATGAGGGGCTCATAACCAGAGTTAACCAAGTCCACCACTGGTCAGTTTGTGGATTAATACAATTTCGCATTAAGAAAACTTCGATTTATTCATCGCCATAACAAACCAAGTCCATAACTCATTTGTTACGCCACAGAGGACTGCATTTACTATGAAAGGTGAAGGTTGCTAAGCGTGAGCCAGGAGCTTTAAGACTCAATTTATCAAATTTATTCCAGAAGGACTTGGTCCACTCTGGTTGTGAACCCCTCATATATGTTACACAAAACCGTATTTAAGGGAAGAGTATACTGAAAACTTGAAATTCCTCGTTTTCTCCCTGAAATTTACAATTTTTTGTGTACTAAATAGTTCACACCTGTGGAGTAACGGCTAGGGCGCCTGGCCTCGAAACCAGGTGGCCCGGGTTCGATTCCCGGTCGGGGCAAGTTACCTGGTTGAGGTTTTTCCGGGGTTTTCCCTCATCCCAATATTAGCAAAAGCTGGGAAACTTTCGGTGCTGGGCCCCGGACTCATTTCACCGGCATTATTACGTTCGTCCCATTCAGACGCTAAATAACCTAAGCTGTTGACAAAGCGTCGTAAAATAACCTACAGACAGTGTACTGAACACCCGTACTTATAAAATCTATGTTTGAGTATTATGTTTTTTAAAAAAGCAAAATGGTCCCAAATTAGCAATTAGCCCTTAGTTTGTAACTATTTAGAAAAATTGATATAACTCAGTCAGTTTTTTTTTTTTTAGATAATTGACAAGTTGTATTGCCATAACATTCACAAGAAGATTTACTACAAAATGTCTTCGCTTGATTTTTAATATGCTTTACAGAAACATTATTATAACTGATTTTAGAATACCATGGACTTCAGTTTTCGAGACCAATTTCTTTGGATATTATTAATTATTTTCACATTGAATCTAAAAATGAAAATTCTAATGGAGTCAAATATTTTTAAATAGACTGTTTAATATCTGTACAAAATGTGAGCTTCCTATTATTGAAAGAATGTTATGTTTTATTTAACGACGCTCGCAACTGCAGAGGTTATATCAGCGTCGCCGGATGTGCCGGAATTTTGTCCCGCAGGAGTTCTTTTACATGCCAGTAAATCTACTGACATGAGAATGTCGCATTTAAGCACACTTAAATGCCATCAACCTGGCCCGGGATCGAACCCGCAACCTTGGGCCAGCGCTATACCAACTCGCCAACCAGGTCGACTATTATTGAAAGTCTCTGAGTTATATCGATTTATGTTGAGCACAGTTGCTAGTTTATGTAACATCTTAACACTTTCAAAGTCTCAAATCATTATCATTTATTGAGACCTATCCATCAATCTGGAATCAAACAGATAATTTTCCGTTTCCTTAGAATCACTGACGGATAACCTGAAAAGTGACCATAAATTCTGAAATATCCTGTAAGAATGACAATATATTTACTTACAAATGGCTTTTAGAGAACCCGGAGGTTCATTGCCGCCCTCACATAAGCCCGCCATTACTCCCTATCCTAAACAAGATTAATCCAGTCTCTACCATCATACTCCACCTCCCTCAAATCCATTTTAAAATTATCCTCTCATCTACTTCTCGGCCTCCCCAAAGCTATTTTTCTCTCCGGTCTCCCAACTAACACTCTATATGCATTTCTGAAGTCGCCGATACGTGCTACATGCCCTGCCCATCTCAGACGTATGGATTTAATGCCCCCAATTGTGTTGAGTGAAGAATACAATGCGTGCAGTTCTGTTTTGTGCAACTTTATCCATTCTCCTGTAACTTCATTCCTCTTAGCCCCAAATATTTTCCTAAGAACCTTATTCTCAAACACCCTTAACCTCTATTCCTGTCTCAAAGTGAGAGTCCAAGTTTCACGACCATACAGAACAACCGGAAATATTGTGACAGCGACGTGAGATTCGAACTCACGACCAGCGTCCCGCAAGAGAGAAGATCGCGCGGAGCACTTTGGGATGGTGCGCGGGTTCCCGGGGAAAGGGGCCTACACGCGAGGGGAGTCTGCGCGCGCAGCTGCTACTTAACGCAGTGAATGTGGAACGACCTTCCCGACTATTCCAGAAATCCGTCGAAGTGGGAGACTCGCGAATTTTCGAGGCTACGTCGCTGTAGTTATAAATTACGGTCGCGAAGGAACGACAGCAGTTTCCAGTTTTCAGTTGATTAGTCAGCCAGTCAGTGAGAAAGCCAGAGCAAGCAAGCCAGTCTTGTGTACCGGAGTTCGACTCGAGTGTGCGTCCGCATCTGCGTCAGCATCCGAAGGCCTGAGTTCGAGTGCAGTGGACCGCAGTTGGAGGGACCTGAGTTCGAGTGCAGTGGACCGCAGTTGGAGGGACCCGAGTTCGAGTACAGTGAACTGTCTCTGAAGGTCTGTGGTTCGAGATACTGTGAACTCGAGTGACTGAGATAGAAGAACTGTGAACTGAGAACTGGTAGTTCTGATTTGTAAATAGTGCTTTGTAAATATTAGTTAAGATTAACAGTTCATTGTTGTGCGTAATAGTCCAAGTAAATTGTCATTGTCGTCGGTGGAGTGCTATAACGAATACTGTGTTGAGGGAGGATCCAATTGTTGACGAGAGCGTTTAAGGTGAATTGTAGAAAGGAATTATTGTTGTGATGAATAAATTACATTGTTGTTACTAATAAAATTCACAATATAATTGTTTTATAAATTCTAACTTCAATTTTTTTAGAGCAGACTAGATGACAACGACATGTCATTTGTACTGCCTCGAAGGTTAAGACAAGTAATTCAGGCTGAAAGGTCACATACCCGATGTTAGATGTATTGTTTTCCATATGAGAGTATTTATTTTATTTGAGATTTGTTCCTTCATTATTTATTTTCATTTATCTTAAAAGGAACAAAGAGAAAACTTAATTTTTCGTGTTTGCTTGTGCACATCAGTGTCACACTAAAAAACGATTTAGATTAAAAAAAACAGACGATAACCCGCATTCTACAATTCTTTTATAAAAGATAAAATAAAAATAAGACGGAGGCAGGATTCCACCCTGTGATCTTACAATTAGTTCATTATTTATTTCCGTACTTACTTACAAGTGACTTTTAAGGAACTCGGAGGTTCATCGCCGTCCTCACATAAGCTCACCATCGGTCCCTATCCTGACCTAGATTAATTCACTCTCTATCATCATATCCCACCTCCCTCAAACCCATTTTAAGGGGAGAGGATGGTATTTTTTTAACTTTTTTCCTATTTGGTGTAAAATATTAATTTTTTGTATGTAGAGAGTTCATAGCTGTGGCAACTCAACCAAATAAAAGTATTTTGAAAAAAAAATTATTATTAGGGAGCCCAAATTTGAAAAAAAAATATATACACAATGCAGAATTGTACTGAAATTGATATATCTAAACCGTTTTTAAAGATAGATTCATACAGTTTCTTTGCAATGTATTTGCAAAAGCATGTTCTACAAACTGTCTGTAACAGAATTTTGATATTAGTCCCAACGTTTGTAAAATAATCAATTAAAATTTAATAACAATTTTCTGATTTCCTTTCTTGCAAACAAACGGACGTATTTTTAAAATGAAATCAATTAACAAAATTCTCTTACACAGAAATGTTTCCTAATAGTCTAAAGAACGTGTGTTCAAAATTTCATGCATGCATCATTAATAGTTCAGAAATTATATCAATTTTTGTCTAGCAATGTAACAAAAAATGAAGTTAATGGAAACCGATAAAAGCGGGCGTTTTATTTCAAATCCATAGCGCAGGAAGTTTAAAAATGACGTCTCAACATCCAATAAGGGCACAAATACCCACAAAATGTTATGCTATGCATTCCACACATATCACAGCGTATTTAAAAAAATTTTTATCCAATTTACTCATTTTTCACCAAAAAATACCATCCTCTCCCCTTAATATCATCCTTCCATCTACTTCTCGACCTCCCTAAAAGTCTTTTTCCCTCCGGTCTCCCAGCTAACACTCTATATGTATTTCTGGATTCACCAATACGTGCTACATGCCCTGCCCATCTCAAACGTCTGGGTTTAATATTCCCAATTATATCAGGTGAACAATACAATGCGTGCAGTTCTGCGTTGTGTAACTTTTTCCATTCTCCTGTAAGTTCATCCCTCTTAGCCCCAAATATTTTCCTAAGAACCTTATTCTCAAATACTCTTAATATAGGAAAGCTAAAACATCAGTCTCAATCAATAACAGTAGCAGAATTAGTTGAACCAGAAATAAGATTAACAGCTTATTGCGCGATGATGATATTGAGATTAGACAGTCGAGGTGGTTTGTGCAGTGGGCGTCAGCTGTACACAGGGTCGTATCCAATAAGGCAGAGTGTTCTGCGTGGTGCCTAGATCCTGTTTCTCAAGATCGCATTCTGCTTCAAAGAGCACGACCTGTTTACACTGCAGCGTCAATAATTAAAATGTATATGCACTCAAGTTCAAGCACTTTTCTAGCTAATTCTCGTTACCGCCTGAGTTTCAACTAACGCGTCTCCTGGAATTACATCACCTGAAACTCAATACCAAATGGAAAGCAGAACTTCGTCAACCATGTTCAGATTATCAAAATGGGTTCGTTGATTTATCTCTAATCCTGCAGCGGATTTAATAGTTGAAAATTCAGTGACGATGTAGTAAGTAGATTTGTTTCCAACTATATATACAGGATACAACATAAATAAAATCATTAATTCTGGAGGATGATTTCTTCAGTACAGAACAAAAGAAAAGTGAAATACTATTTTTCTGTGTTTTGAAAAATTTTCCAGAACAACATGCATTTTAAAATACATGAATTATGAGATCGTGCAACGCTGCAATCTACAGGGAGTGCGCATTAAGATGTGGTGCTCTGAACAACTCCTCCACCAGGCTTTTTGAAGGTCATTGCCATATACATGGTTCTTAAACTCGCAAAAAAAAAAACAGATGATAGTATAAAGATTGGTAGGTTTGTGATACGAGTAATATTTTGATAAATTGTTCCGGGGCCGGGCATCGAACCCGGGACCTTTGGTTAAACGTACCAACGCTCTACCAACTGAGCTACCCGGGAACTCTACCTGACACCGATCCAGTTCTTCTCTCTATATCCACAGACCTCAAAGTGGGCTGACAACCGTCAAGCAACCAACTTTGAGTGCACACTAACTCCGTGTGACTTAAATTGTGGTTTTCTGTTACCGAACAGTAACGTGTATTATGCAAATCAAGGTTTCAGGTATAACTCCCTGTAAAGTTGATTTGGATCGGTATCTGGTAGAGTTCTCTGGTAGCTCAGTTGGTAGAGCGTTGGTAAGTTTATCCAAAGGTCCCGAGTTCGATGCCCGGCCCCGGAACAATTTTTCCCTCAAAATTATTCAAATAAACTTTACAGGGAGTTATACCTGAAAGCTTGATTTGAATATTGTGACAGTTCTTTTTGAGAATTTATTACAATTTTACTGAGCTAGAGAAGGACCGGTTTTGTACAGCAACTTGTCCACGAACATTCCCTTAAACGTTGACGCAAAAAAACTGATCTTCCTCTCGCTCAGTAAGATTGTAATAAATTCTCAAAAATAACTATCAGAATATTACTCATATCGCAATATTGCCAATCTTTACCCTATATCGTTTAATTTTTGTGTTTAAACTGTGTTAGACACCGAGAATTAACAATGCTCATTCCACGTTGAACAGAATCTTTGAAAATTGAAAGTAAACTCTACAACCTAATTTTAATTAAAGGATTAGAGAACGCACACAATATGATACGCTTATTTCAACTAAATTTGAAAGGATTAAGGAATATTTCTACACTCCCATTCCAGTTTAATATTCTAGAGATCATAAACAACATTTTGCTTATTTCACGTTATAAAAACATTTAAAACTCTAAAGGAAAAAATAAAAATACGCTATGCTTATTTTACGGTAAATTAACGAACAAAATTTTAAAATATTATTTTTAAACTTTTCGATTTAATTTTAATTAAATATTCGATCAACAGAGGCAATAAGAAAAGTTTATTGTACGTTATAAAATCTAATTAAAGGTTAAAAAAATCTCTACTTGTCGAACTATGAGCATTTTCTTCAGCTAGTTAGAAATAGTTTTCTCCCACTTTAATTTTTGAAGTAGTAAACGGTAAACTTACAAACAAGAAATCAAATTTTTCGATCTGTCTTTAAAAACAATTGTATTATGTTCAAGTTTCTCATTGTCTCACCCATTCCTTGCATACGCAAGCTGCATCTCTCCATGTAATAACCCTTACAGCGTTGTCAGAGTGCATCACGTTTTAAAATTCCTTTGCAGAATGAAAACTTACATTTTGTTCGGATCAAATATCTGCAAAATCAAAAGACAGAACTACAAATCTTCATGATTTATTATCATAATACACTTACTTACTTCCTTACTTACTTACTGGCTTTTAAGGAACCCGGAGGTTCATTGCCGCCCTCACATAAGCCCTCCATTGGTCACTATCTTGAGCAAGATTAATCCATTCTCTATCATCATATCCACCTCCCTCAAATCCATTTTAACTAGTGGCTTGTGCAGCAAATACTGCTGCAAACTAAGTTCGTTAGACGTTCAAATAAAGATTTTTCAGATTTATTTCCAATTAAGAATACTTGTCTTTTTGATAGTTATTTGCTTCCATAATAATGAAACATACTCCCTCTGAATGGATTTTTAGGCCAAATGCTTTTTCTTGCCCAGTTTTTGAGTTTACATGTCAGGACGATAAGCCAGGTCGTTGTGGATTGTAGGCAAAAGTTAAATAAATTCAGGTTTCTAAAGCTTTCGAACAATCATTTTCGTATAGCTGCTGCAAGAGTAAAATCATTTTATCCTACTAAAGATCTTGCTGAAATGATCTTACAAAATTTTCCAGGCCTCTTATTTTATTAGTAAGTAATACCTTTTGATCTTTCCTTAGGAACTGTAATTTTTGCGCTCTCTCGAGCCAATACTGAAGACAATGATACATATCAATATCTACACTACACCGCCATTAAGTATATGAAAAAGACCCAATCCCACTGGGTTAATAAGTATAAAAATATTTGATTTTTAATAACAATATTATTATCTTACTTAGGTTTTGTAGTTATATATAGCAGCCATTCAGTAAATTATAGAAATGAAGATCTAAATTAAGATATTCTCTACATTTACTTACATAACCACAAAACGTTTCACTTTCATGTCATGAATATAGCATCAGTATTATGTACAATTAATGAAAAATAGATGCATCATGATATTAACTACAATAATATTTATTTTCTAATGGTAATAATGTCATCAAACGACCTCAAGTTTCGTAGATTTGAATATCAATACAAGCTGTACTCAGAAAATTATACACTGAATCAGTTTTAATAACAAATTGAATTGAGCTCTAAATATGTCGGCAATCCTGCAGGTCAGGTGTAAAGTTTATTGTAGTGTGTGTTTTGTTCTGAAATTCAATCAAGTCGGCCGTGATTGAATAAACTTAGTTCTCAAAACTGACAACAGATGGATTTTGGAAAATAGGAAAATTATGTAGGAAAATGACATTTCACTGAAAACTACTACTTTTCCGAAAAACTTTCGATGCCAGACATGAAAATGAGGGGTCTCTCATTAAAATCCGTTCAGCCGTTTTCCCGTAATTTCCATTACCAGTTCAAATTATATATATATATATATATATATATATATATATATATATATAGATATTATCTTCCCATCTACGTCTCGGCCTCCCTAAAGGCCTTTTTCCCTCCGGCCTCCCAACTAACACTCTACATGCATTTCTGGATTCGCCCATACGTGCTACATGCCCTGCCCATCTCAAACGTCTGGATTTAATGTTCCTAATTATGTCAGGTGAAGAATACAAGGCGTGCAGTTCTGTGTTGTGTAACTTTCTCCATTCTCCTGTAATTTCATCCCTCTTAGCCCCAAATATTTTCCTAAGCACCTTATTCTCAAACACCCTTGATCTCTGTTCCTGTCTCAAAGTGAGAGTCGAAGTTTCATAACCATACAGAACAACCGTAACATAACTATTTTATAAATTCTAACTTTCAGATTTTTCGACAGCAGACTGGATGATAAAAGCTTCTCAACCGAATAATAAGAGGCATTTCCCATATTTATTCTGTGTTTAATTTCCTCCCGAGTATCATTTATATTTGTTACTGTTGCTCCTAGATATTTGAACTTCTCCACCTCTTCGAAAGATAAATTTCCAATAATACACTGCTGTCTTAAATTCACAGAGCATATTGGGAATTAAATCAATGGCTTTCCCAAAACACGCTATGAAATGTTTCACATAAAACAATTTTTTTTGTTTGAAACATCTCAAAGAATAACCCCCTGAAATTAATCATATTAGTTACGGTTTATTCTGTATAATATATGAAGCAGATTTATCTTTCTCCAGATACTGGGTGACGTATTTTAAGTTCTGTTTTATCTATGACACAGCACAGAATGTTTTGTTCTAATTTCGGAAATAGGCGATAGTTTGAAGAGGCTAAATCTGGCAAATATATGCAATGGTCATTAAATTAAAATATATGGGAGAAGTGGGTACAGTGAGACAGGGAGAACAATGAGACATTTTTTATTAGATGATAAATTTTGATGTTGAGATGTTGGTAACAGTGGAGTTCTATGTTGCATGAGTAAAGTAACAGTATTTTTATACTCGATTTGGTTCTAGTTATAAAGGTGAGTGATGAAAAAATTATTCGTAATTTTTCACTTTAGAATTAAAATTTTGGCTTGTGTTTAAATAGGGTTATATTGAATATACAAATTAAACAGAAATATGAATGTTTTGTTACCTAATACTATGGCATTTGAGGTTATGTTTGGCAAAGTTTCGTCTTTCTTGTTTTGATTTTGAAGTGATGGCGCCATTTTTAAAAGAGCTATGCGTAAAGGGAACAGTGAGACATGCCATTGAAGGGTACACTGAGACGTCTCACTGTTCCCATGTACCAATGATTTGCAAAAACAAACTGTAATTATATTACATTCACCAGTAACTAACATTAAAAATGAACATACTAGTAACCAATTTAGGAATTATAGCTTAAAATAATATATACATTACATTTTAATGGTTTCTTAAACAAAAAAATTATTCACAAAATTTAAGAATATGTTAAAAAATAATAAAGAATTAAATTATATTCTTATAGTTATAAGCTTTCTTGTCACCAAAAATTCATTTCATTTTTTCGCAAAAGTTTAAAATGTCATGGAAAATTCACTTTTCCAAATGTTCCAGATGTTTCAATGATTTCGAAGTCAGACATCAAAATTATTCTAAATAAGCCTACAGAACGTGTCAAGATAAAGAGACAGCAAGCTTTCCTTTCTTTTGAAATAAATGTAAATCATTTCAATGTCCGTTAATAGACACTGTGGTGTCTCACTGTACCCTCCAGAATGGAACATTGAGACATTTATATTTTTTTGACAAACACGTATAGCATATTATGTCCTTTATCTATTAACATTTTTGTTTATGTATTATTGTACTCCATGTTTTAATGTATATTTCTATTGCATTTGATTTTAAAAGTGCTTGAATTATCACTTGCATACATATGTCTTAATATTTTGTGTCTCACTGTACCCACTACTCCTCTGCCTTTGAAACCTTTGCGGCTATCTTTCTCCGCAGTTTCTCCCGAAACATGATTAACAATGTATATAAATACAGTTTTACTTTGTTTTAAGTAGTCTGTCGTGATTATTCTGTCTGCCTCCATTATCACAGTAGGTCGTAAACAAGTAAACATTGAGTTTCGGTATCCACACTGGATGTATTTTGTTTCTTTTTAACCATTTAAATTCCTGAAAAACGAGATCAACAACTTGTTTCATTACTATTAAGGCAATTTGCAGCGTATTTCTGATTCGTGAAGCATAAAATGTCAAGCAGTGAATAAATTCGGCACAGTAGGTTTCATAATATTTGAAAGATTCAAAGTTATACTGTGCTGTGCAGTTGTATAAGCTTACAAATGAGGTAATGGCACATGTTGCTGTTGGAATTAATGGTAAGCATGCATAAGGATTCATTTTGCTAAGTCCGCACACATTGTGGGCCATAATATGGGAGAAAGATGAATGCCAGTACTGTAACATGGTTTGTACGGTGAAGCTGAATTACTGAGAGATTTTGACCTTGTTCGGTCCTCGTTGTGGAAGGTCATTCGTGTCAATCCTGTAGGTCTGTTATGCAGTTGTTATCCTCTGTAATCTCACACAGCATTTCCAAGGTGAAAATATTAACTATCAATTAGGTACTACCACAAATTCAATTAAGGGAACTGGGTAGTGATACTGTGCAATTAAAAAATTTAAATACAAAAGTTTAGTTGAATATTTCTAGGCTTCCAGTGCTCAGAATGGAATAAAAATTTTCAGGCTTATACAATCAATCATTCTGAATTCAGTGGTATAAAAGACAACTAATTTGTTACGTATCAGAGTGCAAAAGAAAGGCCCTAACTGATAACCTATTTTCCCACTTTGCTAAGTGTACCTCATTCTTCAGGTGCACATTACTTGCTACAATCCTCACTCATATACCTTGTATTTTTTTAAGTTATCTAGTAATGTGTATTGTAAATTCTAAAGCACTGTTTAATGAAATATTTCACCGCTAGTGAAACAGAAAAAAATATTGAACTTTGTTAAAAATTTTTTACAATTTTTTCAATGCATATATGTTTGTTTCCTACTGTTATGTGTGTGATACTCTTAAACCCGTAGGTCTAATATGTAGAACACAGGCTGCAGAAAATGGTGTAAAAATTTCATGTAAATTGATTGAGTAATTTCATAGAAAAATGCACTGAAGTTTGAAAGATGTCAACTTATGGAAAACTGTATTGAAATAAAAAAGAAGAAGAATGTATGAATTATATGCACAGCCAAATTTAAAGAGGTCATTTAAAAGGCTTATCTGCAGAAATACCCCCAACAATATTTATATTATTTTAAAGAGCAGTTTTGTACTTTATTTTAAAACACAAAATAAAAAATCGGATTTTTGACCCCTAATCACTACCTGGTTCCCTTAAGCATTTTATATAATACAGGGACATCACTTTATTTTTACTTAAATTTTTATTGTACCTGAGTTTTTGAATATACTTCACTCCCACCCTTTCTACTAATGAAGTTCAATCGTCCTGCACACAGATCCAAGACCGCATATACAGTCATAGTAGCCTTACGGTCATAGTAAACAACACGCTCCAAAAATATGTTCGTGTTTTCCAGTGACGAAAGAGCTTTCAATATTGAATCATTTTCGCAGAGGTACTGTCGTCCATTTGCCTACGTCGTATCCCGGTTTCCCCCACCAGCTTTTATTCGCCAGCTAGTGGCTGGGCTGTCTTAGCTCTTTTCTGAGAACATTAATTTCTGTTAGGAATTGGACGTCTACGTAATATTATACAACTGTTTAAAATAGCTTAAATAAAAGGGCTCGTTAAGTAATTAACTGTCACGTGATTTCCTCCCTTTCTACGACCCTACGACAACCACTTGGACGGACAGCAGATAGTATATCTGAGTAATTTTATCTTTTGCGATCCTTTTATAGAGTAGGTACAAAATTATTTCAACATGAGTTATTAGTACGAAGGACGAAACTGGTAATTGGGATTAGGTACAATAGTCTATAGTACAATAATATGCACAAAAGAACTGAAGCGTGTATCGAAATGAACGGCCACCATTTTAAAAATGTGTTTAAATATCCATAGGCTATTATGATTATTTTTTAATTTAACTTTATTCTCTATATTGTATGCTAATGTGCTGTAGACAGTGTATAATATACATTGCATAATGAATACGTCCACATGGACAGCTCAGTTCGTGAGTAAAAGCACTCATTGTTAATACTGTACTGTGTTTTGATTAAACAAAAATCTAATAGAAATTATCGAACTCGGAAGCGCGATATTTCCTAGTTTACGTAAATGGATGAACTACTTTTCTTCCCTCCTATACCTAGTAAAGTGATTTGTTTGTATTCTACGCCAGTATCAGTATCGAACTCCAGTCGTGAAAGGGGTAGCAAATGGCGTTGATCCAGAGGTATAGCCAAGTTAATATTAAACATGTTAGTAAAAATAAAATGATGTCCCTGTAGTTCTTACCTAGGTACTGCTTGCAAAAATTCAAATATTATGCTTTAATATCACTGTCTGTATGTTCACCATAATCACACACAATTCACTTAGTTATCTCATTGTTCTAATTAAAACCACATCTTTCTTACAATTAACACAACGTCTCTACTTACCCATTATACCTTCTCTTTCAGAAGTCTAATATTCAAGTTATTAGCAGGTCTTTGTTTATAACTCTAATGAATCTTCTAACATCACCATTATTACATATTCATTATCATCGTATATCTTCGTTATTGTCATCAAAATCCGCTCTAATCCTATCACCTTTATAATCGCTTTATTCCCACATTATTATTATTATTATTATAGCTTCATATCTTCATTACTATATTATCCCAATATCATAGTATTGTGAATTTTATTAGTAACAACAATGTAATTTATTCGCCACAACAATAATTCCTTTCTACAATTCGCCTTAAACGCTCTTGTCAACAATTGGATTTTCACTTAACACAGTATTCGTTATAGCACTCCACCGACGACAATGACAATTTACTTGGACTATTACGCACAACAATGAACTGTTAATCTTAACTAATATTTACAAAGCACTATTTACAAATCAGAACTATCAGTTCTCAGTTCACAGTTCTTCTATCTCAGTCACTCGAGTTCACAGTATCTCGAACCACAGACCTTCAGAGACAGTTCACTGTACTCGAACTCGGGTCCCTCCAACTGCGGTCCACTGCACTCGAACTCAGGCCTTCGGATGCTGACGCAGATGCGGACGCACACTCGAGTCGAACTCCGGCACACAAGTCTGGCTTGCTTGCTCTGGCTTACTCACTGACTGAATAACTGAAAACTCTGCTGTCGTTCCTTCGCGACCGTAATTTATAACCACAGCGACGTAGCCTCGAAAATTCGCGAGTCTTCCACTTCGACGGATTTCTGGAATAGTCGGGAAGGTCGTTCCACATTCACTGCGTTAAGTAGCAGCTGCGCGCGCAGCCTCGTCGCGTTGACGTAATACACCCTCTCTCTTCTCTCCACCGCGCGACGTCACTCAATGTTCCGTGGAGCCTGTGCGATCTGCTTTCTTGCGGGACGCTGGTCGTGAGTTCGATTCTCACGTCGCTGTCACAGTATCTTCATTATATAATCATGTTATACAGGGGGATTCAGAACTTCTACAACAAACTCTGGGGATCGATAGATCTCGTAATGAGGATAATTTCACATAAAACAACCCATGCTCTCCAATGCTTCGTTTAGGAGCTAAGCGACATCGAAACAAAGGCAGCAATCTTCAGTATTTGAGTCAATTTCAATATTATTAACTCTGTTCCGTCTATTTATATTTCTGGATGTTATTAGGTATTTAGTTTTCAAATTATTACGCAAATGTCTAATGAATCTTCGGTTGCTAAAAATACAGCAACTGAATTAATATGAATAACAGATTCATTATGCAACATTAAAATATTTGAAAGATCCTGGTTGTGATAAGTTATCTGCTCGAGGTTTTTCCGAGGGTTTTCCTTGAACCCACTAAGAGCAAATGCTGGGTAACTTTCGGCACTGAACCCTGGACTCATTTCTCTGGCATTATCACCTTCACTTCACTCAGACGCTAGACAAATATTGCAGTTGATAAAGCTTCGTAAAATAAGCTAACTTGTGAGTATCTTGTCTAACAATCACGTGTGTCACTGAAAGGGAGAGCTATTCTCTAGAAGACGAAGTTACAGAGGTGTGAAAATTATTAGAATAATCTTAATTTTAAAGGTTTTTTTTTTTAATAGTTCCTTCACAAATATTCATTGAATTGATGAATATTGGTATATATTACTATACTGATGTAGGATATATTTTCTACTAACAATGCCGGAAAGCATTGTTGTTCATTGGTATTTTTCTTATTTTACAATTGTTATGGGAATTCAGAAATTATTATATTATGTTGGCGGAATTGGAAACATAAAAAATTATATGCACAAAACGGATGTATACGTTCATTTGAACCTTCACAACAATGTAAACACAGAGAACAATTTGTTTAAAGCATTTCTTAATCAATTTTTGATGTTTCCAATTCCGCCAACATAATATAATAATGTCTGAATTCTCATAACAATTGTAAAATAAGAAAAATATCAATGTACAACAATGCTTTCCGGCATTGTTAGTAGTAAATATATCCTACATCAGTATAGTAATATTATAAACCAATATTAAATCAATTCAATGAATATTTGTGAAGGAACTATAATAAAACCTTTAAAATTAAGATTATTCTAGTAATTTTCACACCTTTGTAGAAAAAGAAATTGAGAAGAATCCTAATAAAAAATGTATTTAATAAATATTAAATTATGTAAAGAAATTAATAAGGGAGATATCTTAGTCTGAGTTCATGATTGGAGAAAGAATTTCATAGTAAATGTATGTAGTGTATTTATATCAAACATAAAATTCTAGTCACTTTCAATTGTTGATATAGAATTGGGCAAGTTACTCGTAAAATAATCTATAAATACCCAAGCTCTCTTATGTTCTGTTGAACTGGTCATTCGAAAAATATCTCATATTCAAACCTCATTTGCACGTAGTTCTAAGTTGTGAGTAATTTAAATCACTCCCTTTGAGTTACGAACAACCTAGGTGTCACTGCAATTACATGGATGGATGGCTATTCGCAGGCACGGATATTCGAAGCAGGGATTCGAACCATGCACTTCGTACACAAGGTATATTACATTAGACGTTGGGCACAATATTTGTGCGGCCGTGCTTTGACACATCTGTCCCAAGTAATTCCATTACGTGCCGGAAGCAGAGCGTACGTTCACTGTACGCTTGGATGAAGCCACATAGTTGTGCCGTTTCCTAGCAACCCAAGTGACCGCAGCCGAAGTAAGAATACGTTATCATCTCTGTAATAGTTGCATGGTGTGGATCGAACATAATTGCGAAGCTCAACTCAACCGTGATCTGTTCATTATCTTGCATAAGCGTCAAGAAATAAGGCAGAGCAAGCTTCTGTCATAACCAGGCTACAGTCAGACTTGGACGTCAATTTTAGTTATGTTAATGGATGTAGTGAGAAGTTGAAAAGTTCTTAGAAGTTTTCATATCTCTGTATGTTATCAAGATCATTTTGCACAGTGATGTATGTATGTATGTATATACGTATGTATGTACGTACTGGGTGTTCATTTCTAAGTGTGTCAAGACGTCACTGTTGATGAGTCAGCGATTTGAAGCGAATTTCAGCTTTTGTGACAGAGAAGTTGCCTATCAATCAAGGCGTTCAATCTGAACTTGAGAACGTATACGGTATAACTTGAACGTCGTAGCAATAGATGGCGATCTGTGCGGTCTGTGTGCTACCATAACCTCTTTCGAACTGTGTTTTGCGCGGGCAAGCCGTACATCGGTTGCGTACGGCAACATTCCACAATACAAATCAGATGCTCCGTGTCCATGTTGCCAGTCGAAGTTAATGTCAACAAATACGTAAGTAATCGTCTTAACTCTCTCCACATATCCCGACAGTAAGAAAAAACTTACCTCAGTACATGTTTCGAAACAGTTCACATTCCTGCCACTACCGGCGTTACCGTACGTATCGGCAAGTACTCTTCTGAATGAACGCCGTACTTACTAGGCAACTTCTCTTGGACATAAGTAATACACCTCTGCGGAAGTGTAGGAAGATTGAATTCTCTAGGCTCATCGGCTAGCCACATGACGGCATTAAGCGAGTCATGACACACTTTGAACTGAACACCCAATATGTACGTAGGTACTTACGTACGTATGTATGTATGTATGTATGTATGTATGTATGTATGTATGTATGTATGTATGTATGTATGTATGTATGTATGTATGTATGTATGTATGTATGTATGTATGTATGTATGTATTTATTCACACTGCAATTGGGTGTATACCCGGCGGAAGTGGTAAATAATTACACTCAATAATGTCAATTAATAATAAACACAACTAATAAAACAATAATTAATAATAATAATAATAATAATAATAATAATAATAATAGTAATAATAATAATAATAATAAAATAATAATAACAACAAGGATCATCCTAAATTAAATGAAGCATGGTCACTTAATATAACATTTAAAGTAAATCTAATTTGTATCTTAACCCTAAGTTCGAACTAAGACCCACGAGTGCGAAAGGTTCATACCTGCACAAGTACCTTTCGGCACTACACTTATTTCGCTGTCAACTCACTCACTGCACTGATTTTACCTGATTTCACTAACACATCTAAACATTTCACTGTTCAAATACTTTGCACAGCCACTTCACTGACACCAACACACTTCACTTACACAATAGACTTCACTGACACTACACACTTCACTGACACAACACACTTCCTCACTGATAGAACATTTCAAATAACAAGATATCAATTACTGCCTTTAAGTAGTGTGTATAATATTATAACTTCATTACACAAAACAAGAATGTAACTTTATTTAAAGCAACAATAATAATCACTTTCTACAATTTAATTCTACTCCCATCAACAATGGGATTTCCACTCTACACAGTAACACTATTCGCTATTGCACTCCACCGACGACAGTGACAATTTACTTGGATTATTGGGAACATTTAATGGACTAAAAATCTTAAATAATGTTATCAAAGCAGTTATTTTTACAAATCAGAATTAAATAGATTTTTCAAAATAGTTAAATATGGACTTAAAATTTAAAAAAATGGCTAGTTCTTAAATAGCTCATTTTAATCAAAGTAAACAAAAATACAATGGACGACCTTATCCCAAGAGTTTCAACAAAACACAATTTTTATTGTCTGTTACCATAACAATAGGTTACAAACATTTCTTTCAAGTGCTGAAAAGTGAATCTTCTTCTATTGTCTCTGAGGATAGATTTATACTGACTAAAGAGCGTTCGACGTCACAGAAGTAACTGGTACATAATTCAACTTCTCTTCTTTTTTCACAATGTCTGCTGGGGATAAGTCCAAGTTAATCTTCAGACTGTTGATTCACCACTCATCACAGCAACAACCTTTTGTAGTTCTTCATATCCAGGGTTTTTTAAAGTACAGTGTCCACCTTAGCTCTTACTGCATCTGAAAGTTTACCTCAGTCGATTCAGTTGTTCCAAGATGATTTATCCAATTTCAAAACTTTCAGATAGTGAAAGGTGCCTATTTTGGAGACTTTTGTCGCGTTTTTATGATGCATGAAAATGTATGCTGAATGTGAGCTAAGTCATTCTTCACACTTATGTCACAGGTAACTGTTTTCGCAGTATCAATTGAGACTGCATCTTCGAGTCCAATGCAAGGAGAACATTGTTAATAGAGTCTATATGTTCGGCATGTCTTCTAGCCATGTACCCGATCTAGTTAAAATTGGTTTTGGTGGCAATGGAATTTCAGGGTACATTTCTTTCAACACGTTAACTCTACTGGGAGCTTTGAGAAATACTTTTTTTCACTGATGAAAAAAAATCTATTTAGGAAATTGTCTCTGACCACTTCTGGTGCACACGATGAAATGCATGCGCCACACAAGTAAAATGAGTCAATTTAGGATATACAACAGATAATGCTTGTCCAGCTTTGACCATATAAACCAGCATCGCTAATAAAATACATTATCGTACATAATACCCTTTGGCCACAGGATACCCTAGCTTCGTTGAACAGTTTAACTATAGTTTTGTTATGCACTTTTCTATAAACATCACAATGTAAAATCGTTCAGAATATTGTTCACTTAAGCGATAACTACATTACCAACAAGTCTACCTTCTTTGTCGGTGAGTCTCATCATGGAAACCCAAATTGAACTATCTTTAATTTCATCTCTTATCTTCATATTGTCTCATCGTAGATGGATGGAGCATACGTCTTCCTAAGTGTTGACTCATCCGGGATTGTATGTTGAGTATATTTTTCAAGGAATTCCCTGAAGACCTTATTCTTTAGTTTGTAGAGAGGAATATCAGCAGAGATGAGAGAACGGCACAGGTCGATGTTAAACTCAGATCTTACATTCGATGTTGTTGGTTGTGTTAAAAACAATTGTCTCTGCTTAAATTTAGTTGTTTGTTGGCTGATGTTTACTAGTTGTAATGTGTTGTTGCACCAGGAACTTTTTGTAGATGATACTGACACTGACACAAATTACAAAATAATATTTTATTGTCAGTTGATAAACCATCTTCTTTAAATTCTGAAATGTAACTTGTTAGTTTTGATTTTAAATTGACTGAATGGTATCTGGCTGTATTTAGGGTCTTTATAGTATGATTTACAAAACTGAACCTAGACGATGACAGGATTTCTTTGGGCTGCACAACTGGTCTGTTCAAAAATTTTAAATTAAATTAATACAGTTTTATAACTTACTTTCCCATTGTTGATAGGACTGCTAATTTTCAAATAACTCTGATGTTAAAGGGATTACTGACATGAAGTTTAAATCTCTATTGTTGAAATGTATTTTTAAAAGTTAATGGAATTTTGTTTTTTTTATTGTTAAACTAATATAATATGGACTGTTTTATATGAAATATGGAAAATATAGGAAATTAACGAAGGATGTACTAAACTCTGCCATGGAAAAATATGAAAACAAAAGTAGGATTTGGGCCTGGGTCCCTGTGAAACATAAAGATATCAAAATATAAATTATATTAGCTTTATGGTAATCTATGTATTTACAGGGATCCTTTCCCTGATTAGGAACAACAATGAACTGTTAATCCTAATATTCAAAGCACTATTTACAAATCAGAACTGCAGTTCTCAGTTCACAGCTCGTTTGCCGTGGCTAGTTCTTCTAGCTCAGTCACTAGTTCACAGTATCTCGAACCCCAGACCTTCAGAGACAATCCGCTGAACTTCGAACTCAGGTCCCCCAACTACGGTCCACTGCACTCAAACTCAGGACTTCCGGCTCCACAGTTACGGACACAACTCAAGTCGAACTTCTGTCTTAAAGCAGGCTTCACTGCTACACAAGACTGGCTGGCTTGCTATCCACTGACTATAACAACACTGCTGCTACTAACTTGCGTCTCTTCTTTTATAACCAAACCATAGTTACGAGAAAGTTCGCGGTCAGTCGACAGATGCCTAGAAGATGATGCCCCAGACTTCTCTGGATTTCTGACAAGTCAAGTGCTTACTCCCCCTCACCCTTCGGGCGTCCTGCCGCCACCTCGCCCCCCTCTGGTCTGTCCCCTCAGACTAGCGGCCGCAACCTTCGCTGCATCGCTCGTTTTCTCGGGCGCCCCCGACCTCTGAGGTGCGCGATCGACTCCCGACTGTCACAATATACTACCGTCTATTAGTAAAGTCCTTAAACCTATTTTTAAAATACAGTTTTGGTAACTGGTAAAGCCTTTAGTAAGATATAATAATAATAATAATAATAATAATAATAATAATAATAATAATAATAATAATAATAATAATAATAATAATAATAATAATAATAATATCGCAGCGCAACTGCGGTTTAAATGCTACCACGGTGATCTTCCATCCCGGTGAACTGGGTTCGATCCCCGTCTAGGTTTTGACGGAATTTCTGGTAGACAAAGCTGAAGTTTTAGAGGGTTTTTCACGGGCTAATCTCCTTTCACCCTATCATTCCACCAACATGCCTCTCCTTCACTCATTTCAGCTATCACGTATAATATTAAATATAGGCTGGGGTGAAGTCTTGGGATTACCATAGGATTGTCATGCTGATCTAGGAAGCGCTTGAGTCTCAGGGTCCCTGGTGTTTATCAAACTACTCATATGCGGATGGCATCTGGCTGTATTAGGGGCTGAAATAATATGGTCCACATGCCACTAGACTATGACAGGAAGTTCTTTGGGCTCCGGGTCCCTGGTCCTTATCAGATTATTCGTATGCAGATGGGATCTGGCTGTATCAGGGACTGAGGTAGGATGGCCCACCTGCCACTAGACGATGACAAGAAGTGCTTTGGGCTCCGGGTCCCTGGTCCTTATCAGACTATTCGTATGCGGTTGGAATCTGGCTGTATCAGGGACTGAGGTAGGATGGCCCACCTGCCACTAGACGATGACAAGAAGTGCTTTGGGCTCTGGGTCCCTGGTCCTTATCAGACTATTCGTATGCGGATGGAATCTGGCTGTATCAGGGACTGAGGTAGGATGGCCCACCTGCCACTAGACGATGACACGAAGGCTTTGGGCTCCGGGTCCCTGGTCCTTATCAGACTATTCGTATGCGAATGGAATCTGGCTGTATCAGGGACTGAGGTAGGATGGCCCACCTGCCACTAGACGATGACAAGGAAGGCTTTGGGCTCCGGGTCCCTGGTCCTTATCAGACTATTCGTATGCGGTTGGAATCTGGCTGTATCAGGGACTGAGGTAGGATGGCCCACCTGCCACTAGACGATGACAAGAAGTGCTTTGGGCTCTGGATCCCTAGTCCTTATCAGACTATTCGTATGCGGATGGAATGTGGCTGTATTAGGGGCTGAAATAATATGGTCCACATGCCACTAGACTATGACAGGAAGGGCTTTGGGCTCGGGTCCCTGGTCCTTATCAGACTATTCGTATGCGGATGGAATCTGGCTGTATCAGGGACTGAGGTAGGATGGCCCACCTGCCACTAGACGATGACAAGAAGTGCTTTGGGCTCCGGGTCCCTGGTCCTTATCAGACTATTCGTATGCGGTTGGAATCTGGCTGTATCAGGGACTGAGGTAGGATGGCCCACCTGCCACTAGACGATGACAAGAAGTGCTTTGGGCTCTGGGTCCCTGGTCCTTATCAGACTATTCGTATGCGGATGGAATCTGGCTGTATCAGGGACTGAGGTAGGATGGCCCACCTGCCACTAGACGATGACACGAAAGGCTTTGGGCTCCGGGTCCCTGGTCCTTATCAGGCTATTCGTATGCGAATGGAATCTGGCTGTATCAGGGCTGAGGTAGGATGGCCCACCTGCCACTAGACGATGACACGGAAGCTTTGGGCTCCGGGTCCCTGGTCCTTATCAGGCTATTCGTATGCGAATGGAATCTGGCTGTATCAGGGCTGAGGTAGGATGGCCCGCCTGCCACTAGACGATGACAAAAAGGTCTTTGGGCTCCGGGTCCCTGATCCTTATCAGACTATTCGTATGCGGATGGAATCTGGCTGTATCAGGGACTGAGGTAGGATGGCCCACCTGCCACTAGACGATGACACGAAAGGCTTTGGGCTCCGGGTCCCTGGTCCTTATCAGGCTATTCGTATGCGAATGGAATCTGGCTGTATCAGGGGCTGAGGTAGGATGGCCCACCTGCCACTTGACGATGACAAGAAGTGCTTTGGACTCCGGGTCCCTGGTCCTTATCAGACTATTCTTATGCGAATGGGATCTGGCTGTATCAGAAGCTGAGGTAGGATGGCCCACTTGCCATTAGACGATGACAAGAAGGGCTTTGGGCTCCGGGTCCCTGGTCCTTATCAGTCTCTTCGTATGCGAATGGGATCTGGCTGTATCAGGGTCTGAGGTAAGATGGCCCACCTGCCACTAGACGATGACAAGAAGGACTTTGGGCTCCGGGTCCCTGGTCCTTATCAGACTATTCGGTATACGGATGAGATCTGGCTGTATCAGAGGCTGAGGTAGGATGGCCCGCCTGCCACTAGACGATGACAGGTAGGGCTTTGGGCTCCGGGTCCTTGGTCCTTATCAGACTATTCGTATGCGAATGGGATCTGGCTGTATCAGGGACAGAGATAGGATGGCCCACCTACCACTAGACGATGACAAGAAGGGCTTTGGGCTCCGGGTCCCTGGTTCTTATCAGACTATTCGTATGCGAATGGGATCTGGCTGTATCAGGGGCTGAGGTAGGATGGCCCACCTGCCACTAGACGATGACAGGAAGGGCTTTGGGCTCTGGGTCCATGGTTTATCAGACTATTCGTATGCGGATGGAGTCTGGCTGTATCAGAAACTGAGGTAGGATGGCCCAACTGTCCACTAGACGATGCTGAAAGAAAGAGGCATTCGTAACAATCATCGTGTGTATATCAGGGTGCACTATGGCCATGCCATGACATCTAAGAAGTCTACGTGTCGGGTCCTTTATCAGCCTATTCTTACGAATGGGATCTGGCTGTATCCTCAAATCTGAGGTAGGATGGACATCATTTTATTTTGACGATGACAGGTTTCTAAAGGGCTTTGGGCTCCGGGGGTCCCTGGTCTTGCTTATCAGACAAATTCGTACTGTTGCTAGGATGGAATACTGGCAGTGTGTTTCAGAAACTATGTTGCATTTTACGGATGAAGATCTGGCTGTATATTATTGAAGTTTATTTTCACACAGGTTGGGCTGGCCAGACTATTCGTATGCGAATTTATCTGTATCAGGGAACTGAGCCCACCTGCCAAGTGACAAAAAGATTTGAGCTCCGGGTCCCTGGTCCTTATCAGACTATTCGCATTATTTAAACAATGGGATCTGGCTGTATCAGGGACTGAGGTTACGATGATGGCTGGAATTACAATAGACGATGAAAAAAGTTTTTTTCACGACAATTTCCTGGTTATATCCTTATCAAACTATTCGTATACGAATGGAATCTGGTAGATATCAGGGACTGAGTGTAGATGGCCCAGATGGCCAACAAATGACAGAAGAGCTTTGGGCTCCGGGTCCCTGGTCCTTATCAGACTATTGGGGTTTCGAATGGAAATCTGGCTGTATCAGGGCTAAATTAGGATGGCCCACCTGCCACTTGACGATGACAAGAAGTGGTTTGGGCTCCGGGTCCCTGGTCCTTATCATTTTTATTCGTATGCAAATGGGATCTGGCTATATTTCCAGAACATAGGTAGATGGCCCTTCTCTCCCACTAGCGATGACAATGAAGGGGGCTTTGCACTGAAACTCCAAGGCTCCTGGCAATATCAGTACGATGACAGGTGCTTTGGGTTCCCAGGTTAATGTTGCGGAATCTGGTTGTAAAAACTGAGGTAGGATGGCCCACCTGCCACTACGATGACAGGAAGGGCAGCTCCGGGTCCCTGGTCCTTATCAGACTATTCTATCGATAGGATGGCCCACCTGCCACTAGACGATGACAAGAAGAGCTTTGGGTAATCCGGGTCCCTGGTCCTTATCTCCGACAAAAAATATCGGGTTATCAGTGGACTTTTTTGGAATCTGGCTGTAAAATAAACAGGGAACTGAGGTAGGATGGTTTCCACCTTTTAGACGATGACAGGAAGGGCTTTGGGCTCCGGGTCCCTGGTTTATCAGACTATTCTTTCGAATGCGAATGAAATTTCTGGAAAATAATGGATGATGGTCCCTGATCCTTATCAGCTTTCTGAATTTCACCTAATTCACTAGACGATGACAGGAAGAGCTTTGGGCTCCGGGTCCCTGGTTTCAGATAAAGTGTCAAACCTCACCTGCCAAAGAGATACTACGTTTGAATACCAGGGGCTGATAATCTTCCTTTTTTTATCCTGCTCAATGGTAATACTGGCTGATCAGGGACTGAAATGGCCCACCTTCCACTAGACGATGACAGGAAGGGCCTCCCTGGGCTAGGATCCTGTACCTAGGTCCTTGCCATCAGACTATTTTCAGCGTATTTATGCGGATGGAATCTGGCTGTATCAGAAACTGAGGTAGGATGGCCCACCTGCCACTAGACGATGACAAGAGGTGCTTTGGGCTCCGGGTCCCTGGCCCTTATCAGACTATTCGTATGCGGTTGGAATCTGGCTGTATCAGGGACTGAGGTAGGATGGCCCACCTGCCACTAGACTATGACAAGAAGTGCTTTGGGCTCTGGGTCCCTGGTCCTTATCAGACTATTCGTATGCGGATCGAATCTGGCTGTATCAGGGACTGAGGTAGGATGGCCCACCTGCCACTAGACGATGACAGGAAGGACCTTGGGCTCCGGGTCCCTGGTCCTTATCAGACTATTCGTATGCGGATGGAATCTGGCTGTATCAGGGACTGAGGTAGGATGGCCCAGCTGCCACTAGACGATGACAAGAAGTGCTTTGGGCTCCGCGTCCCTGGTCCTTATCAGACTATTCGTATGCGAATGGAATCTGGCTGTATCAGGGACTGAGGTAACATGGCCCGCCTACCACTAGACGATGACAGGAAGGGCTTTGGTCTCCTGGTCCCTGGTCCTTATCAGACTATTCGTTTGCGAACGGGATCTGTCTGTGTCAGGGACTGAGGTAGAATTGCCCACCTGCCACTAGACGGTGACAGTAAGGGCTTTGGGCTCCGGGTCCCTGGTCCTTATCAGACCTTTCGTATGCCAGTGGGATCTGATTGTATCAGGGACTGATATAGGATGGCCCACCTGCCACTAGACGATGACAGGAAGAGCTTTGGGCTTCGGACTTCTGTTGTTTATTAGACTACTCGTATGGGGATGGGAGTTGGCTGTATCAGAGGCTGAAGTAGAACGACCCATCTGTCAGCATCAGATTCACGAATGCTGTCCAGAAAGCCTGTCAGACACGAACGATCAACGTGTGTGTATATATGGTGCACTATGGGCCAAATCATGCTTAAGTCTACGTCTCGGTTCTAGTCCTTTTAAAGTCAAGCCATGTTAAGCCTTATTCAAAACCCTGCGGCTCTATCCTCAAATCTGGTTATACAGGGACATCATTTTATTTTTACTTCAATTTTTATTGTACCTGCGTTTATAATGTACTTGACTCCCACCCCTTTCACTAATGTCCTTGCTTATGTCAGTCACACAAACTTACGGCCTCTGTTGCTAGCAGTGAAATAAACAATACAGAGTACAGTGTGTTTCAGAAATATGTTGCATTTTCTATAGAAGAAAGAGCTTATATTATTGAAGTTTATTTTCACATGGTATGGTGTGTAGCATAACTGAATTTATCTGTGTGAACTGAGCACAAGTGAAGATTAGAGTTACCGAAATACGGTACCCTATAATATGGCACGGTACTTAACAGCATTATTTAAACAAGAGTTTTGTTTTACTGTTTGTAGGTATGAAGGACGATGATGGAAACTGGAATTACAATATAACCGAATGTAAACAACAGTTTTTTTTTTTTTTTCACAATTTCACGGTTATATCATTACGAAAAATTTTCGTAGATATGTAATTAATCTGGTAGATAAATTTAGAGCAACAGAGTGTACAAAAGAAAGAAAAGTGTAAGATGGCCAACAAAGGTGACAGAAGATACTATAGAAAGGATGCAGCGAGGTCCTAATAAGTCGGTCAAGAAGTTAGCTGTAGAAATTGGGGTTTCTTACGGAAATGCTCACAAAATTCTCAGGAATAAATTAGGTTAATAATATGCTGAATAAAGTAGACATTACATAATGTATATAACCGCCTGAAGAGTTCAGTTTGTAAAAAAAAATTGTTACTATTTTACTGTTTTTTTTATAAAATACTGTAAAGTATTGACCAAACTCAAAATCGTAATACTATATTTCCCTGTAACATAAATAGATACACTACTTTTCTCTCCTCCTATAGCTAGTAAATGATTCGTTTACATATTGCACTAGAAACTCCAAACTCCTGCAATGGAAGGGGGGTAACAGTGCTTCCGAGTATAGCCAGGTTAATGTTAAAAATGTTAGTAAAAATAAAGTGATGTCCCTGTATATACAGCGTGTTTAAGAATTCTATCGAAAAAAAATTATCTGGTTATAGAGAGATTGTAGATAGGTAATTCGAAGTAGGGAATCCATTTTCTCCGACAAAAAAATATGGGTTATCAGTGCTTACTTTTTTAGCTTTAATACTCACGATCCGGTATTAAAATAAACTTAGTGTTTGAAATGATATGGGATGGTTTCCGCCTTTTACATAAACTACAAAATTTCTGGAAAATAATGAGACAGTACCCCACTATACTGCTTTCTGTTTCACCCCAATTCATTTTCGTTATTGTACCTATTTTAGAACAGAATTATAGGCATGAAGTTGTGGTTTAGCAGATAAAGTGTCAAACCTCAGGCCAAAAGTTACTACGTTTGAATACCAATATTATAATCTTCCTTTTTTTATCCTCAGTACCTCAATGAGTAGCGTACTGGCCGATAAAATATTTCACGTCGTTACCCCTACTTCTCTATCCTAAAACACTTACCTAGGTCCCTTCCATAACCCTTTTAAATTTCCTCGGTTTAATTTTGAAACACCCGGTATATTTTAATGGCTAACAAGTTCGGCATCAAATTTATGTTCAAATGCTCTTTAGCACCGTTAGTATAACAGTTGAGTAACTCCGCATTCAAGAATCGATGAGCGGTTCATCGGAATAGCGGCAGATGCTGTGACGTCAGATTGTTTGCGTGTAACAATGGACGCTTGGTATAACAATATTAAATTTTAACCCAGACAAGCACAGTGCTTCACTTCGCTATGATACTAATTAAATTGGCCAAGCTGGCTGCTTTCGCTCCAGCTGCCGATGTTACTTCTCTTATCAATCATTAATGTCTCCATTGTCAGTTCCACTGAATCAGGTCTTCGTTTAAGCTGCAGCAGAACTCCCATAAAACGAAATTATACAGGACGTACCAAAAGTCTTCATACATAGGGTATAGCAGTTAAAAATAAAAATGTCACATAATGTGCTCAATATAACGGTTTTCTAGTGTCAGGCATAGGTCGGAGAATGTGTTGCAACCTGTTCCGATGCAAAAGCAGCAACATTCCGTCGTCACGTGACAGGCGTCGACGTTACGGGCTTGAAGATGAAGGATGTAGGGGGAAAGGAAGCAAAAAATGCCAATTTTTTATTATATATTATATAGCACATTCTATAGGTGGAAACTGGGACTACAAATCTGCCCAGTAACAAAAAATTTAAAAGTGGAAATGTGCGTGTAACGTTAAACATTTGGTAGACTGATTAAAAACCAGGAATGTTCAGGCATTAAAGTGTTTTTCATGATAATGATGTTTAGTGACATTCGTGTTTTCTCCCGACAAATTACAGATGTTGAGAATCCAGGGTTTTTTTCCTGTCCTGGTAAACCTACGACTTAAGATGACTCCTGAGGTAAAAATCAAGGGATGTAAGATCTGGGGAGCTGGTTGGCCACATTGAGGACATTATGGCCCGGTTTCTTCAACCTTTGTTAAAATGAACCTAACATAGCGTTAATTAACTGTAAGTTAAAAGTATGAATTGCTGTTAAAAATATTGCTTTTCTTCAACATTACATTTCACATTTTAACATTCTGTTTGTTAACTCTCTGTTAGGACCAGAGATTCTAGAGTTTAACCATAACCTGTAACCAAGTATAGGCTCAATTCTGTTTTCTGAACTCTGACAATAATTGCGATTCTCGCTTGTTTCCGTTGTTTGATTCAGAGAGGATAGAAGTCTTTCTATTCTCTCAGGTTTGATTTCTGCTTCTTTCCTCGTCTGTATCACAATAGCGTGGAGCGGCGTATTGGCATTGCTGTTATGAAATGGAAAACACTGGAACAAAAAGAAATCGTGGGACTAATTTCTCTTCGTTCGAAAGAAGCCTTCTGCTGGAAATTACTTCGCAGTATAAACCAATTGTTGAGAATAAACAAACAAACGGGTCTACGCTGAAACTGAAAAGTGAGGCTTGGCAGAAAATAGCTTATACCTTTGTATGAACTTCTGGTCTGTCAAATCACAGAAATCATCCCCTCTGTTTATGTATTCACGGATATCAATTAGAAATAATCCAGATATAAAAGTTAAGCATCTAACGCACCAGCCATATTGGATACTTCAATGCTAACAGAGAGTTAAATGATTTAACTGCATGAAATTGGGCAGTTAAATTAACATAGGTTTTAACAGCCTGCTAGTACTAACAGCAGTTGAAGAAATGCTTCAACTGTTAAGTTTACAGTTAAAATGGAATAACACACTGTTATAATTTAACAAAGGGTGAAGAAACCGGGCATATGTGACATTTTTATTTTGAACTTACATTTCCTAATCCAAACCTGTGGAGTAACGGTCAGCGCGTCTGGCCGCGAAACCAGGTGGCCCGGGTTCGATTCCCGGTCGGGGCAAGTTACCTGGTTGAGGTTTTTTCCGTGGTTTTCCCTCAACCCAATATGAGCAAATACTGGGTAACTTTCGGTGCTGGACCCCGGATTCATTCCACCGGCATTATCACCTTCACCTCATTCAGACGCTAAATAACCTAAGATGTTGATAAAGCGTCGTAAAATAATCTACTAACAAAAAAAAACATTTCCTATGAATGGAGACTTTTGGGACACACTGTATGATGTTCTCGGTGGTCGAGAAGTTACCTTTCTGCCATTTTATGCGAAGTTCGCGTGTTCAAACCTGAACGAGGACGATGGGTTTTATGGGTGATTAAAATTCTTAGCCTGCCTTCCTTGGGAAAGAAAGCGTCGCTAGGGACCCGTGCGTAGATTTATGGCGCGTAAAAGGAGCTTATCATTGAATATAAGCAACTCCAAGTAAAATTACCTCATTTCCTAGCAAAAGTTTCTGAATCACGCACATAGAAGTCTCTGCTGCTGGTCTGTTAGACTGCAGGAATATGTGATGACAGGATCACGAAAACAGAAAGAAGATCCTAGTTTTGTTTTGGGTTAGTTTACACTGTATTTATTAGATAGTTATTAGGCCTAACATGTAATCTCATTTTATTTGGATAGGCATCACTTCATCATTTAATTCATAGACTATTCGCGGGATACATTTGTTCGAATTCTATGTTCTTAACGGACTGCATACTTTCACAAGAAAAAAAATATTATATTTATAAATCTTGATTATACAATTTTTAACACTGTATCACTTTAGAATATGTATTATATGTCTTTCTCGTGTTAAATTTTACTGTACCTGGTTAATCTGATGGCCTTAACTACACCAGAATAAATAAATTAAGTAAGTAAGTAAATAAGTAAATAAATAAATAAATAAATAAATGAGTAAATAAGTAAATAAATAAAAAGTTTCGGCCTACTATTGGCCTTCCTCAGAACTAATTGTTGCTGGTCTTGGCGCCATTTGTTTTGTTTCCTGTGGGGGTGTGTTTGTGTAGTGTAATGTGGAGTCAAAGAGTGTGTGTGTTCTGAAATTGAGTTGTGTGTTGAGAATTTAATTTCGATGTGTTTTGTGTGTCTGTATATTTCGTACTGTTCAACCAAAAAGCCAGGAACTAAACACACTAGAACATGTTATTTCTTCATTTTTTCAAGCCCAATTAGCATGAAATTTTATATGCTTATATGCTCATCAATTTAAAGGGAAAAATCTTGCTTACATTAAAAATTTTTGGAATTGTGACCATTTCAATTTTTTCATTTTGCAATTCGTACTAAACTGATATTAAAAAAATTACTTCCGCGATCTTCAGTATTATTTGGTAATTTTTTTTTCTTTGCCTTAAGTGAGTGCAATGTTTATATTAACAAGCCCTAGATCAATGGCTAGGATATCGGCACTGCAAGAGGAAGGAAATTATTTTCCTCTTACATTTCATTCCTTTCATTGACTTTTTATTGTTTATGTGTTTCCGTTGAAGATACTTTAACGATTGAGCTACAGTTTCTTGTCTTACTCCTCTTCTACAACAATTGTGGAAGATATTATTTCAAAATTTAAAAATATACAATTTCACAAAGTGAACGATAAATTTACAGATTTCTGGCTGGCAATGTGTTTGCATGTTTTATATGACATTCTTATTGAATTTGGTATTCCCAAGAAACTAGTTCGATTTATTAAAATGTGTCCCAGTGAAACGTACAGCAGAGTTCGTATAGGTCAGTTTCTATCAGATTCGTTTCCAATTCACTGCGGGCTAAAGCAAGGAGATGCACTATCACCTTTACTTTTTAACTTTGCTCTAGAGTATGCCATTAGGAAAGTCCAGGATAACATAGAGGGCTTGGAATTGAACGGGTTACATCAGCTGCTTGTCTATGCGGATGACGTGAATATGTTAGGAGAAAATCCACAAACGATTAGGGAAAACACGGGAATTTTACTGGAAGCAAGTAAAGAGATAGGTTTGGAAGTAAATCCCGAAAAGACAAAGTATATGATCATGACTCGTTACAAGAATATTGTACGAAATGGAAATATAAAAATTGGACATTTATCTTTTGAAGAGGTGCAGAAGTTCAAATATCTTGCAGCAACAGTAACAAATATAAATGATACTCGGGAGGAAATTAAACACAGAATTAATATGGGAAATGCCTGGTATTATAGGGTTGAGAAGCTTTTATCATCCAGTCTGCTGTCAAAAAATCTGAAAGTTAGAATTATAAAACAGTTATATTACCGGTTGTTCTTTATGGTTGTGAAACTTGGACTCTCACTTTGAGAGAGCAACATAGGTTAAGGGTGTTTGAGAATAAGGTGCTTAGGAAAATATTTGGGGCTAAGAGGGATGAAGTTACAGGAGAATGGAGAAAGTTACACAACACAGAACTGCACGCATTGTATTCTTCACCTGACATAATTAGGAACATTAAATCCAGACGTTTGAGATGGGCAGGGTATGTAGCACGTATGGGCGAATCCAGAAATGCATATAGAGTGTTAGTTGGGAGGCCGGAGGGAAAAAGACCTTTAGTGATGTCGAGACGTAGATGGGAAGATAATATTAAAATGGATTTGAGGGAGGTGATGATAGAGAATGGATTAATCTTGCTCAGGATAGGGACCAATGGCGGGCTTATGTGAGAGCGGCAATGAACCTCCGGGTTCCTTAAAAGCCAGTAAGTAAGTAAGCTTAAGTAATGTGTTTGCTTGGAATTTGGCCAGTTCTATAGATATCTTAACATTTTTTTCATAGATACAAAATTAAAATTTCAAAATTAATTGCTATAGGAGAAATGAAAATTCAGTTTTTATACCATCGAAGATAAATGTAACCCCTTAATTATATAGTTATCACAGTGTCATTTTTAAAATACGTAACATGAGATTTTATAAATACACTGTAGAAATTTATATGTTAATATCGTGTTTTATTTGGGTTCTATGAATGGCAGGTACAACCTGTATATTTTTACCCGCGAGTAGTCGCTGACTGTACCGCGTATTTCATTTTCATAACTTGTGGTGCTAAAATCGATTACTGGTTTGCAAAAGTGTAGCTGCAACCACAGAAATCATATCCCCAAGGGAGTAAATTCCATTGTTGAAATACCTAATCCATAGCAGTCATGCCATTAGGGTTGAATAACTTATTTTCCCAGCAGCGTGATTCCACACAATGTGTGCACCCATATGAGCACCAACTGTTCCAAATGATGTGTCTCATTTTGGTTAACACTTCGCTGAAACCAGATTCGTAGCGTTCGAAAATTTATTTTAATCCCTTAGAAATAATTTGAGACATTCCCAGTGAGATTTTAGCATGATGACATTTTGTTGAATTGCGAAGAGGGGTGTCCAATGGGTCTGGGTGTTCACTATAACGCCGCAATCGGCCTCCACGTTTTTCCTCACATCTTTTGGAGCATCGTTCTCCACAGTTATGTACCTGATGAATTTTCACAAAAAGTCCAAATAGTGGTGTCGCCAAAAAAGACTGAAGTATTGTATTCGCAGAAAGATGTCTGAAACAATGGAATTTTTTATTATCCAATTTAATAAACCCTATTTCACCCTGAGGTATATTAGGGTTATAGTTGGCATCACAATACATATTTTATAACCAAAAAACTATAGTAAAATTATAATATAAAACTGTGGTCACAGTTACAATTCACATGAATTGTGTAGAAGAATACACCTTAATGAAACAATGGATCCTGTTAAAGATTAATGAGATGTTTGAGGAATAATCAATGCAAAAGATATACAAGAATGTCTAACCGTTTCAGAGTAAATACACGACGTAAAAAGATAACCAATAGTACATTAATATAACAAAGTTTGACTTTCACTTTCAAATTAATACTTAATTCATGAACAATGGAACAGTTAAGAGTAATAAAGGGATATTACAAGCAATGATTTACTGTTACAAGTTACATACATGATTCAGGAACAAGTACAATAATTAAAATAATAACACAAGTAATGACTTATAACTAACGAATAACGAAATTCTTGAAGGACAATATATAATAGTAGGGGCAATACAAAGATTTAAAAACAAAGGTAAACAGTAAAGAAATAGTAGAAAAATTGACTTAAAATTAAACATTCTTTTTAAAGCAATAGGTAACAAAAAATAGATACTAATAACAATACACTGACTGTAGTTACAGATTAAACGCATTATTTTAAGAACAAACACGCAAAGGATCAATAGCTATTTTCAGGCATTATATACATGGACCATGACTTTAATTCACATCTTCTTGACGTTACTTCGTATATTATTTTGTGTTTCAATCTATTTCAATTTGATATTTTTCACTGTAACAACAAAAATATGTTTCATAATGCCTCAAGGCATTTCTCTATACTTATTGCATCATGGTACTCTTTGTCAATGGCAATCTGTAATGGTTATAGGAAGATATATATATATATCTGTATAATAAAATAGCTATTAAATATATTATTTTAGAAGCAATAAATAGCTATACTAAGAGATGGCTTAAAATTTACGAATTAAATACATTACTTAGTAACAACAATTGGCAATAAGGAGGTATTACAAGAAATGGCTCAAGAAACAATGGAATTGTTTTTCAAAATAATTTTCTTTAATTTATTTCCTTCTTTATAAGTTATCTTTTCTCATGGACTGTTTCGTATGAAGTCAAATTATATGTTCATGAGCTGTAAAGAATTAGCTATCTACCTTCAACAGTTTTTTTTAGAAAATGTTCCTTCCCTAAGACACAATTTAACATTGTCAAATCCACACCTGTGGAGTAACGGTCAGCGCGTCTGGCCGAAAAACCAGGTGGCCCGGGTTCGAATCCCGGTCGGGAAAAGTTACCTGGTTGAGGTTTTTCCGGAGTTGTCCCTCAACCCAATACGAGCAAATGCTGGGTAACTATCGGTGCTGGACCCCGGACTCATTTCACCGGCATTATCACCTTCATCTCATTCAGACGCTAAATAACCTAGATGTTGATAAAGCGTCGTAAAATAACCCAATAAGATAAAAAATAAAAAATTTGTCAAGATAGGCAATCTCATGTCCCAACTGAATATTAATTCTTTACTCAAACTTCTGGAATATTTATTTAAGAATTTAAAATTTGAAATTAGTCATATTAGAGTATTTGTTACTTATTTATTTATTTAAATTCAAATTTATTTATTTATTTATTTATTTATTTATTTATTTATTTATTTATTTATTTATTTATTTATTTATTTATTTATTTATTTATTTATTTATTTAGGCCATCAGGCCTTCTCTTCCACAACACCAGGAATACAAATATAATAACAGAAATAAAAGGAAAAAAACACTATAAACGAAGTAAAGTCACACAAAAATATACACAGGTTGCAGTCACACAAACTTTAAATGAGTGATTAAGTATAATTAATTGTATCCTAATTAACTAACCTAAACAAGAAACTTGCGTATGATACTTCTTCAATATGATGTACCAGTTACGAAATTACTTGCCAATGGATGTACTACGTACAGTTACCTTAGCGTATTTCAGTCTATAATCCTGTATGGAATATTAGGATGGTGTAGCACTTATAAAACTAACTTTAAATCACTAGATTTATTACAAGGAAGAATAAATGAAATATGTTTAAAAAAACTACTGATCATCCTACTGAAAAATGGTTTTTAGAATTTAAAGTATTGAAAATGCATAACATTTATATCAGCGTATTCTTAAGATTTATATAAAAAAATCACATATATTTCACATCATATACTCATTAACACAAAACCAAAACAATGGATACAATACGTTCGTTTGAAACCAAGTGTTTAACGAGCACTGCTTTTAACCATTTCATTCATTTTCATTTAGTGTTCCATCCAAGTACAGGTCTTTCACTGCAAACCCAACTTTCTCCAATCTCTTCTATTTTCTGCCTTCTTCTTTGTCTCCTCATGTAATCCATATATCTTAATGCCGTCTATCATCTGATATCTTCTTCTGCCACTAACTCTTCTCCCGTTCACCATTCCTTCCAGTGCATCCTTCAGTAGGCAGTTTCTTCTCAGCCAGTTATCCAACCAATTCCTTTTCCTCTTCCTGATCAGTTTCAGCCATAATAGTAATTAATTAATTAATTAATTAACTAACAAGAAAACATTTTAACAAACCTAGGAGTAAGACAAGGGTGTCCGCTGTCGCCCGCATTGTTTAATTTATATACTGACCAAGTCACACAAGACTGGATAGAATCTACAAAGAAATTGTACAAAACAGTTTTAATAACTCTTTTATTTGCAGATGATCAATTAGTAATAGCTGCTTCAGAGGATGGTCTTCAGAAACTAATATATGAATTACAAATCATAGCCTCAAACTATAATTTAACAATATCTCCGACAAAAACAAAAATTTTAGCTTTCCAAGGGAAAACAGAGGTACGATGTAAAATTTTAATTAACGACAATATAGTAGAGCAAGTAAGAGATTTTAAATACCTGGGCTGTGAAATTGGAAACACAAGAGAATTAGATCAACAAAGAAAATTACAAAATTTTAACCAAATATGTGGAACGATTAAAAGAACCCTATTAAACAAAACAAGGAAAGAAACCATTTTGAAATTTTACAAAGTCTTGGCAGTCCCATCTCTCTTGTATGGCTCAGAATGCTGGACCCTAACAGAAAACCAAAAGCACAAAATAGAAGTATCAGAAATGAGATTTTTGAGATTGGTAGCTGGATGCAGAAGAACAGACAGACAATATAATGAAACGATTGAATATATTCAACTTAAAAATAAATTAAAAGAATATCAAGAAAAATATTATGAACACGTACAAAGAATGCCAGAATACCGTATTCCTAAAAAGATTCTAGAGTACAAACCCAAAGGCAAGAGAGACAGAGGAAGACCTACGAAGAGATAGAGAGATCAATTTCTTTGAGAGGACGGAACAGGTTAATCCCTGATGATGATGATGATGATGATGATGATGATGATGATGATGATGATGATGATGATGATGATGATGATGATGATGATGATGATGATGATGATGATGATGATGATGAAGAACAAATATCCTCATGTAATTAACGCCAACAGTTTCAAATGTAAAAATGTATGTAAGGAATTTATTATAAGCAGGGGCAGGTATTTATGGAGATTAATTTTATCATTTGTGTTTTTTAATATCGATGTTGGCGGAGATTGTTGCAGATTGATTTGTACTCTTGGCGGAGATTAATGGACATTTTTGAAAATACAATTATTTTTGGAATTGGAGTTATGAAAATTACTTTCCAAATAATTGGCATTAAAGGTTCGTTGAATTCTGGTAAAGGTGCGGTATGGCCAGTAGACAATATTTGTTGGATTGAGTATGTATTTAACTCACATTCATTAGAAACTAAAGAAACTTGCAACCCTCAAATTAACACTTTCAATGATTAGTGAAATGTTGAATTTTCCGTCTTTTGAATTCACTAATGTAATCAGAACACCTGGAATACCATGTAATGTAGCCTACTTGGATATATAACAAATTCAAGTGAAAAAAAAAAATAAATCCGAAAAAAAGAACTCAGAATATGAAATTCGCTATAAAACAAAGCAGTAGTATTAAATCGCGAATATGTTCATATGTCGCTATTAGAACTCTATTTCGCGATTTATCGCGATTGTTTTAACCGCATGTTATTCATCAGAATCACTTAATTCATAATGATTAGTAAAATTTATTGTATATTTATTATGTCATGATTTTCGCAAACTCCACAAATACCCGGGCCTGACTACGAGTAAATATTCGTTTTTTATATATTGTTTTATTGTAATTTATGCATGTAGGTAACTTTACTATGTATCGAATCCTTCCATGAGCACGAGGTTGCTCTCTTTCAGGGGAGTGCTAGAATTTTGTGTATTTATAATTTCTTTGTATTGTATTTTCCTGGCATTATTATTATTATTATTATTATTATTATTATTATTATTATTATTATTTCTACAAACGATTAGGGAAAATATGGGAATTTTACTTGAAGCAAGTAAAGAAATAGGTTTGGAAGTAAATCACTAAAAGACAAAGTATATGATTATGTCTCGTAACGAGAATATTGTACGAAATGGAAATATAAAAATTGAAAATTTATCCTTTGAAGAGGTGGAAAAATTCAAATACCTGGGAGCAACAGTAACAAATATAAATGATACTCGGGAGGAAATTAAACACAGAATAAATATTTGAAATGCCTGTTATTATTCGGTTGAGAAGCTTTTATCATCCAGTCTGTTGTCAAAAAATCTGAAAGTTAGAATTTATATTACCGGTTGTTCTTTATGGTTGTGAAACTTGGACTCTCATTTTGAGAGAGGATCATAGATTAAGGGTTTTTGAGAATAAATTGCTTAGGAAAATATTTGGGGCTAAGAGGGATGAAGTTACAGGAGAATGGAGAAAGTTGCACAACACAGAACTACGCGCATTGTATTCTTCACCTGACATGATTAGGAACATTAAATCTAGACGTTTGAGATGGGCAGGGCATGTAGCACGTATGGGCGAATCCAGAAATGCATATAGAGTATTAGTAGGAGGCCGGAGGGAAAAAGATCTTTGGGGAGGCCGAGACATAGATGGGAAGATAATATTGAAATGGATTTGAGGGAAGTGGGATATGATGATGATAGAGAGTGGATTAATCTTGCACAGGATAGAGACTAATGGCGGGCTTATGTGAGGGCGGCAATGAACTTCCGGGTTCCTTAAAAGCCAGTAAGTAAGTTTTATTATTATTATTATTATTATTATTATTATTATTATTATTATTATTATTATTGAAATATGCATTTTCATGCAAATTCTCAGTCTAGTTATGAAGAAATAGCATTTCCACCTGGATTTAAAACTGGTTTATTCCAATCTTTAATCTGTCCTCGACTGTGATAAAAATGTATTTTCACACTAGTGAACAACTTTTCAAGCACCCAGTTTTACACTCCCCCATAGTAGAGGGTTGCTTGTATAGGTCGATGCATCGAGAATGTGGATGCGGCGAAGGTACGTCTGGCTTCATATTCATACAGACGCAAAGCGAGCGTCCCAAGCATATTGAAATTTAAAATTATGTTATTCTGCTAAAATACACGACACACTGCATAGCAAGAATTTCCCTGTTCATATATTCCGCTGTTATTCTCCTGGGAAACAGATTCACGTTGTTTGAAGTTCCGTTCCTGTTAGAGACTCCGCCGACTCGTGTGGATGTAAAAAGTCTGACTTGTAATATAAAGCAAGTTCAAAAGCGGTTTCAGAGAACAAGCATGTTTCAAAGTGCAAGAAACACTCCACTTGCTCTATGCAAGATGCAACGAAATTGCTGGAGGAAGACATTATTTTTGCTTCACGTCGTAGATATCACTTCTAAAAATGAATGCTATTACATTGTAAAGTATTTTATTAACGCACTTAGTAAATTTAAACCAGTTTAAATTCTATTAAACTTTCAGACTACGTATATTGATTGTATTCCTTAATTGGAAAATCAATCCTGGAAAGACACAAGTAATTATATTAGGAAACAAACGGCAAACCGACGCTGTAAAACACCTCGACATTTCCCCCGTTAAAGTAAGTACAGTGCATATCGCTTTCAGTTCTTCAGTAAAAAATCTTGGCATTCACATGGATAATAATCTCAACTGGGACTTGAAAATCACAGAAACCTGCAGAAAAGTATATTCTATTATCCATGTGCTAAAAAGGATAAATGCCCATCTCCCCTCCTGCATAAAAAAGTCCCTTGTGCAGACACTTAAATTTTCCCTATTTTGACTATCCTGACATTTTACTGACTGACCTTTCCAGCGACAACAAAACGAAACTTCAACGTTCTCATAATTTGTTTGTACGTTTTGTAAGCAATGTTCGTAAATATGATCATACTACCCCATCCCTGGAAGCAATAGGTTGGCTTAAACTAGATAAGAAAATAAATTTACATTCACTTCTCCTTCTCTTCGAAATCTTGAACTCTTCTATTCCTTCGTACCTGTCGTCTCGCTTCACTTACCTTTCTTCCCACCACAATCTGAACACACGCTCTCGCCATGAAACAATACTAACAATACCATCCCATCGCACCTCCTCATACTCATCCTCTTTCACAATAGCCCTGCCAAGGCTCTGGAATTCGCTGCTTGCTAGCATCAGGGACTGTCGAAATAAAATTGAATTCAAACGCAAACTTACTAGGCACTTGGTCAATAGTTGATTTCTTGTAAATAGTTTCTTTAAAATATCACAAAATATTTCAATATCAGGTAATTTTATCGCTATACAATTTTGTTATTCTAGGTTTAATTTGTAATTCAGTAAATATAAAATAATCTTTGGTTTTCTATGATAAATTATCTAGCTTTAATTAGTGAGGTAATCTTTTCGTACTTTGATTTTATTATAATTGTAATTGTAAATTTAATACTAATTGTAATTTTATTTGTAATTGTAATTGTAAATTTAATACTAATTGTAATTTTATTGTTTATATTATAGTTGGACTCTCCTGGTAAAGGGGCAGAGAAGGCCTGACAGCCTTATCTCTACCGGGTTAAATAGATAAATACTAAATACTAATACTAATATATTAGAATAAATTCAAGGAAAGAGAGAACAGGAATGGCATGATGTAAATTGTCTGTCTGGAAACTCAAGAATAAGAGAGAGAACGTAGAGAAACATAAATGTCCGTTATGCCGACAAGCTGAAGGCACAATATTTCATTTTCATTTCATTTATTGTATTCCATAGATCTTACACTAGCATTAAAGCTTTAAGATGTGAAACAAGTCAAAATTTTACAAGATTAAAATTTTTGGCGAGATGAAGAGAGGTAAGCAACATAAATGATAAGAAAGGTTTAATTAAAAATTATGAAATAAACGTGAATCACTTTAAAAGCTGCAATCTATTATTGAAAGTACAATGTTGGTAAATAAATAAACATTTGCTAAGGAGGCGATAAAAACAAATGCTAGGGAGGCGATAAAAACAAATGCTAGGAAGGTGGTAAAAACTGTAGGATAAGCAGCTATGATTGGTTGAAATACGTCGTTCCGTACCGTTTTATTGGTTAAAAGTAATATGGCGTAGTAAAAGTGTAATAGAAGAAAAACGGCTTTTTCATAGAAGTAATAATTTTGACTTAATGTGTTTTGCTTGTAAACCGATGATTTAATGCGCCAATACTGTGCTTGAAGAATAATGAATGAATGAATGAATGAATGAATGAATGAATGAATGAATGAATGAATGAATGAATGGGTAAATAAATAAATCATATAATTCAACATTAGTAGGACCTAAGGGTGCTATGCATAGACATTTCGCTAGCCCGCCCTACGAGCGTGCTAAACTAGCCCCGGCTATCGACTGATTACTTGTACAGGATTCATATCATATCATATCGCTAACACTGGTTTATGAATACGAAAAACGTTAGTTCGCTGATCATCCACCGGAAGCCCGCGCTAAGGATGTCTATATGTTTCACATCTGCTGGTCTAAAGCATGCCATTAATTTTTGCCCTCGGTTGTATAATTCTTTAGCTAAAGCACACCCAAAACTTCTAACATGTAACCCACTAACATATAACAAGAAAACCAGAAACGTGTTAATGTCTTCAATTTGATTAAATAAATTTATAGTCTAGTTGTATGAATTAATCAGCCTATATCACATTTGTATTCAATAATTTCGAAATAAATATTTTTCATGAATTGTCCTACTTTATTCACGTACGATATAATTTTTCCTAATGTTAATATTATATTATATAATTTCCTTGTAGCTCTTATTATAATTTTAGTTCCCATTTTATTTTATTTTGGTGTATTCTCTTATAGGCCTATTAATAATATATCTGAACTGCGACCGAACACGAGCGCTGCTCATTCGGTCCTCAAATTTTCTTAACATTACTGTATCTTCTTTTTTATATTGTTTGTATTATTTTATTTCTATTTCTATTGTTGTAATTATATTCTGTATTTTAAATTTTTAATAATAGTAATAATAATAATAATAATAATAATAATAATAATAATAATAATAATAATAATCTACAACTCTCTGACATATAATTTCCAAAGCATCGTAGTAGTTTCAACTTTGTGTAATCGATGACATATAAATTCTTTCGTATGATTTGTGCATGTGTAGGAATAAATTATTAATCCCAGAGACTAATTTAAATTAAAAAAAAGATTTATATTTGTTGGTTTGTTATTATGAGCATTTAATAGTTTGACCATTTCAATTCTTCGGCAGAGAGATGGCAACATGTTTGCAATTAATTACAGTAGAAATTATATGCACACAGTGCTAATAGCATGAGTCAATAAATGACGTACTGCAGATCGTGTTAGGTCGGTCAGAATGCCGCCTCGACTCGGGAATGTTCCCATTTCACAGAACAGTCAACTGATCAACAAAACATTGCTCACTTGTGATTGATTACCTTTCTTATTACGATGCGAGATAAAAAGTATCGACTTTGACATGCCGATGCAAGAACTCTGGATAGAAAACGTCTGTTTTTTTTCAATGTACCATGTACCACTACCATTTCTTTATAATATGGGGTTATTAGATTTTTCATCTTGTCATAAATGTAAAAACATAAAACATTTCAGACCTGTATTTCGACTCCAACTTCAGTATGCACAAAGGATAGAAGAGACCTAATTTTTGGTACTTTTCTGAGCGCTGTCATCTATACTGAAGGTGAAATGAAATATATAGTCAATATATTGCGTGATTGTTACTATTTAATACGAGAAAAATTCGTACCGGCACCGGGAATCGAACCCAGGACCTCTCAGCTCTGCGCGCTGAGCGCTCTTTCCAACTGAGCTATGCCGGGACACGATCCACGGCGCCGGCCGAACCCCTCTCGTAATGCTTTTACGGCCTTACTACCTGCATTTGAGACGATACAAGTCATATATGCAGGAGCGCATATTTAAATGACTTTGTGGCCATATTCAACATCAGTTTGTGACAACTGCTAACAGTTAATACATCACATATTCATTTTGTATGAGGTCTCGCCCACCTCATTGAATACTACACGGCTACTATGAAGAAGCCAATATGTATTATTACTATTTAAAACGAGAAAAATTCGTGTCCCGGCATAGCTCAGTTGGAAAGAGCGCTCAGCGCGCAGAGCTGAGAGGTCCTGGGTTCGATTCCCGGTGCCGGTACGAATTTTTCTCGTATTAAATAGTAATAATACATATTGGCTACTTCATAGTAGCCGTGTAGTATTCAATGAGGTGGGCGAGACCTCATACAAAATGAATATGTGATGTATACTGCGTGATGTTTTGAGTCTTGCCAGGAAATATTGCGATGGCCGATGATATTCAAAAAAAGGAATTCTGATTGATTTTTGTATGTTATTTTTCTTGAAATATTCATTGTCATCTAATATTTGTCAATGAATACACATTTTTTTTTTTGTATATTATGCCTTGCGTTATTTTTTAACTATTTTTGTTTTTAAATTCTTCCTTATTTATAAAATATTGTCCTTGTATTTTGAAAAAGACACATCTATAAAATAAAAAAGTAAAAAAAAATCATGCAATATCTTAAATATATTTTTTTCTTTTTTATTATATTATGTTTTAACACTAAAATGGTAACTGTAAAGTTTTGTTGTCCCGGATACAACGGTTTAAAATTAAATCAGTTTTTTAAATTCCTTAACATTTTAACTTTTAGGAGATGTGTTCTTTTCGAAATTACACATTCAATTAAGCTTGCTGCGTAATACTCGTCACTGTTGTCTACCAAACCTCAGACCAAAGCCGGTCGCATGGATTGACGCGGCATTCAATGAAAGTACAAACTAACCTCATGGTGTTCCCCAAGGAACTGTGTTAGGCCCTCTCTTATTCATTATATACATTAATGATTTACTGCTTTCAGACGCTAATATTATAAAGGGAATAATATACTCCTTTGCAGATGATACTGATTCTATATACACTGATAATGATTGGGAGTAGGTTTATAAACTTACAAATATAGGCAGAAACTCAAGTAAAAAAATGACTAGATACAAACCTCCTCTCGCTCAATACTAATATAACTACATTAATATCGTTTACTATAAATAAATCAGTTTGTCTTCCGTGAATCTAAATCAAAATTTAGTTATCCATTACAATAATTGCTCTCAGTTATCAATTTGTAGATGCTCAAAAATAACGAAATCAAACCAAGTAAAATACCTAGGTATTGTTATAGATCAACATTTACGATGGAATTATCATATAAACTATCTGTGTCTTAAACTACGTAAAACAATTTATAAATTTGTTTTACTAAGACATTTTATGCAAAAAATAACATTAAGGCAAATATATTTGAATTTAGTTCATTCCATCCTGCTATATGGTATTATAGGATGGGTTGGGGCAATGAAGTCTACACTCATACCATTAATATTATTACAGAGGAGAAATGTATTAAGAAAAATAACATACACGCCTCATATACAAGGAATTTAATGTACTGAATATTAAACAAATATACATATATACCCTACTAAAATACTACCATAAAATAATAACTATTACGACCATGCTACAGTACAACGAATGTGTGGGACATAATTATCGCGACTTATACGGTTAGCTTACGCTTGCTGTGACATAATAATTTTTATCTTTATAACCAGAGGGCGGATCAGAGTGACCAGGTTCCGTGGCTTAATGTTACTGATGCAGAGAGCGGAATGTCTCGGCACGTGTTCCGTAGGTACAGACAGTGGGTAAAGAATTATACAGTATGTAGTAAGACCTTTTGCAGCGAATTGTATACTATGATGATCGGTGCAAATATTCCATTAAAAAAAAAACAGATAATCCATACTTTCGAGACATTCTTCGTAAATATACAAAGCAACATATTCACACGATAGAAAAGATGAACCACTCCACAATGACAATTGTATTTTCTAATGCCATAGACATTTTGTGGCCCACTGGTATAAGGTATAATAATGTATTTCTTTTAGTCACAGATGCTGCGCCCTGTATGATAAGATTTAACTATTTATTTATTTAACCTGGTAGAGATAAGGAGTCAGGACCACGACTGTCTACCAGGAGATTCCAGCCAATATCAACAATAAAATGCAATTAGTATTAAATTTCAATTGAGAATTACAAATAATATTGGTTAGTATTAAATTTACAATTACAATAAAATCAAAGTAGAAAACATTTTTGAATAATGAAAGTCTAGATAATTTATCATCAGGAAACAAAGAATATTTTATATTTACTGAATTACAAATTAAATCTAGAATACAAATTTATAGTGATGGTGGAATATTGAAATATTTTGTGATAGATTAAAGAAACTATTTAAAGTAATCAAATCACCTGGTGCCTAGTAAGTTTTCGTTTGCATTTTAGATTGTCCCTGATGCTACGGTAAGATCTCGCGCCCTGCAGAGTCTTTCAGGGCCATTTGAAGAAGATGAGTTTGTGAATTGTTCGTATTGTTTCACTGACGAACTGAAGTTCAGTGATTGGTGGGAAGAAATCGTGGCGAGACGACCAGGTATGACTGAATAGAAGAGTTCAAGATTTCGAAGAGAAAGAGAAGTGAATGTAAAATCTAGTTTAATCCAACCTATTGCTTCCAGGGATGTAATATGATCATATTTACAAACATTGCTTACAAAACGTACACAAATTATGGATAAGTTTCATTTTGTTGTCGCTGGAGAGGTCAGTCAGTAAAATGTCCGCATAGTCGAAATAGGGAAATAGTGTCTGGACAAGGGACTTTTTTAAGCAAGAGGGGAGATGAACATTTATCCTTTTTAGCACATGGATAATAGAATATTCTTTTCTGAGGTTTCTGTGATTTAATGTCCCAGTTGAGATTATTATCCAGATGAATGCAAGATTTTTTACTGAATAACTAAAGGATATGCAAAGATACTTTAAAAAATAATGTTTTACAGCGTCGGTTTTGGTTCACCTAACTTGCTTAGAACATGGACTCCATAGGGCGGCGGAAGTAATTCGCTCTTTTTATAGTGACGTCGATAGCTTTATAGGCAATGATAAGAAAATTTTTCTGAAAGCACCTTTCCGAATACAAAAATTCAAGGAAATCGCTACCGGGCTTCCCCTTCCACCAAACCCCATAATAACAAAATTGGATAGTTGGCTGGAGGCTGCCTTCTATTATGCCACATATTATGTTCAAATTGTGAAAGTGATCAATAGTTTAGATTCTACAAAGGCACATGCAATTGAAATAGCAAAATCCCTGATTTCAGTTGATATTTCGGGCAGTTTAGATTTCATACAGAATAACTTTTGTCACTTACCGAAAGCCATAACGTTGTTAGAAACATCTGATTTATAAATGCCGAAGGCTATAAATATAATGGAATAACTATCTGTAAAACGTAAGAAAACCAAAGCCGGACAATTTACGAAAAAAGTGAACGGGAAACTTCAGAATATGTTAGCAAAAAAATAATGGTTTTTCAATCATGTGTGGTGTGCGAGATATGTTGCTGCAAAAACAAAGAGAGCCCTCGAGATCAAACAGCGAAAGAAATATATCAGATATTGATATTCCTGATATAGTATATTATTCGTATGCACCTATTACGTCTTGCGATGTCGAAAGGAGTTTCTCACGATATATTTTTTTGTTTAAATGAGAGACGCAGAACGTTCACTTTGGACAATCTCCGCATGTACATTATTATCCACTGCTATGCACAGACTACGTAGTATTCACTTTACACTTAAGTACAATGTAGTGTTCTATAACGGAATACAAATTCACAGCCGTCATGTACAGCACAGTGTACGCATTCTTTTGACACAACTGTACGGACATCGCAGGTACGCGCCCGTTGTGTACTTCTGGAGTCACCGTCTCTGCTTCAGCATAAACAGACTATAGTAAATGGTAAGTAAACTTGTAAGAACAGTCACTCTGATCCGTCCTTTGTTTATAACCTATGAAGATTCCAAGTTGAAACTTATCAGTTGATTATATCACTAATTGAGGCGTACTATATATTTTTTTTCATTAAAATAGAACCCTCGCATTTTTAAATATGAATATATGAAAATTGTTTCACCATGTTTTTTTTAGTGTAATTGAATACATGCAGAAAACAATATAAGTAATAAAAACTATCACATATTAAGAATGTATCACCCAATTTTTGTAAATTTATCTGGAGACGTTGTTGAGATATATAATTTTAATTGAAGCGGCGTGCTTACAGAGTTTTAGTTAGCGCGGCAGGACAAACAAACCCTCAAATTTTGAAAGAAATCTGAGTCGGTCGGGTTGAGTGCCTTGTTGATTTGATATGGAATGACCCAGTATTTACTGATAGTTCGCTTGTTGTAGTTACCTTTTGTTATGCAATACTACTTATCGTGTGGAAATTATTAAAGAGAGTTTCGACCGGAAGTTTTTGGGAGATTCCAGTATATTCCCTTGTTAAGTTTAATTCGGCTGGAAGTGTAAAAAGCCTCCGATAGATGTTGCATTGATCCCATCAGAGAATGGAAGTTTTAACGGACATTAAGTGTAATGGGTGGTGATGGAATTGCTCCCACCTCGGGCTTCGAAGCGAATGCGGTCCGCACTCGATAACTTAATGCGGCATTCTACTGAATGAAGATCAGAGCCAATGTAGTCTGTCACTCGTATAATGAATGTTACATCAATCACGTGTGAACAACGTTCATCAGCCACAAACATGGCGAGCCAGACACACAGTCCGTCTGCGAGCCCCGCCCAGCCAAGTCCGCGGATCGAAACGAACTTTTTGAATATCAATTGCAGTGGCTCCATAAATCAAATACAAATAAAAATTAAAATACGAGATCCATCGCCTTCTATTCCAATGTAAAGTATTACAGCTGAACTGTATACTCTGCTGTTCTAACCTGTAATAACTTACCTGCCGCGATCATTCAATGAATTTCGATCTTGGCATGTCTGAAATTTAGTGCCATTATTAATTTAACCACCATCGATGGGGATTCAGTGGCAGCATTTTCTTCCCACAAATCGAACGGGCGCGGATTAGATTTCCGGTAGAAAAATGGAGACAAATTTTCCGTCTTTTAAAATTCTTACAAATTCTGAATCCTGTATTTTTCATAATTGCAATGATCGTCATTAGCGTACATTTTATCCTTTATATGACTTAGAGGTGCACATTGAAATAATTTAGAAAAGCACTGGTAACAAGACAATAACGCACATAAAATTCAATCTGGAACACAAATCACTTTTCTTCCAGATCTATGACTGTCTGCGAAATGTATCATAGGCTTCGGTTACAAATTCTGTGTACATTATTTATCGAATTGTTCTGAACTCAATAGCTGCGTTAAAATGGTGCTTGTAATGATTTAAAACAGACTTTCCTAAGCGTGTGTGTACTCCGTTCACCACTCTACATTTTATTTATTTATTTATTTATTTATTTATTTAATTAACTTATTTATTTATTTATTTATTCATTTATATTAGTTGCTTAGTTATTTACTTAATTACTTAGTTTATTCAGTTATTCAGATATTCATTTATTCAGTTATTTGTTTATTTAGTTATTTAATTATTTATTTAGTCATTTATTCAATTTTTAATTTGGATATTTAGTTACTTATTTACTTACTCACTTAGTTATTCAGTCACTCAGTTACAATTTATTTATTTATTTATTTATTTATTATTTATTTAGTTATTTATTTTTATCTTTATATATTTATTTATTTACTTATTTATTTACTTAGTTATTAATTTATTTTTTCACTTATTTATTTATATATTTATTTGTTTGTTTATATACTTATTTATTTAATTATTTATGTATTTGTTTGTTTGTACGTTTGTTTGTTTATTTATTTATTTATTCACTTATTTACTTATTTATTTATTCACTTATTTACTTATTTATTTATTCACTTATTCATTCACTTATTTACTTATTTATTTATTCACTTATTCATTCACTTATTTATTTATTTATTTATTTATTTATTTATTCACTTATTTATTTACTTATTTATTTACTTATTTATTTATTCACTAATTTATTTATTTATTTATTTATTTATCTACTTATTAATTTATTATGTATGCACTTATTCATTCACTTATTTATTTACTTATTTATTTATTCACTTATTCATTCACTTATTTACTTATTTATTTATTCACTTATTCATTCACTTATTTATTTATTTATTTATTTTATTCATTCATTTATTTATTTACTTATTTATTTATTTTATTTATTTATTAACTTATTCATTCTCTTATTTATTTATTTTGTTTATTTGTTTATTTATTTATTTATTTATTTATTTTTTATTTATTTACATATTCATTCAGTTATTTGTTTATTCACTTATTTAGTTATTTATTTATTATGTTGTTGACAGATTGGAATTTCACTTCGACTACTCTAATTAATTAATTCCAGGCACGTTTCAAGCTGTACTGTTTGCAGTCCGTCTATTAGCAGTGTTGAATTTGTATCAATATAATTTTAAACTAAATAAGTTTTGAGTTCCATGGGGTTGCGTAGATATGAAATCTTACTCTTGGGGAAAATACAGTTTCAGTTGCCAAACTGGAACTCGCTTCAGAGTTTATAACTTCATTTAGGTCAAAATTACATAAATTCTTGCTTAAGAGATTAATTACTCATTAATATTTGTTACTTATAATGAAACTAACATCTGTCCATTCTTATTTCCACCATTAATTTCTCTAAATACAATACAAAACCTCTAATGGCAAAATCTCATTACATTAATAGTATTCTCATTATATAAATATATTTTAGATTTATATATTTAGCTCCCTATAACATTGCCCTAGTAAACTACTGTCAAATTAATTCTCATCATTTAACCAACTAGCTATCTCAGCTTAATTATAATTCTTTACATATTGCATAACCTATAGACTGAATTGAATTACATTAACTCATAAATTAAGTTATTCTTTTTCGTATAAGTTGTATATCAAATTAAATAAACATGTGATACTGGTTAAAATTTAACTCAAGGTTACTGGTGTATAATATTTAGTGTATTGTAAATATCTGTAATTTAAATATGTATATCATTATTCTATTGATTAAGGCTGGTTGAGTGGAAGAGAAGGCCTTATGGCCATAACTCTGCCAGCGAAAATAAACCATTCAAACAATTCTATTCTATTCTATTCTATTGTATTCTATTCTATTCTATTCCAATAATATTAACTCTCAGAATTTAATTCACATTGTAATTCCTATAAGTCAGAAGAGTACTAGAATATTTCTTAAGTTTTTAAATCTTTGACTTGTGTTATTATGTTTATGACCAATATAGAGGGTGATTCACTTGGATTTACCGTTCCTTACGGATCTTATTTCCGAAGACATTCTGAGCGAGAAACGTCTTCTAAACATTTCTCCTAGTCTCAATATTTTTAGAATTACATTAATTTGAAGTTGTTTCTAAAATACCATTATTCTTGAGTTTTAAGGGTAAAAGAATATTACAGATAAAGAATGAACTATTCAGGAGTATCATTTCTTTAATTAGCTAGTATTCTGGAGCTAAAAATGTGTTGTGAATCCCATAGTTGCTTCGTACAGATTTTTTTTTTCCGATTTTTAACTACAGAATTACATTTTCTTACGCATTTATCCCAGCAATTGTTAAAAATGACGCCACTATTGCAAATTCTTCAAGACTGTGCATTAGGAACAATAATTAAACTGTAAAGAATCAAGTTCCTAAAGTCGTATGATTTGTAACAATTTTTTTGATGAGTGCGTAAGAATGATGTAATTTTCAGTTAAAAATTGAAAAATAAAATCTGTGCAAAACAATTAATAACACATTTTTACCATCAGAACAATAGCCAATTAAAATAATGACACCAAATACCTTACTATCATATTACCGGACAGCTGTATACTAGCAGCATTGACGTGAGTGTGAAATATCGAAGATCTGACATCTAGCGGAGCGGCGTGGAATTACGTCCACAAATACAAATATTAGCATAGGGGGATTCGGACTATTGTTTAAAACGTGAATTACTAATGTGAAATAATATATGAAACACTTAGAAATGTAAAATTATTAACTTATATCAAAGCTGCATATTATGAGAAATATTGCATACTTCATATTACTTTCCGTAATTAATTGTTACATTATATTTTCTTTCGTTTCGTGAGACAAAATCAATTCTGATATTAGGAATGAATTTACAATAATGCTTTATATACCCATTGCTGACAACTGCAAAGATAAAATTGATAGTAATCTGATGCTTGTAATAATTAGTAAAAGCATGTGGACAACAAAGAACTTAATTTGATACTTACTTACAAATGGCTTTTAAGGAACCCGAAGGTTCATTGCCGCCCTCACATAAGCCCGCCAGCGGTCCCTATCCTGTGCAAGATTAATCCAGTCTCTATCATCATATCCCACCTCCCTCAAATCCATTTTAATATTATCCTCCCATCTACGTCTCGGCCTCCCTAAAGGTCTTTTTCCCTCCGGTCTCCCAACTAACACTCTATATGCATTTCTGATTCGCCCATACGTATTATATGCCCTGCCCATCTCAAACGTCTGGATTTAATGTTCCTAATTATGTCAGGTGAAGAATACAATGCGTTGCAGTTCTGTGTTGTGTAACTTTCTCCATTCTCCTGTAACTTCATCCCAGCTTAGCCCCAAATATTTTCCTAAGCACCTTATTCTCAAACACCCTGAACCTATGTTCATTCTCTCAGATTTGAGAGTCCAAGTTTCACAACCATACAGAACAAAGTAATATAACTGTTTTAACAAATTCTAACTTTCAGATTTTTGACAAAGACTGATGATAAGAGCATGTTTCAACCGAATAATAACAGCAATATTTATTCTGCGTTTGATTTCCTCCCGAGTGTCATTTATATTTGTTACTGTTGCTCCAAGATATTTGAATTTTTCCACCTCTTCGAAGGATAAATCTCCAATTTTTATATTTTCATTTCAAACAATATTCTGGTCACGAGACATAATCATATACTTTGTCTTTTAAATTTACTTCCAAACCGATCGCTCTACTTGCTTCAAGTAAAATTTCCGTGTTTTCCTAATCGTTTGTGTATTTTCTCCTAACATATTCACGTCATCCGCATAGACAAGAAGCTGATGTAACCCGTTCAATTCCAAACCCTGCCTGTTATCCTGAACTTTCCTAATAGCATATTCAAGCGCGAAGTTAAAAAGTAAAGGTGATAGTGCATCTCCCTATTTAGCCCGCAGTGAATTGGAAAAGCATCAGATAGAAACTGACCTATACGGATCTGCTGTATGTTTCACAAGACACATTTTAATTAATCGAACTAGTTTCTTGGGAATACCAAATTCAATAAGAATATCATATAATACTTCCCTCTTAACCGAGTCATATGCCTTTTTGAAATCTATGAATAACTGATGTACTGTACCCTTATACTCCCATTTTTTCTCCATTATCTGTCGAATACAAAAAATCTGATCAATAGTCGATCTATTACGCCGAAAACCGCACTGATGACTTAATTTGATACAACCTTAAAATTTCAGATAAATTTTAACTTCTGTTCATTTATTAGGTCTAAATAAAAAAGCTAATTTGTATTTTTCTATCAACACAAAGACGAAGGAATTAGGCCTACTAAAGAATGTTGTTGACTCACGTTTTATGATCCCTTGGAAATCGAAAATACGATTTGGAGCAATTTGTAATGCTGTAATTGTACCAATTATAAACAGCACATTATATACCCTGACATTTTATCACAACACTTATTAATAAAACTATTAACTAGCCCAGTAACAATATACATTGCAGTTGATTACAGCTTGTTTCGCTAGTATCACCACACCGGCTGCCTAGGTAGCAGCACCAGCGTCGTTCGCGCGCAGAACTGCTAGCTGTCCGGTATTATTATAGTAAAGTATTTGATGACATTTCTGAATAGTTCATTCTCTATTTGTAATATTTTTTTACCTATAAAACTAAAGAAAAAACATATTTTACTAACAACTTCAAATTAGTGTAACTTTGAAAATATTGAGATTAGGACACATGTTTATATGACATTTTTTGCTCAGAATGTCTTCGGAAATAAGCTTCGTAAAGGACAAATTTAAAAGTCATGTTGAATTCAGATAAGTTTTGTGAAATGATATCAAATAATCAGTATTATATTTTCAGTCAAACACTTATCATATTATAAGATGGCAGAAATTAGATTCTGTTACATCAAAGTACAGTTTTGTTAAATTATTTCTAGAACATCACAGAGGTATGAGATTCGTTCAGATATTGTCCACGAACGAAAAGTGGATTTATCTGGGAAATCTCAGACGAATGACATTTATTAGGAGTCTCATTTGTGAATAAAATAAAAAATTAAATAATTTATCCCTTATCTTCTGATCTCAAAATGTTAGATGGATTGTATATCTAACGAATACTTAACTCATTCAGACATTGTAAGTTGAAGTATTTTAGATAAATATGGATTATTGCAATAAAGACCTTATTCGATTTATTCAGTAATGCCAATATGCGAGAAAGAGAAATACAGGTTTCGATGTTAATTACATCTACATTGACTTTTGTTTATTATTATAAAAACAATTTTCATTATCTGCTTGAAATTTTTAATTTAACAGTACAGTGGGGACAGCTATATACCAATGCTTATGTTATTCACAGGAGACATGTTGCTACACAGTAGATGATCTCTGCACAGATAGGCCAAATTAAAAATAATATTTTATTGTCAGTTTTCAAATAAACCATCAAGGTCTTTGAGTTTGAAATGTAATGATTTATTTTAAATTTGAACGTCTATTAATTGTTTAATTTCATTTACAAATCTTTATAGGCTACAAATGTATAGGTTATTTAGGCCTACCTGTGGAAGCAGGACCAATTCAGCTGTGCCTTGTTTCGACCGTTACACAATGAGTGATACAAAAGTATTTTTTATAGCTCAGACAAACGCATTCTCGCCATTGTTGATAAGGAACTAAATTTTGCATCTACACAGTTCAATATTCCAAAGGGATTACTGCAATGTGGGAAAATAGAATCAAGTTTAAAAGGTACGTTTTAAGATTAATAAATTTTGTTTTGTTTACATGTTAAACCTAATTTTGAACGTTTTATTGAAATATGGCTTAAATATATTAATTAATATTAAATATCAATCTTGCAAATTCTTTAAAATATGAAAAAGAAAAGTTTAATCGTGTAGTTGCATCTTTGTATTCATGATCATCAATTTACGGGCAAACATAAAGATAACGACAAACAAAAGAACGATTAGCGATAAATTGATTTACGATAAATCTTAGCTGCAGAAATTATCAAAGTTGACTGTGATTGGCAGAATTAAATTTCATTACACTTCATTGTTCGAAAATGGAATGACGTCATATAAACGAAATAGTCACGAATATTTTCGACTTATTTTTAAGTCATCCTCAGGTGAGTTTCCTGACAAACAATTATTAGAACTGGGTGAAATATTTGACAAACACATTTGTACACTAGTAATTAATCTGCCCATGCATGCATTTACATGAAATGTTGAGTGGCGTCCATGGCCTTAAAATTAAAGTTAATATACAAAATCGGGAATTTAAAAAACGCAATTGTGCACTAGTAGTTAATCTGCCCATGCATGCATTTACATTAAATGTTGAATGGCGTCCATGGCCTTGAAACTAAAATTAACATATAGAATCGAGAATCTTTAACTGAACATAATTGTTGAGGCGCTTGCTGTATGCCTAAATTGTATAGTTAAGACCATTTAATAGTACATTATGCAACGAGCCTATAATGAAGGTAATTAAGAAGTGAGTATGGATATTTATGAAACGAGCACAAGCGAATTTCATAATTTTCATGCGAGCTTCTTAATTACCATTATAGGCGAGTTTCATACGACTTTTTATGCTCGACCATATTTCTAACTTGATATTATTAATTTTTTAGCAATGTCCCGTATGTTGTGAGATGTGCGCAGACGCGAAAGTATTGATTTTTTCCGAGGAACAGATGTCCACATTGACCTTGCTAGGCCATAAGAACCTACAGAGATAACATTGACATTGATGAAATTGAAAAACGAGATGGCAAATTGAATTTATTTGAATATTATTTACAATTTATGTTTAGTAATACAAACTGCGACAGGAATATTCCAGCCTCCGTGACTTTTCGCTAATTCTCTTTAACATATCCGGTATAAATAGCGGTTTTTCAAAACTGACCTGTCATTTGGCTGAACAGTTGTAAATTCATTGCTGAAAATTAAATTAGACATTGAAAAATGAGATGGCAAATTGAAGGTTTATTTGAATATTATTTACATTTAACGCTAAAAGTTATTATAGTAACAGAACATAACCTGTTGGAAGACGACGAAGTGAAAAATGGATTTCTCAGTCTATTCGCCGTGGTGACTTTTCTGAAAAAAATGAATTAATCAAAGTCTTAAAATTTTTGCATGATTGAGAATAATCGCATTTGCGGTTAATACTTATAAAAAGATGTACATTGAAAGTATCCAGACGTTGTGGCCTTCTCATCCCGGCGTTACATGGCAGACCTGAGTCGTCATTTGACTGAAAAAGACCTGATTATTTGATATCATTTCGTAAAGGACGGTAAATACTTTAATGACATATATTAAAGGTCTGCTACCAGGTTAAAATTAATACATTTCGGACAAATGGTCGAGCTTGTTCAGGCAAGGTCATTATTTAAAATTGAAGATTAAAGCGGTTGACGTTAATGTTCGAAAATGATTGAAAAAGAAACAGTTAGCTTTTTTAATTTGAAAAATGAAGAGAATTCGTGTATCTATTATTTTGAGTGAAGATCGTTTTGTCTGAAAAAATTAATTAATCAAATCTCCATGTTGGTTTTTTTAATGGGCAATTGAAAACCAAAAAGTGACAGCGACGTGAATTATAAAAGATGACCAGCGTCCCCAGACATATCGGCCTTCTCATCGCCGGCGTTACGCGATGGGAGACCGCGCAGTCTGTTTGACTGAAAATATTCGACCCTTCCAGAAAATTATTTGATATCATTTCTCTACACACCTGGAGGTTCTCGTGAATCATTTTGCTATAAAGAAAAGCGCCAGCGAACAGTTTTAAGTTTTCAGTTATTCCGTCAGTGAGTAATGTGTGACAAATGTTGCGTCGCATTGTTCAGGCATCTTCAGTTCAGTAGTGGACCGCAGTTGGGGACCTAGTAGTGCAGTGGACCGCAGTTGGAGGGAGCGGTTGTACAGTGAACTGTCTCTGAAGGTCTGTGGTTCGAGATCTGTGAACTCAGTGACTGAGATAGCGAAACGTAGTTGAGTTCTGATTTTAAATAGTTTTGAGAACATGAAAACAAACATATTGTTGTGCGTGTATCGTACATAAACTTTTGTCGTCGAAGATCGTTTATTACATACTTTGAAAGTGAATTTCAATTAGTTGCAATGAACTGTCCATGAATTATTGTTTGACGAATTAATGACGGCAACTAATAAAACTCAAAATATCTTTCTTCAACATTGTTGCTATAAAATGTTTTCTGTGTTTACTATACTCCAGCAGGCCGTGAAATACGTCTGTCTTTTTTTTCCCCCAGTCTTTTTTTATTATCAATTTAATAAACCCTATTTCACCCTGAGGTATATTAGGGTTATAGTTGGTATCAAAATACATATTTTATAAGCAATAAACAATAATAAAATTATCATACAAAATTGTGATCAAGGTTACAATTCACATGAATTATGTACAAGAATGCACCTTAATGAAAGAATGGATCGCTTCATAAAGCCTCAAGGCATGTCTCTATATTTATATCTAATGGTTATAGGAAGAAATATATATAAAAGCTATTAAACATGTTATTTTAGAAGCAATAAATAGATATACTAAGAGATGGCTTAAAATTTACGAATTAAATACATTATTTAGTAACAAAAATTGGCAGTAATCAGGTATTACAAGAAATGGCTCAAAATTAGAAATCAAATGCCTAATTAAAATAAAAATTAAAACCAATAGTACAATATTATAGTATGCGAAATTGAAGACTTACAGTTTCATTATAGTTGATTAGAACTAGTACGATTTTTTTCCCCCGGAATAATTTAACACTTTACAGTTTCACGAATATTGTATTCAAGAAGGACATGAAATACTTATATGATTTGGAGTTGGCAAGTATATTGGTTAACGGTTTGGTAAATGTATAATTTAGAGTGTTCAGTAACAACTCAAGCTCGTATCTTTCACGGCAAAAGACTGGACAATCATATAATACATGTTTGACATCTTGAGATTCCTCCCCACAAATGCAAGTTCCATCGGCTTTAATATGGAATCTATTTAAGTATTCCCCGAATTTTCCATGCCCAGTCAAAAACTGTGTCAGTACGAAATTTGGCGTTATTACTTTACATTTATTACGATCATAGTAAATGTAAAGTAATAACGCCAAATTTCGTACTGACACAGTTTTTGACTGGGCCAGTCTATAAATGCGAACTTAAAACAAACTGTAAGGTTATGTAATGATATATTTTTCATTTTAATATTTTAACAATATTATTTATATAACATATTGCAGTAATAACATCGGCATCTGGAATCTTGTTGATTTTTTCACGGCTTCCTTTATGTTACTTGCATTACAAATGCAGTAACTTTTGTGGTGTTGTGGAGTTTACTTAATTTTTGCAAATATTTAAAAACAATAATTAACATTGCAATTTAGGTGAAATTGCACTGGTAAGTTTCCAATTTATAATTATTACTATGTTAAACGTCTCTAAAAATAATATGTTAAAAGCCTAAAGCAGTAAAATGAATGTCGCGCTTGAGCGGTAAGAAGAGGGAAATTGTTATGTGTGTTACGTTGGGAATACTGAATGTGGTATTTCACATTTACCGCGTATTGGTTCTGTGCGGAAAGCAAGCAAATACGCACGATCTCGCACAAAATAAATTGTTTTAACATCAGTGTTCGCGGCGGTTGAGCTCTTGTTCGCCCGACACACATACGCCGCTGTTTGGCCACGCTTGGAGTCCTGCAGTAAGCCCGCGGAGACGTTCCTTAAGGAGAATTTGTTGCGTGGCAGGACGTTGCAGGTAATTTCGAGTTCTCATGAAAATTCAGCAGCCGTTTAAAGCAGCATTAAGGGCGCGACTGCGCGATTTATTGCGTCCTCTGTAGAGAGCGCCGCTCTGCGGAGGCTTCTTAAAACGGCGAGGACATATGAGAGCCTAGACTCCAATTTCAGGTCTGGTTCGCCTTCGCTTTCTCTTTCTGTTTTAAAATATTTACGTTGTGCAACAAATTGCCTACTTCGCAGATCTTTCTTTACTCTTCCATGTTTTCCATTCCTCAGTTTTTCTTCCTCATTTGTTATTTGTTCTCCTTTGCTTAGACTAATTCTTCTCTCTGCTTTATCTTCCCTCTGTACAGCTTATTCATCCATCTATCACTTTATGTTTCCTTGGGGTATAGAGATTATCGTCAACGGAGATTCGTCATTACACCTACTTGTCATCGATTACATTTTAGTCACCGGCGTTCTCGTCACCGATTACATTTGATAATTTATTAATGAGATTTAAATGTCATTGTAAGGTTCTTTTCGTGGTTACACATGTAAGTTTAATTACATTTAAATGCCATTGTAAGGTTGTTTTCGTGGTTACACACATAATTTTAATTAGATTTAAATGTCAATGTAAGGTTGTTTCCGTGGTTACGCTAATAAGTATAATCAGATTTACATGTCATTGTAAGGTTGTTTTCGTGGTTACACATATATTTATAATCAGATTTAAATGTCATTTTAAGGTTGTTTTCGTGGTTACACATATATTTATAATCAGATTTAAATGTCATTTTAAGGTTGTTTTCGTGGTTACGCAAATGAGTATAATCAGATTTAAATGTAATTGTAAGGTTGTTTTCGTGGTTACGCAAATAAGTATAATCAGATCTAAATGTCATTTTAAGGTTGTTTCCGTGGGTACGCAAATAAGTATAATCAGATTTAAATGTACTTGTAAGGTTTTTTCCAGGGTTACGCAAATAAGTATAATCAGATTTAAATGTAATTGTAAGGTTGTTTCCGGGGTTACGCAAATAATTATAATGAGATTTAAATATAATTGTAAGATTGTTTCCGGGGTTACGCAAATAAGTATAATCAGATTTAAATGTAATTGTAAGATTGTTTCCGGGGTTACGCAAATAAGTATAATCAGATTTAAATGTAATTGTAAGATTGTTTCGTGGGTACGCAAATAAGTATAATCAGATTTAAATGTAATTGTAAGATTGTTTCCGGGTTACGCAAATAAGTATAATCAGATTTAAATGTAATTGTAAGGTTGTTTCCGGGGTTACGCAAATAAGTATAATCAGATTTAAATGTAATTGTAAGGTTGTTTCCGGAGTTACGCAAATAAGTATAATCAGATTTAAATGTAATTGTAAGATTGTTTCCGGGGTTACGCAAATAAGTATAATCAGATTTAAATGTAATTGTAAGGTTGTTTCCGGGGTTACGCAAATAAGTATAATCAGATTTAAATGTAATTGTAAGGTTGTTTCCGGGGTTACGCAAATAAGTATAATCAGATTTAAATGTAATTGTAAGTTGTTTCGGGGTTACGCAAATAAGTATAATCAGATTTAAATGTAATTGTAAGGTTGTTTCCGGGGTTACGCAAATAAGTATAATCAGATTTAAATGTAATTGTAAGATTGTTTCCGGGGTTACGCAAATAAGTATAATCAGATTTAAATGTAATTGTAAGATTGTTTCCGGGGTTACGCAAATAAGTATAATCAGATTTAAATGTAATTGTAAGGTTGTTTCCGGGGTTACGCAAATAAGTATAATCAGATTTAAATGTAATTGTAAGGTTGTTTCCGGAGTTACGCAAATAAGTATAATCAGATTTAAATGTAATTGTAAGATTGTTTCGGGGTTACGCAAATAAGTATAATCAGATTTAAATGTAATTGTAAGGTTGTTTCCGGGTTACGCAAATAAGTATGATCAGATTTAAATGTAATTGTAAGATTGTTTCCGGGGTTACGCAAATAAGTATAATCAGATTTAAATGTAATTGTAAGATTGTTTCCGTGAGTTACGCAAATAAGTATAATCAGATTTAAATGTAATTGTAAGATTGTTTCGGGGTTACGCAAATAAGTATAATCAGATTTAAATGTAATTGTAAGGTTGTTTCCGGGTTACGCAAATAAGTATAATCAGATTTAAATGTAATTGTAAGATTGTTTCCGGGTTACGCAAATAAGTATAATCAGATTTAAATGTAATTGTAAGGTTGTTTCGGGGTTACGCAAATAAGTATAATCAGATTTAAATGTAATTGTAAGATTGTTTCGGGGTTACGCAAATAAGTATAATCAGATTTAAATGTCATTGTAAGGTTGTTTCGGGGTTACGCAAATAAGTATAATCAGATTTAAATGTAATTGTAAGATTGTTTCGGGGTTACGCAAATAAGTATAATCAGATTTAAATGTAATTGTAAGATTGTTTCGGGTTACGCAAATAAGTATAATCAGATTTAAATGTAATTGTAAGATTGTTTCCGGGGTTACGCAAATAAGTATAATCAGATTTAAATGTAATTGTAAGGTTGTTTCCGGGGTTACGCAAATAAGTATAATCAGATTTAAATGTAATTGTAAGGTTGTTTCCGGGGTTACGCAAATAAGTATAATCAGATTTAAATGTAATTGTAAGGTTGTTTCCGGAGTTACGCAAATAAGTATAATCAGATTTAAATGTAATTGTAAGATTGTTTCCGTGGTTACGCAAATAAGTATAATCAATTTAAATGTAATTGTAAGGTTGTTTCCGGGTTACGCAAATAAGTATAATCAGATTTAAATGTAATTGTAAGATTGTTTCCGGGGTTACGCAAATAAGTATAATCAGATTTAAATGTAATTGTAAGGTTGTTTCCGGAGTTACGCAAATAAGTATAATCAGATTTAAATATAATTGTAAGGTTGTTTCCGGGGTTACGAAAATAAGTATAATCAGATTTAAATGTCATTGTAAGGTTGTTTCCGGGGTTACGCAAATAAGTATAATCAGATTTAAATGTAATTGTAAGGTTGTTTCCGGAGTTACGCAAATAAGTATAATCAGATTTAAATGTAATTGTAAGATTGTTTCCGGGGTTACGCAAATAAGTATAATCAAATTTAAATGTAATTGTAAGGTTGTTTCCGGGGTTACGCAAATAAGTATAATCAGATTTAAATGTAATTATAAGATTGTTTCCGGGGTTACGCAAATAAGTATAATCAGATTTAAATGTAATTGTAAGGTTGTTTCCGGAGTTACGCAAATAAGTATAATCAGATTTAAATGTAATTGTAAGGTTGTTTCCGGGGTTACCAAAATAAGTATAATCAGATTTAATTGTAATTGTAAGGTTGTTTCCGGGGTTACGCAAATAAGTATAATCAGATTTAAATGTAATTGTAAGATTGTTTCCGGGATTACGCAAATAAGTATAATCAGATTTAAATGTAATTGTAAGGTTGTTTCCGGAGTTACGCAAATAAGTATAATCAGATTTAAATGTAATTGTAAGATTGTTTCCGGAGTTACGCAAATAAGTATAATCAGATTTAAATGTCATTGTAAGGTTTTTTCCGGGGTTACGCAAATAAGTATAATCAGATTTAAATGTCATTGTAAGGTTGTTTCTGTGGTTCCGCAAATAAGTATAATCAGATTTAAATGTCAAAGAATAATTCCTTGAAATTAAGGCATTGCTTACAGTTCATCATTTAGAGTGGTTTTCTAAAAATTACGTTTTCCAGAAATGTTACATTGTACTAACAATTATTTTCAAAGTATTAAAATCTGGGTGTAGGAAAGAGAATAAGTGTGTTGATTTTAAAATTGAATACTGTCACGTACTACTAGTGTACTGTAATGGAAATTAGATTGTACGTACAAATTGAGAACTTACGATTATAAAAAATTCGGACCTCAAGTCTAAATGGATGAAGTTAACTGTGCGTTCTCTCGCTTCTAACACAAATTCAAGCAATTAACCCCAGCATCGTATTAACCCCACCGGTCACCACGAACACACCTGAAAAATAAACACGTGGACTGCACCGTTTTGAGTTCATAATGTTTTGTTACATTGTTTCGTTCTTTTTTCTCGCATTTTCCAGTGTTCTGAATTGCTTTTACTGTAGAGATAAAATGGATTTTTCCGTAATTATTGTTATCTTTACATCAACCATGACAATAACGGTAGGTCTACGAAGCCACAGTTTAATTTCAACCAGTTTTGTTATTTTTGTTTGAATGTTTCTCATTTATAAAATATATAAAAATAGAATTGTACACAACATCATAACCTTATATAATATAGGATCTCGGACCAGTCCAACAGAAATTTGTTTCTGACAATTTTTGAAGTCTTAAATAGTAATTTACAACAATTATCTTCTTTTTTATTATTCTTCCTTTTTTGACACTACACGTCTTATTAGATGAGCAAGGGAAGGCCTTTACTGCAAACCCAGTTTTCTCCAGTCTTTCCTATTTTCTGCCTTCCTCTTTGTTTCCTCATATATCTTAATACCGTCTATCATCTGATGTCTTCTTCTACCCCGAACTCTTCTCCCGTTCACTATTCCTTCCAGTGCATCCTTTAGTAGGCAGTTTCTTCTCAGCCAGTAACTCAACCAATTCCTTTTCCTCTTCCTGATCAGTTTCAGCATCCTTCTTTCTTCACCCACTCTTTCCAACACAGCTTCATTTCTTATTCTTTCTGTCCACTTCACACGTTCCATTCTTCTCCATATCCACATTTCAAATGCTTCTATTCGCTTCTCTTCACTTCATTGTAATGTCCATGTTTCTGCCCCATACATTGCCACACTCCATAGAAAGCACTTCACTAGTCTCTTTTCCTTAGTTCTTTTTTCCAGAGGTCCGCAGAAGATGCACCTTTTTCTATTAAAAGTTTCCTTGGCCATTGCTATCCTCCTTTTACTTCTTGGCAGTAGCCCATGTTACTGCTTATTGTACACCCCAAGTATTTGAAGCTGTCTACTTGCTCTACCGCCTCATTTAGAATTCGCAAGTTTATCTTCTGTACTTTTCTTCCTATGACCATGGTCTTCGTCTTATTTGCATTTATCTTCATTCCATACTGCTCACAGCTGTCATTTAGCTCCAGTAGCATATCCCTTAGTATCATTTCCTCTTCTGCTAACAACGCCATATCATCAGCAAATCTTATGCAATTTATTCTTCTTCCTCCTACTATCACTTCTTCCATGTTCTGAAAACAGTTCTTTATTAGATTCTCCAAATAGATGTTGAACATGGTAGGTGAAGAAGGACATCCTTGACGCACTCCTTTCCCAATTTCACTTCCTTCTAACATTTCTTCTCCTATCCTGACTTTGACTCGTTCCATTTAAAGTTAACTGAATAGTCTTCTCTCTTTCCAATCCACGCCAATGTTATTTAGGATCCCCATCAGTTTGTTCCAATTCACTCTGCCAAAAGCCTTTTCTACGTCCACAAATATTACATACACACCTTTATTCTTCTCTAGGTATCTTTGGCCGATTGTCCGTAGCTGTCCAGTTGAATCTCTCGTACCTTTTGCTTTTCTGAAGCCAAAATTAAATTTTATGTACCGATATTATTATTAATCCTATTATTATTTTTATTATTATTATTATTATTATTATTATTATTATTATTATTATTATTATTATTATTATTATTGATACTCGGGAGAAATTAAACACAAATAAATATGGCAAATGCCTGTTATTATTCGGTTGAGAAGATTTTATCATCCAGTCTGCTGCCAAAAAATCTGAAAGTTAGAATTTATAAAACAGTTATATTACTGGTTGTTCTTATGGTTGTGAAACTTGGACTCTCACTTTGAGAGAGGGACATAGGTTAAGGGTGTTTGAGAATAAGGTGCTTAGGAAAATATTTGGGGCTAAGATGGATGAAGTTACAGGAGAATGGAGAAAATTACACAACACAGAACTGCAGGCATTGTATTCTTTACCTGACATAATTAGAAACATTAAATCCAGACGTTTGAGATGGGCAGGGCATGAGCGAATCCAGAAATGCATATAGAGTGTTAGTTGGGAGTCCGGACTGAAAGAGACCTTTAGGGAGACCGAGACGTAGATGGGAAGATAATATTAAAATGGATTTGAGGGAGGTGGGGTGTGATGAGAGACTGGATTAATCTTGCTTAGCCTCCCAATTAACACTCTATATGGATAGGGACTAATGGCGGGCTTATGTGAGGGCGGCAATGATTTCCGGGTTCCTAATTAAAAGCCAGTAAGTAAGTATTATTATTATTATTATTATTTTATTATTATTATTATTATTACAAGGAGGAAATTAAACACAGATTAAATATGGGAAAACCTGTTATTTGGTTGAGAAGCTTTTGTCATCCAGTCTGCTGTTCAAAAATCTGAAAGTTAGAATTTATAAAACAGATTACCGGTTGTTCTCTATGGTTTTGTAAACTTGGACTGTCATTTTGAGAGAGGAACATAGGTTAAGGATGTTTAAGAATAAGGTGCTTAGGAAAATATTTGGGGCTAAGATGGATGTGTTACAGGAGAATGGAGAAAGTTACACAACACAGAACTGCACGCATTGATTCTTCACCTGACATAATTAGGAACATTAAATCCAGACGTTTGAGATGGGCAGGGCATGAGCTCGTCACGAGACATAATCAGAAATGCATATAGAGTGTTAGTTGGAAGGCCGGAGGAAAAAAAATACCATTGGGAGACCGAGACGTAGGTGGGAAGATAATATTAAAATATATTTGAGGGAGGTGGGATATGATGATAGAAACTGGATTAATCTTGCTCAGAATAGGGAACAATGGCTGGCTTATTGAAAAAATGAATCTCGGGTTCTTTAAAAGCCAGTAAGTAAGTAAATATTATTATTATTGATACAGGAGGAAATTAAACACAGAATAAATATGGCAAATACCTGTTATTATTCGGTTGAGAAGATTTTATCATCCAGTCTGCTGTCAAAAAATCTGAAAGTTAGAATTTATAAAACAGTTATATTACTGGTTGTTCTTTATGGTTGTGAAACTTGGACTCTCACTTTGAGAGAGGATATAGGTTAAGGAGTTTGAGAATAAGAGTGCTTAGGAAAATATTTGGGGCTAAGATGGATGAAGTTACAGGAGAATGGAGAAAGTTACACAACACAGAACTGCACGCATTGTATTCTTCACCTGACATAATTAGAAACATTAAATCCAGACGTTTGAGATGGGCAGGGCATGTAGTATGTATGAGCGAATTCAGAAATGCATATAGAGTATTAGTTAGGAGACCGGGAGGAAAAAGACGTTTTGGGGAGACCGAGACGTAGATGGGAAGATAATATTAAAATGGATTTGAGGGAGGTGGTGTGGTGATAGAGACTGGATTAATCTTGCTCAGGATAGGGACCAATGGCGGGCGTATTTGAGGGCGGCAATGAACTTCCGGGTTCTTAAAAGCCAGTGAGTGTTTTATTATTATTATTATTATTATTATTATTATTATTATTATTATTACACGGGATGAAATTAAATACAGAATAAATATGGGAAATGCCTGTTATTATTCGGTTTAGTGGAACTCGGAAGCTTTTGTCATCCAGTCTGCTGTCCAAAAATCTGAAAGTTAGAATTTATAAAACAGTTATATTACCGGTTGTTCTCTATGGTTGTGAAACTTGGACTGTCACTTTGAGAGAGGAATATAGGTTAAGGATGTTTGAGAATAAAGTGCTTAGGAAAATATTTGGGGCTAAGAATGATGATGTTACAGGGGAATGGAGAAAGTTACACAACGCAGAACTGCACGCATTATATTCTTCACCTGACATAATTAGGAAGGTTAAATCCAGACGTTTGAGATGGGCAGGGCATGAATTGGGCGAATCCAAAATTTCAATAGAGTGTTAGTTGGGAGGCCAAGGAAAAAGACCTTTGGGAGACCGAGACGTAGATGGGAAGATAATATTAAAATGGATTTGATGGAGGTGGGATATGATGATAGAGACTAGATTAATCTTGCTCAAAATAGGGCAATAGTGGCTTATGTCCAGGGCGGCAATGAACCTCCGGGTTCCTTAAAAGCCAGTAAGTATTATTATTATTATTATTATTATTATTATTATTATTATTATTATTATTATTATACAGTAATCCGTTTTCCGCGTGCCATGCCCCCAGCTGCGTGGCAATATACAGGGGAGCTCATCTCATTAAAAGGATCTCGCTGCGGGGCGCAGAAGAGCCGATCTTTACGATTCCCACGCATTCTTCACTGCGGGGGAAGTGCATTTGTGCTCCGGCTTTCAGGCTAGCGATAAATAACTTTAAGGCGACATTTTTGTAGAGCAATAAACGTTAAGTGAAATGGAACGTGTCTTGTAGAGAAGAAATAAAGAATCACCCGGACGAGCGAGCGGGCTGGGGGCAAGTGGCTTAGCTTCCAGGTGGGCGACAGCGCCAGCCATACTCAAGATAAACGTCACAGAGTGGGACTGTTATAGCCAGTCACTTCGCCATGCATCTGGTAAAATAGGCACATGACAGAATTACTGCACAGTATCAAGATGCATCACTGTGTGGCTTTGTGCATTTAAATCTCCGTAAAGAGAATATTGTAATGCCTGCATTTTGATGTCGACCTGGCTGTTGTTTTAACGCTGTTAATGAATCTAATGATAAAATAATAGTACATTGTGCAACGAGCCTATAATGATCTTTAATTAAGACAAAATAAGTATGTTTGTTTATGGAGCTAGTTTCATTACTTTTCAAGTTTCAAACGACGCCTTTTTATGCTCGACCACATTTCGAACTTGAAATTATTCAGAAGTATTCATTTTATTCGTATCTGACTGAAGATCGGAAGTGACCTTGTGCATAGCTCGTAAATTGTGAGATATGCGCAGACACGACAGTATTGATTTTTTCCGAGGAACAATGTCTTTGACCTTGATGTAATCTAGAGAATAACATGAACTAATTTTGATATAACCTGAAAGTGATTTAGAATTGAAACCAGGTGGCCCGGGTTCGATTCCCGGTCGGGGAAAGTTACTTGGTTGAGGTTTTTTCCGGGGTTTTCCCTCAACCCAATATGAACAAATTGGGAACTTTCGGTGTTGGACCCGGGCTCATTTCACCGGCATTAATCATCTCATTCAGACGCTAAATAACCTAAGATGTTGATAAAGCGTCGTAAAATAACCTACTAAAAAAAAGATATAACCTGGAAATTGATTTAGAATTGAAAAACGAAATGACAAATTGAATTTATTTGAATATTATTTACAATTAACGCTAATAACCTTCTGCGACAGTATTGGATTTCCAGCCTCCGTGACGTTTCCCTCGTCTTTCGATTGCATATCCGAGAATAATCGAAAACCTGAACTTTACTGAATAGGTGCACTTTAATGACATGCATTAAAGGACTGCTACCAGGTGTATAATTACTACATTTCGGCATGGTCGAGTATAAATTATCTATAGTAATGTCACAAGTGACATTTATTAGGACTATTTCGTGAATAACATAAAAATGTAAATAACATATATCTCAAAAGTTCGCTCACAAAATGTTAATAATTGTATATTTACGAATACTTAACCTATTCAGACATTGTGAAGTCGAAATAGATGAATATCGATTACAGCAATAAAGAAATTGAATGTTATTCAGTAATGTCAATTGAGATAAGGTAAATACACGTTTAAAATGTTAATTATGTGTACTGCGCTTTTCTCTTGTTATTATAACAGAAATACGTTTTCATTATCTGCTCAAATCATAATTTAATTAGCGGTCTTTGAGGGCTGTTTAGCGGTCTTTGAGGGCTGTCCTTCCTTAAGGAGATTCAAGAATAATTTAAAGAGTTGTGTATAAAGTGAAAATTAAAATTAAGGTGATATTCAACATTTAATTTTTTTAGGTGACATGTATTTATCTAGCTTGACGAGTTTACTTCCTTGGTTTGAATTGTAAATTATTTAAAAATAGCGTGTAAGAGGGCCTTAGACTAGAAATGTTTAGTTTAAATGTAGTTCTGTTTATAAGTATGCATAAGAATGCAATTATTTGACTTATTTGAACTGTTGTATCAGTGAAGCGAGGTGAGTCAGTGAAGTTATGGTTTTACAGTGCAGTGAACAGTTCCGATCAGTGATAATTTATAGCGTCAATGAAATGTGTTCTATAGTGTCAGTGAAATGTGTTACAGAGTGTCAGTGAAATGTGCTAAAGTGTCAGTGAAATGCGTCATAGTGCCACTACAGGGAATGAGATGAGAGTAAAGTGAAATACTATTGAAACTTATGTAGAACCTATACATAATTATGTAGGTTGTGTTGTAAAATTAGGTGTTTTATTTTATGTTTTATTATTATTGTGTTAAATTGTATTGTGTATTCTTATTGTATTGTGTATAAAATTGTATATGTGTTGTAAATTGTATTATGTATTGTAAATTTGATTGTGTATTGCTTATCATTTTAACTGTGTATTGTTAATATTGTATATACCACTGCCACCGGGTGCTTGCCCACTTGCAGTGTAAATAAATACATACATACATACAAACATTTTATAGTATAATTACAAATAACCTGACTAATACCTTAATTAAATGAACAATTGTTATGAAGGAGTGTCTTTTCTTTAGATGTAATGGACATGGAATTAGAAGATGAAGATGTAGATGTGGAAGTAGGATTTCGCATTTTATTTAGTACAATGGGTTCATGCTCATCGATTACGTGGAAACAGTTGGCGACAGGTGACTAAACAAAAGAACGACCATGCGATAAATTGATAGTGATAAATCAAGCTGCAGAAATTATCGCGATGTATGACTGTGATTGGTTGGAATTCAAAATTTCATTACACTTCATTGGCTGAAAATGTAATGGCGTTATATAAACGAAATAGCGTCCAAGATTAATTTATTCTTAATAAGTTTAGAATATCTGAAGTCTGCTTAGTGTAACATGTATCTAGTTACCGATGTATTCAATGTAGGGGGATAGGAACTAGCCACCCTACCCCCATTATCAAAGTGGTGTCTTGTTGGTATCACTTGTGAAGTTTAGACCTGCCTTCGGACAGTTGACTAAACAAATAAAAAATGTTTAGAATGAATAGTTTGAATAATGTGCTAAAGAAGTAAATTTTTAATTTGGCGAGAATCTACAATTAATTTTATCACGTTTTTTTCTTTTAGTAAGCAGGAGAAATACTGGAGATTTTAAAATTTGTTAGAAATTCTGAGTGAAATACATTCTTTGGTCGATATAGAAGAAAGTCAATGTTCTCCTACTTAGATGTAACACGCGCAGTATGTCCCCTGCAATCGGCAAGCGGTACAGCATGAAAGTCCAGGAATAGTATGGACAGCAAAACATCGATCATACGGAAATCGGTATTTAGGAGTTGTTAATTCATTATAAAAAGAAAATCTGATAAAACGTTAATACAAATTAATTTTATTTCCTAAAATATATCCATTCGTTCATAGTGTTCTGCCCACGGGCAGGTCTTTCACTGCAAACTCAACATTCTCAGTCTTTTCTATTTTCTGCCTTTCTCTTTGTCTCTGCATATGATCCATATATGATAATGTCATCTATCATCTGATACCTTCTTCTGCCACGAACTCTTCTCCCGTTCACTATTCCTTCCAGTGAATCCTTCAGAAGGCAGTTTCTTCTCAATCAGTGACCCAGCCAATTCATTTTCCTCTTCCTTATCAGTTTCAGCATCATTCTTTCTTCATCTACTCTGTCCAGCACAGCTTGGTTTCTTATTCTGTCTGTCCATTTCACACGCTCCATCCTTCTCCATATCCACATTTCAAATGCTTCTGTTCGCTTCTCTTCACTTCGTCCTAATATCTATGTTTCTGCCCCATACAATGCTACACTCCACACGTCCACACCTGTGGAGTAACGGTCAGCGCGTCTGGCCGCGAAACCAGTGGCCCGGGTTCGAATCCCGGTCGGGGCAAGTTACCTGGTTGAGGTTTTTTCCAGGGTTTTCCTAAATAACCTAGATGTTGATGAAGCGTCGTAAAATAACCCAATAAAATAAAAAAATAAAAATACACTCCATACAAAGCACTTCACTAGTCTCTTCCTTAATTCTTTTCTCCAGAGATCCGCAGAAGATGCTCCTTTTTTATTAAAAGCTTCCTTGATCATTGCTATCCTCCTTTTGACTTCCTGGCAGCAGCTCATGTTACTGCTTATAGTACACCCCAAGTATTTGAAGCTGTCCAGTTTCTCTACTGTCTCATTTAGAATTCGCAAGTTTACCTTCTTTATTTTTCTTCTGACAATCATGATCTTCGTCTTGTTTGCATTTATCTTCATCCCATGCTGCTTACAGCAGTCATTTAGCTCCAGTAGCATATCCTTTAGTATAATTTTTTCTTCTGCTAACAACGCCATATCATCAGCAAATGTTATGCACTTTATTCTTCTTTCTCCTGTTATCACTCCTCCCATGTTGTGAAAACAGTTCTTCACTAAATCCTCCAAGTATATGTTGAACAGGGTAGGTGATGAAGGACATCCTTGTCGTACTCCTCTCCCAATTTCACTCCCTTCTGACATTTCTTCTCCTATCTTGACTTTGACTCGTTGTTTCATATAAGGTTACTGAACAGTCTCCTTTCTTTCCAATGCACACCAATTTTCTTTAGGATCCCCATCAATTTGTTCCAATTCACTCTGTCAAAAGCCTTTTCTAGGTCCACGAATACTATATACTGGATGTTCATTTCAAAGTGTGTCATGACGTCACTGTTGTTGGGTCACCGATTTGAAGCGAGTTTCAACTTATATGTTAGAGAAGTTTCCTATTATTTAAGGCGTTCTTCAATCTGAACTTGAGAACGTGTACGGTATAACTTGAACGTCGTAGCAACAGATGACGGTCTGTACAGTCTGTGTGCTACCATAACCTCTTTCGAACTGTGTTTTGCGCCGGCAAGTCGTACGCAGGGTATTTGTTATCATCGGTTGCGTACGGTAACATTCCACAACACAAATCAAATGCTCCGTGTCCATGTTGACCGTCGAAGTTAATGTCAACAAATACGTAAGTAATCGTCTTAACCCTCTCCCCATATCCCGACAGTACGTATTTCCAAACAGTTCACATTCCTGCCACTACCGGCGTTACCGTACGTATCGGTACGTACTCTTCAGAATGAACGCCGTACTTGCTAGCCAACTTCTCTGCCTCTTAGATTATACACCTGAGCTGCGGAAGTGTAGGAAGATTGAATTCTCTAGGCTCATCAGCTAGCCACATGATGGCATACAGCGAGCCAAGACACATTTTGAACTGAACACCCAGTACACTTCTTTATTCTTCTCTACTAAAATATAGGCCTCTCTTCAAATTCTACACTATCATCTATATGTTAACACGTAAATTTTTGTTTCAATGTACAAATCAAATCATTATTTTGCTTATCTTTATCTTTTATGTTTGTTAATTCCGGATCCCAGTGGTCAACCTCAATTGAGGACGGATGATTTGAAATAAATCTTAGTAGTAAAATACATTAATATATAAATAAAAAACATAAATATGTAGAATAAATAAATAAGTAAATAAATAAAATAAAATACATATTTTATATCCTATCCTGTCTTTGACTTGCTTCATATGAACATTACGTACTTAAGAATCCACGCTCTTCTGAATTCCAGTGTTATTGTTGGTTGAAATGATAGTATCTTATTCAGCGGCGATAAAACTGAAAGAAAACTGCGTCGAAATTGAACGTGGGACCTCTATCAGGTACAGGGTTATCTTACATGCCATAAATCTACGACACGTGTATCCTTTTTCCGAAAAGAAGTCTACTAACAATTTTATCTCTCATCAACCTCATATCGGTATACTAGCTCGGTGAACGCCCATATCCGAGAACAGGAATAAAAATATTATGGAATGTGGCGAGGTACTTTCAACTGATCAAACTGAGAGCACTGTATAGCAGTTTATTTGAACCAACATCTCCCACTTATTAACACCCTCAACTTCACTACGTTATCTGCCAACTGACGGACGGGGCTTCTCTGTCAGACACGATGCCTGGAGCTGCAGCCGTGTTCGCTGAGTTCGCCTCCGGGCGCTTTCGTGTTATTCAGCCTTAATGCCATGTCTTGTAGAAGAACGATGTTACCGGAGAGCAGGCTGTATTTCAAGGGGTTTACAAGTATCAACTACAAATAATATTTCATTATTCATTATTAGCATTTGTTTATTTTTATCACTTCCCTAGCATTTGTTTCTCTTTTTTGGCCAACATTTTAAACTGCAAATTATTTACGGTACTATAAAACATGCTTTGCGATCGTCATTTGTTTCCCGCATAGTAGTCGACTAAAAATGACGGTTCTGTTCAAACGTTTTGGTGAAGCTAACATTAGGGAAATAGAATTTTAGCAAATAAATTAATATTTTATTGTATAAGAGTACTTTATTTCTTCTAATCTCTATATACTTTCTTCTGTTTTTATCATCCCGCTATCATTTGTTTCTTTGTTTGCCAACATTTCAAACTAAAAATGCTTTACGGTACTATAAAACATGCTTTGTGATCGTCATTTGCTTACTGCATAAATAGTCGACTAAAAATGACGGTTCTGTTCAAACGTTTTGTTGAAGCTAACATTAGCGAAATAGAATTTTAGCAAATAAATTAATATTTTATTGTATTAGAGTACTTTATTTCTTATAATGTCTATATACTTTCTTCTGTTTTTATCATCCCGCTATCATTTGTTTCTTTGTTTGCCAACATTTCAAACTAAAAATGCTTTGCGGTACTATAAAACATGCTTTGTGATCGTCATTCCCTTACTGCATAAATAGTCGACTAAAAATGACGGTTCTGTTCAAACGTTTTGTTGAAGCTAACATTAGGGAAATAGAATTTTAGCAAATAAATTAATATTTTATTGAATTAGAATACTTTATTTCTTCTAATCTCTATATTCTTTCTTGTAATCGTGTAATAGTCAATTAAATCCCACTCGAGTTTTGATTTGCTCTACATAAATCAAAAGCTCTAGTGAGATTACTGTTGATATCACTCAATGATACCATTAAAAGATCTCTGACTTCTTGTGGCATCCCGTCTATTTTGGAACCACCAGGTATTAGTCGCGCGGATGGTAAACGGTCCGATGGTCTCACCTTAATTCCTTGGTCTAGAGGAAAATCTTTAATTTGGGACTCCACTTGCGTTGACACTCTAGCTCCATCTCACTTGCCGAATACCTCCAGACGCGCTGCATTTTCTGCTGAATTAGCCGTGAAGAAAAAAGTCAATAAATAGGCTCATCTTTTAGACAATTATATCGTTATCCCCTTTGCTGTGGAGACCTTCGGTCCTTGGAGTCATGACGCTAAAGTTTTGGTATCTCAAATCGGCCAAATTTTGATCTCCATTACTGGTGATCGCCGTTGCACTACAAAAGTGATGTTAACTGATGCCCATAGAAGCAAGCGCGCGCTTTACAGCCTAGGAGAGCCTGAGCGCTTTGCAGCGAAAAGGAAAAAGAGAGACGAAAGAGGTAGTATATGCCTCTTGGTCGAGCTATATACAGGGATGGCAAGCACTGATTCAATGGATAAAGGGAAGAGAACTTATTAAAACTGTATCCATGTTAATTTTTAGATTTGTCAGAGAAGTACAAGTGCATTATAAGAATGTAAGTTTTAATTTTAATGCTAATTTTTCCTGTATCCATGTTAATTTTTAGATTTGTCAGAGAAGTACAAGAGCATTATAAGAATGTAAGTTTTAATTTTAATGTTCATTTTTCACAAGTTTGCTTTTCTATTCAAAAGGAATATTTTCTCAACTTTTTTTTTACAGAAAAGTTAAATTTTCAGATATGTTTATTTAGTAACCTTACAGGTACTAAAACAATGTTTTCGTAAATCTAATATATCGTAAATACGTATTACTGAAGATAGTGTATTGAAAATGTTTGAAAATATTCTCATGGAAAAATGTTTGTAAGGAAATGAATTAACAAAGCAAATACTGTTACTTCACAAACAAAAGATATGTGCCTATGTGTTGGTAAAAATTCAGCTCTACAGCTTTAACAAATTTCGAGATAATTTAATATTCTGATAACAGAAAGTTGCGCACCAATATCACCTAAAAGCATAATTTGATAAGAGTTTTATTATGTAATATTAGTTACAATTAAAACATATACCTAGACAACTTTGCTTTGTATTATAATATTGTTTTGATTACTTTTATAAGGCTAAAGATACCATCAATATCAATTTCAACTTATCATGTCATATTCAGTGTCTTTCTTTGGGACAACACTTTCTTTATGAATGATGTGTTTAATTCACTTAGTACAGTATAGTTGTAGTTATTATGGAATATGTGTGAATATACCTTCTTTACTCTTTATTATGTTATTAACGTTTAAAACACAACTGCAATATTAGGCTAAGAAATAGGTGTTAGTACTTTTGTTTTACAGAAAATATAGAAAATAACAAACAGAAAGAAGCCATATAAAAATAACTACATAAAATTTCTCGTTCCATTTAAAGTTTGTGCACCACTGTTTTCTGAATCCAAAAGGCTGCTTATTCCTCCTAGCATACCTAGCGCTTAATGCCCGCGCACGACGTCAAGGTCAGAAAAATGCGCTTGCTTTGACATCACTGCACTACATATTTGCGTCAACGCTTAAGTATAGCTATTCAACGCGGAAATGCAATGAGGGTTTTAGGTACTCTTCACGAATTCAGCACTTTGGACGAACTCTTTCTTCAGATAGATAAACTTAAGGTTATTAACTATCTACTGAGATTAGCTGTGTTTCAACAGCTCGCAAACTTTCCGAAATAAATATTAAAATCGGGTCAACAATTTTGGGACAATATGTACTTGAATTTCTCTTTCTTCTGCGATCTATTCTTATAATTTGTAGGCAACATCTTCACAGTTTTGTAATTAAAGAGAAATCTCTGGCATCTAAGAACTGGTTCAACATTTTCTTGCTCCAACTTAGTGGACAGCAAAGACTTTATAGTCGTAGAGAAGTATTCGCCCGCTTTCTGAGTCACGAATGCCCGCCCCCTCCCCTTCCCGCGTTCCTAGCCGCTGCGAGTTCCCAGACATTTCAAACGGGAGCAAAACTCCCGAGTGGGAAGTTTCACATAGAGTTGGGCTTGCAGCGGTTTTGAAATTTTAATTTGAGATCAGAATGGGGCGAGCAGCCTGTATTACTCGGTATTTTAATTGCATAATAATAATAATGAACCGCCCAGTCGGGACTTCATATCTATGTAACGTCGACTTCACGAGGTTCGTCTGCTGCAATATTGCGACCATCGGAAATGAAATGAATTCTAGCTCTCATTGTCTTTCTGGGAGAAAAAATGCATTTATATTCAGATAAGACGGTTGTGTCGGCATCTATTGGCCCAGAAATTTCCTCGCTCCGTTAACTTGGAGCTGGTAGCATTTATGACTAGAAAGCCTTCTGACTTGACCTGAATTCGTGTTCTAACACAAAAACTATATCTCGTTTTCATAGACGACATGATTCTTTGAGTAAAAATAAGTACTTTTGTGTCCCATAAACCATGCCATTTCATAGCTGCTCTTTCGACGGAGTTATTTATTTATTTAATTATTTATTAACATATTTGCTTATTTATTTATTTACCTATTTATTTATGTATTTATTTATTCATGTATTTATTTATTTATGTATTTATTCATTCATTTATGTATTCATTTATTTTTATTTTTTATGTATTTATTTATCTATTTTTATTTATTTATTCATTCATTTATGTACTTATTTATTTATTTATGTATTAATTAATTAATTTATTTATTAACATATTTACTTATTTATTTATTTATTTATTTATTTCCTTATTTATGTATTTATTTGTTTATATATACATATAAATTTATTTATTTATTTATTTTATTTATTTATTTATATTTTTATTTATTTACTTATTTATTTATTTACTTATTTACTGATTTATTTATTTATTTATGTATTAATTTATTTATTATTGTATTTATGTATTTATTTATATATATATGTATTTATATATTTATTAATTTATGTTTTTATTTATATATTTATTTATTTATTTATTTATTTGTGTATTTATTTACTTATTTATTTATTTGTGTATTTACTTATTTATTTACCTATTTATTTATATATTAACTTACTTACTTATTTATTTATTTATATATTAACTTATTTATTTTACATTACTTATTTGTTTATTTATTATTTTTATTTATTTATTTACCTATTTATTTATATATATTACTTACTTATTTACTTATTTATTTATTATTTATTTACTTATTTGTTTATTTATTTATTTATATACTTATTTACTTATTTATTTGTTTATTTATTTACTTGTTTTATTTTATTTTTCGTGCAATGGCAGGGCCCATAACATTCTGTCATTCACCCCAACTTTTTTGAGCAGACTTACAGATGTCGCAAGTGCCGGGAACCGTAGACCGCTATGTTCGTCAGTGTCTATCCAAATTGCACCAAGCGGTGCATTTGGTGCACATGTACCTCTTGAAGAATGATGGTGATGATGGCGAATTGTTGGGATGCCACAGGGAACCGGAGTTTACGGAGAAAAGTCTTGTGCTGCCTGGACCAGAGCTTGCCCTACAAATTTTACACATTTTAGTGTAGAATGGGATTCGAACCCGGGCCCCTTTAACGTAATATTAACTCATTTGTCAACGACGAAAACTTTATTTAAAAATGATTATTTTACAGTATAACGTAATATACCATTCTATATATTCTACAATCCATACTTGGACTATAATAAAAAGAATCATACTCGCCCATCTGCACATCAACAGTAGTTCCATGCCAATTCATCACACTCAGAGCCGATTCATTTCACTATCCATAAAAAACTTCAATCCATATAACCATCCATCAAACACAACACACCCATCCACCCACACAGTCACCCATTCACATCTCCACCCAATCGGATATCCACCCACGCACTCCAGCGCTCATCCTCGAACGATCCGTGACTCCGCCTACTCACCCAAGAACAGTGAGTAGATCCCATTCATCAATATACCCGTACGTACGTAAGAGCTCACATAATATTAATATGTACTCATGCTTTCATATATCCTCATAGTACTGTACACACATAACTACATAATACGTACATTCATACATACATGCATACATGAAGAGTCCACTGCAAGAATGATGGATGTCATTTGGATACATTTTGCAGGAGAAGCAATTGAAAGTTTGAAATGCTTAGCGCTCAAAGCTTAACTGTGATTTTCCGATCATTACTGGACAATGACTATCAGTGTTAATGCCATATAACTCTGTATGTACATTCTATATGTCTTAAGCTATGCATTGACAGTCTTGGTCCATTTTCGACAAGAGAGTGACATCTATCATTCTTGCAGTGGACTCTTCACATACATACATACATACACTATAATAAAAAAAAACAAAAAAAAATAATAACAATAATAATAAGAAGAAGAATAACAGTAATAATAAGAATAATAATAACTCTGATAATAAGAATAACAACAGTAATAATAAAAATTTTAACAACAATAAAAATATATAATAATAATAGTAATAATAAGAATTTTAATAATAATAATAATAATAATAATAATAACAATTATTATAACAGCAATAATAACAACAACAATAAGAATTTTAACAACAAAAATAATAAGAACAATTTTAACAACAATACTTACTTACTTACAAATGGCTTTTAAGGAACCCGAAGGTTCATTGCCGCCCTCACATAAGCCCGCCAGCGGTCCCTATCCTGTGCAAGATTAATCCATTCTCTATCATCATATCCCACCTCCCTCAAATCCATTTTAACATTATCCTCCCATCTACGTCTCGGCCTCCCTAAAGGTCTTTTTCCCTCCGGTCTCCCAACTAACACTCTATATGCATTTCTGGATTCGCCCATACGTGCTACATGCCCTGCGCATCTCAAACGTCTCGATTTTATGTTCCTAATTATGTCAGGTGAAGAATACAATGCGTGCAGTTCTGTGTTGTGTAACTTTCTCCATTCTCCTGTAACTTCATCCCGCTTAGCCCCAAATATTTTCCTTAGCACCTTATTCTCAAACACCCTGAACCTATGTTCCTCTCTCAGAGTTAGAGTCCAAGTTTCACAACCATACAGAAGAACCGGTAATATAACTGTTTTATAAATTCTAACTTTCAGATTTTTGGACAACAGACTGGATGATAAGAGCTTCTCAACCGAATAATAACACGCATTTCCCATATTTATTCTGCGTTTAATTTCCTCCCGAGTGTCATTTATATTTGTTACTGTTGCTCCAAGATATTTGAATTTTTCCACCTCTTCGAAGGATAAATCTCCAATTTTATATTTTCATTTCGTACAATATTCTGGTCACGAGACATAATCATATACTTTGTCTTTTCGGGATTTACTTCCAAACCGATCGCTCTACTTGCTTCAAGTAAAATTTCCGTGTTTTCCCTAATCGTTTGTGTATTTTCTCCTAACATATTCACGTCATCCGCATAGACAAGAAGCTGATGTAACCCGTTCAATTCCAAACCCTCTGTGTTATCCTGAACTTTCCTAATGGCATATTCTAGAGCGAAGTTAAAAAGTAAAGGTGATAGTGCATCTCCCTGCTTTAGCCCGCAGTGAATTGGAAAAGCATCAGATAGAAACTGACCTATACGGACTCTGCTGTATGTTTCACTGAGACACATTTTAATTAATCGAACTAGTTTCTTGGGAATACCAAAATCAATAAGAATATCATATAATACTTCCCTCTTAACCGAGTCATAAGCCTTTTTGAAATCTATGAATAACTGATGTACTGTAATATACTCCCATTTTTTCTCCATTATCTGTCGAATACAAAAAATCTGATCAATAGTCGATCTATTACGCCGAAAACCGCACTGATGATCCCCAATAATTTCATCTACGTACGGAGATAATCTTCTCAAAAGAATATTGGACAAAATTTTGTACGACGTCAACAAAAGTGATATTCCTCGAAAGTTACCACAGTTGGTTTTGTCCCCCTTTTTAAAAATAGGTACAATTATGGACTCCTTCCACTGTTCTGGTACAATTTCCTTTTCCCAAATAGCAAGTACAAGTTTATAAATTTCGCTATATAATGCACTCCCACCCTCTTGTATTAATTGTGCTGGAATTTGATCGATACCTGGAGACTTGTACTTTTTCAGATTTTCTATCGCAATTTCGACATCTGAAAGCGTGGGTTCGGGTATAAATGGCTCAGCAGTTTGTATTTCAATTTCGTCCCGATCATTTCTATTTGGCCTATGTACATTTAGTAGTTGCGAAAAATAGTTTTTCCATCTGTTTAGGATTGATGGAGAGTCTGCAAGCAAGTTTAAAAACAATAACAATAAGAATTTAAACAACAGCACTAATGATAATGAGAATTATTAAACAATAATAATAGTTTTAACAATTGCAACAATAACAATAATTGTAAGAATTATAATGGTTCCTTAAAAGCCGTAAGTAATAATAAGAATAATGACAATAATAAGAATAGTAATATTAGTAATAATAATAATATAATAATAATTACTTACTTACTTATGGCTTTTAAGGAACCCGGGGGTTCATTGCCGCCCTCACATAAGCGCACCATTGGTCCCTATCCTATGCAAAATTAATCCAGTCCCGACCATCATATCCCACTTCCCTCAAATACATTTTCATATTATCCTCCCATCTACTTCTCGGCCTCCCCAAAGGTCTTATTCCTTCCGGCCTCCCAACTAACACAATAATAATAATAATAATAATAATAATAATAATAATAATAATCCTGTACGCAACAGCCTATACAGGACCAAGGCCGATTATACAATTGCTGGTCTCACGTCCACATGCCTCAAAAGAAGTGACCGATCATCCAAGCAGTATGGGGGATCATGCATTTAGCACGTTGATACCCCTCAACCGTTAAGGTTAGTTAATCGAACTTGATTTCGTTACGTATGGTAGCTCCCAAAATTCATCACGATACTATGTGGGCACCGGTCCCATACGCTGCTGAAATATGATAACAAAATTTCTTCCCCATGAAGATCCGAACCAACTGCACTTATACAGTTACGTACGAGTACTTAGCAACTCGTGAGTTTCATTGTTAATGTCGATTACTGCTTCAGGATAGTTATAACACGTTTTCTGCTTTGACGTTTTCCCGTAACGGTGGAATTCCCACCATGATTAATTGGCTCGTACTAGTGGGTTGTTTTGCGGTGTTATCGTGAATTATTGTGTGATTTAATCTGTTGGAGTACGAGAAGGCTATAATATCAAACGCTGTACAATTTTTGTGTTAAAATTTTCAATGGAAGCATGAAAGCGCCTCAATGCTCAATTACCAACCAGGTTGGAACCTCATCACCGGGACTGTGTCACGACTTCCTGCTACCTGCAATAATTCACACTCTGCAGGTGTGTAGCCTGCAGCTTGTGCCGTGATATATGGCTGATCCGTCAGCCAAGTTAGAATCCGCTGTGCACACAGATTCTGTCTGTAATGACTTGAGGTGGCTTTTAATGACATCAAAAATTTTTAATTTATAGATGTGCGATACTTACAGCCTAACATTCTGTAACTTCATGTCGACAAACAATCTGAAAATGTGTACACCATTTAATAACCTAAAGGTAGAGAGTTATACAGAAATGTAATAAAACCACGAAGAAATAAGCTAGGATAAAAGCATTTTGGAAACAAATGTAGTTTAAGTAATAATAATAATAATAATAATAATAATAATAATAATAATAATGATTTATTTTAGCTGGCAGAGTTAAAGCCTTAAGGCCTTCTCTTCCACTCAACCAGCAGAAAGAGTATATACATATGCATGAACTTACAAAGAATTCAACAATTTGATTTAGATGAGAGTTACATGTATACAAGAGTTATTTACGAATTAAACAACAAAATACTATGAAGTATTAATTAAACACTGAAAAAACTGTGTAGCAGAATTAAACTAAAATACATAGAATGTTAATATATTTCAAATAATATTAGATAATAGAAAGTAGTAGATGGACGTTAAGACGAAGTGAACAGAAGCGACTAGATGCATTTGAAATGTGGATATGGAGAAGAATGAAACGTGTGGAGTGGACAGATAGAATAAGAAATGAAGCTGTGTTGGAAAGAGTAGGTGAAGAAAGAATGATGATGAAACTGATCAGAAAGAGGAAAAGGAATTGGTTGGATCACTGCCTGAGAAGAAACTGCCTATTGAAGGATGCACTGGAAGGAATGGTGAACGGGAGAAGAGTTCGGGGCAGAGGAAGATATCACGTGATAGACGACATTAAGATATACGGATCATATGCGGAGACTAAGAGGAAGGCAGAAAATAGGAAAGTCTGGATAATGCTGGGTTTGCAGTGAAAGACCTGCCCTTGGAGGAATATGAAGCGTACTGTAGATTTTTGCTTCCAAATCATCTTAGGACGTCTTCTGGATCATCTGCCTTTTAATTAGGCCCAACTATTTTGTTTGCGATCTTGTGTGGAAGCATTCTTTCTAGATGTCGAAGCCAATCTCTTCTATATGTTACAATTTTATTCTGTATTAAAATGGATGATAGTAGAAGGAAGAAGAATAAAGTGCAAAAGATTTGCTGATGATATGGGTTGTTAACACAAGAAGATACGATACTAAGTGACATGCTATTAGAGCTAAAGGACAGCTGTGAGAAGTGTGGGATGAAGATAAATGCAAACAAGACGGATACAATATTGTTATCGGAAGAAATATAAAGAAAGTAAACGTAAGAATTCTATACGAGGCAATAGAACATGTGGACAGCTTCAAATACTTGGGGTGTACTATAAGCAGTAACATGAGCTGCTGCCAGGAAGTCAAAAGGAGGAAAGCAATGGCAAAGGAAGCTTTTAATAGAAAAAGGGACATCTTCTGCGGACCTCTGGAGAAAGAACTAAGGTAAAGACTAGCACACAAATTCCACAATTTGAGACATCTGGCCGAAATCTACGGCTGACCACTAGGATCCAGAATACAAAGCAGAGGTTAAATTAAAAATACAATATGATTGCGGAGAGAATAGAGAACAATGATAAATTTAAAAATAAAGTACAATTTGATTTCGGAGAAACATGAGATGAAAATACATTGAAGAGTAATGAAATAAAGTAAAAAAAAATTACATAGTATTATACAAGTGATTGTGTAAAATGGATAATGAATCTCTCAATACCATTAGACAAATTTTGTTAATGTCCTCATCAGAAAATTTAAGAGAAAGGAGAATGGTTTCAGTTAACTTAAATGAAGTTCCCCTAGCGCCAAAAAGAAGTCCTTTCACTTCCCATGTATTAATATTCATTTTGCATCTGTCACTGAAATGAGGAATACATGGGTTGTAAATAAACTTCTTTTCATCGTTAACGTTATTGGCTTGTTGATCACCCTTCTCAAAACGGACAGTGGGGTCAAGTGCTTTGTGTGGAGTGTGGAATTTTGAGTGAGAAACATGGAGGTGAAGAGAAGCGACTAGAAGCATTTGAAATGTGGATATGGAGAAGAATGGAGCGTGTGAAGTGGACAGACAGAATAAGAAATGAAGCTGTGTTGGAAAGAGTGGGTGAAGAAAGAGAGATGCTGAAACTAATCAGGAAGAGGAAATGGAATATGGTTGGGTAACTAGGTAAGAAGAAACTGCCTATTGAAGGATGTACTGGAAGGAATGGTGAACGGTAGAAAAGTTCGGGGTAGAAGAATATATCAGATGATAGACAAATTAAGATATATGGATCGTATGCAGAGACTAAGAGGAAAGTAGAAAATAGGGAAGATTGGAGAATGCTGGGTTTTTAGTGAAAGACCTGCCCTTGGGCAGAACACTATGAATGAACGAATGGTTACCATGTATAAGCTTGATAGTTTATATTGTCTGCGCGCTGTGCAATAAATATACTGTAAAAATAGTAGCAGTTCTTTGTATAACTTATAATATTTCAAGGAGTCTTCATTTTGGCTATTTCAGAAAATAATGTCGATTTCTTGTAGATTCAGATGAAGGCTGCGGTGGCATATCTAGGAGTGTCTTTGAAATACATTATTTTCTGTAAAAGCTTTCTTGGCAGGAATTCCATTAACAAAAGTTTTAAGAGGCATAACAACTTTTCTTTTCTGAAAACAATACAAGAGTGTAAGGGGACTGTAGCGGAGGGTTGTGTGAATGATTGCATTGTAATGCCGTGCCAGCTAAGAAGTCCGCTATATTTTCGTAGTGAATTATGCATGCGCCTTTTTTATTTTGACATAAGGCGTAGTAATACCAACATTAAGTAGGGTGAAAAATTAAACCCCCAAATATACGAGGCTCGTTCTTCTAAAAGATAAGCCCGTAAGGTCCACCTTAATAACTGTCTAATATTTAGACAGTGATAAAACAGTGGCTCTAAATAAAAATCATTCCGCTCTTTTGACAGGAGGAACTCGACTTTCTTCTCTTGACATCGTTAACGCTGTTCCAGCAAGCTATCCCGGAAGTGTAGCCACATAAAGTCTTGGTAATATATTCTTTATTCCACCTACCCCGTAAACGAGAAAGGAATTCTTTCCAGATTTTTAAAAGACCGGCGGATGAGTGGTTAGCTATTTATTCTCATCTTTATGAGCCCATTGTTCAAGTTTTCTCTGCAGTAGGAATTAAATTATTGCTAAAAACATCTAACAAACGAAATGTAGGAAATACTTATAACGAAATCTTTGTGAATAAATAAATATTATTAATCTACAACAAGATATTAAGGTAACTTCGTTCTGGTATTGATTACAGTAAATACGTAAGAGATATTGGTACATAACAATTGCTATTGTTAATTATTTTTATTCTAAAAATTGTTTACTAATCTAGGAGTATTGTCTAATAACTCTAACAAATTGCAGCTGGAAATTAATTCAGGTAATGTAGAAACAAAAGTTTGAATTTTACTAAATTTACAGGCCTACTATTCAGCGTATTCCGAATCTCACCGGACCGGTAGACAACGATGACGTCACGCTGCTGCGGAATAGGAACAAAACTGCTGGAAGGATCGATGGCTGTCATGGCGACTGTGTAAGTTGTTATCTGTGCTACGCCAGCAAAATTTTGCGAAATTTCCGTACTGCCATCTCGTTCAAAGAAAAGAGAGCATAAACAATTTATTTCTTGAACCGGTAGTAATAACTAGTCCGTTGACATGTTCGCTCATAAGCCATTAACATATTGTTTTTACGTTGTGCTCATTACAAACAATACAGCAGAACACACCGCCATGACACAACAGTGCACGATGTCATTCGTCTGCTAATTCCCGCCCTATACACGAACCAATCAGATTCACTGATGGCGGCTGATGGAGACTACCACCACCTCTGCAAGCTGATGGCACCGGTGCGACACCGGTGGAGAATCAATGACGTCATCGGTGGAATTCGGAACACTGTGATGCCATCGGATTGCTCACCGGTGAGATTCGCAATACGCTCATTGAAAGATGTACAGTGAAGGACATAATTGTTGAGCGAGCGAAAATGTTTCAAGATCTGTAGCGCAGCTCATAAGAGCCTATAGTTTTAGTTCCTCGCCAGCATAGATAAATAATATGTAAACAGAAAGACGAAGCGAATACCTCGTCAACATGACAGAAAACTTTCGGCTCGGAGCATGCGCAATGTGGCATTCTTTGACTTAGCAAGAACTCGATTCGCTCAACTACCTATATCCTTCATAATACACACGCATTAAAGCACTATGGGTTGCAAGGACAGTGAAGTGCATTCCATAACCTCTCCTACTCAAATCCCATCCTTACCTTCCCGTGGTACAACCTGATTTTAACAAACGAGGCTCTGGGGACTGGAGCACAACAGTATAAATGTGTCGGAAAGAGTGGGTGAAGGAAGAATGATGCTGAAACTGATCAGAAAGAGGAAAAAGGAACTGGTTGGGTCACTGACTGAGAAGAAACTGCCTACGTAAGGATGCACTGGAAAGAATAGTGAACGGGAGAAGAGTTCGGAGCAGAAGAAGACATCAGATGATAGACGATGTTAATACATTTTTATGTACATTTATTTATTTATTTATTTATTTATATTTATTTATTTATTTATTTATTTATTTATTTTGCTAATAATTGTAACATAAAATATAATATATACAGAAAAACTTTAGCTCGCCCCTGAAACAGTAGAACTCGTGCTCAGGGGCGGATTCCTGAAATGAAATTAATAATTATACAATACAATTTGTCTTATCTCTACTATGCAATTATAGTATATGAATTTAAATTTACAATTTTTCAATGTTTATAAAATCCATACATAACTTTTTAAATTCAATACTAGAACTATTAGAATTGACAAGAATAGGATATTTAAATATAAATTTGTTATATATTCTTGGGCCTAAATTACTACTATAATTAAATACTGTAACAGTGTTGCATTTTGGTTCAAACAATCTTAAAGAATTCATTCATCCTTTTTTCATAACTATGAGAATACAATTCAATATTATTTCGATTTTTATGTATGAATTTTATTAATACAATATAATAAATTTGTCTTACGTTAAGTACATTAAAGTCTAAAAACAAATATGGATCATATGCAGAGACAAAGAGGAAGGCAGAAAACAGGAACAATTGGAGAACGCTGAGTTTGCAGTGAAAGACTTGCCCTTGGGCAGAACACTATGCATGAATGAATGAATGAATGAATGAATGAATCTAAATATTTAAGTTATTACATTGGCTCTGGATGGAATTGAGATTGTATGTATGTATGTATTAACATGCATGTATTGATTATATAGTATGTATGTATGTATGCAAGTGAGCCGGTGGCAATGATATATAATATACGATAGTACCATTACAATTATACAATAATTACAGCAATAAAAAGAAAAATAAAAAAATAAAATAAAATAAACCTAAATTTATTTCTAACTATAAATAAATAGATGCAATAAACCTAGGACTCTAAATAAAAACTATTCTATAATAACGCCTACAATAAGCAAAAGTAAACCTAACTTATAAGTACTTCTATTTCACCCAACTATTACCAATTTAAGTAATTACATATCACCTTAATTACAAAATCAAGTTAATTACATATCATCTTAATTAATTACATATCACCTTAATTTATTTACATATATCAATCTTAATTAGTTACATATCATCTTATCTTAATTAATTACATATCATCTAAGTTTATCTTAATTAATTACATATCATCTTAATTAATTACATATCAACTTAATTAATTACATGACACAACTTAGATAATTACACTGCACCTACAATTACATTTTCAGTCTAATCTTCTTAACCTTAAGAAAAATAAAAGATTATTACACATAAATTGGAATTTGACTGCCTCCGTGGTCTGTTGGTCAGCATGCTGGTTTCCAGATCAGGAGGAGGTCCCGGGTTCGATTGCCGGGCTCGGCTTTCGGGAATTTTTCTTGAAGAAGAGGAATTCCCTAGGTGTCTAGAGTCTGGAAATTTGTATGAATGTGAGTGTGATTGTGAGTATGCTGGGTTAATATTAATTAACCAATCATCACAACCAATCAGGACTGTCGCTGGGCAGTAACCTGAACACACGTTTCAGCGTCACATTGTTGACAAGTAATTCATCTGTTAGCACAACCATAAAGCATCTAATAGATGCTATAGAGTTACCAACAACGAAAAAAAATAAATAAATAAATTGGAATCAGTAAGTCCTATAAGGTACTGATTATGACTTATAATTACACGATAGCAAAGCCTATACCTACGAAAGTATGAAAAAAATAATGATTATCAGCAAAACGAAAATATATAATGAAGACCGCCAGATATATTAGATATGAAACGGAATACAGAAATTGAAATTAAAATCAAAATAAATAACGTCACGCATTAGTAATGAAAAAATGAGCTATTGGCACCAGCATATTTTATCCATGTACTCAGACCAAATCTAACTCAAGAGCTGCTAAATTATCAACCAAGGCCTAGAAAATCGTCGGAAGAACATAGAGAAGCTCACAGGAAATTGTAGTAGACAAGTATTGTATAATAATGAAATTAGCAGTTTGTATTCTACGATGGAATTGATATTATGGCCAACATCTAGTTTTAGCATAATAGAGTATTCAGTTACCTTTGTGTTGTGTGTATCTCGTAGATGGATTTGAAGCCCTGAATCCCTTTGTCCTCGTCGTGATTATGTTTCAACACTACAATAATGAAGAGTGGCACAAGACAAAAGCTAGAGCGAATATTCAAGGAGCAATCAATAAGTTCCCGGACTACTCTGAATGTAGGCAAAACACAGGACATAGGAAACGGAGAAGTTATCCAGAAACAGGAAAACGCCTGGAATCTATACTAAATGCATGATTTGTAAGGCAGAGGAATAGACTAACCATAAGGCGTATATGAAAAGATACTAGGAAAATCGCAATAGGTTTGCACAAAATCACGTGTAGAAGCTCAGTTCTTAAAGGCAATCTGACGCTGTTTGATAGACTGACTCAACGGGAATGAAAGCAATGATCTTCAGTGATTCGCTCCTGTGTGTTTAACGATACAGTGAATACAAGTGCAGTTCGTAAATAGGCCATACGCGTATTTATTGCAACTTGGATGCTTTTAATGCATAAGGATTTTTAAGTTCTTTATCCTTATAAATATAATTATTAGGGCTAGGATTTTGATGAAATTGCATCTTTTTTCTAGTAAGTCAAAAACATAGCTGCTTTAGTATTTATGTGTTATGTGATAAACTGAGTGTTTTAAGACATATTTGTAAGGGCATTTTTTGCATTTTTTGCCTGTTTCAACTCATAAGAGCCTTTTTTGTTTTATTCGGTCATTTTTTAGGCATTTCCATTTAATTTTGGGCATAAATCCCAATTATTAATGTAAAATAATGTTTATTTCCTTTGATATTTTCTCTACATATTTTGTCCATTAATATCCATTTATTTTGTATAATATTTTAACCGTTTTTATATTTTGTATAACATTTTAATCGTTTTAAGACATATTGTTAGGGCATTTTTTTGCATTTTTTGCCTGTTTCAACTTATAAGAGCATTTTTTGCCTGTTTCAACTTATAAGAGCATTTTTTGTTTTATCTGGTCATTTTTGAGGAATTTTCATTTAATTTTGGCCATAAATCCCAATTATTAATGTAAAAGAATGTTTATTTCCTTTGATATTTTCTCTACATATTTTGTACAATATTTTAATCGTTTTAAGACGTATTTGGTAGAGCATTTTTTGTTTTATTCAGTCATTTTTTAGGCATTTTCATTTAATTTTGGCCATAAATCCCTATTATTAATGTAAAATAATGTTTATTTCCTTCGATATTTTCTCTACATATTTTGTCCATTAATATCCATTTATTTTGTATAATATTTTAATCGTTTTTCTATTTTGTATAATATTTTAATCGTTTTAAGACATATTATACTTTTTTTGCATATTTTTGCCTGTTTCAACTTATAAGAGCATTTTTTTTTATTCGGTCATTTTTGAGGCATTTTCATTTAATTTTGGCCATGAATCCCTATTATTAATGTAAAATAATGTTTATTTCTTTTGATATTTTCTCTACATATTTTGTCCATTAATACCCATTTATTTTGTAAAATATTTTAATCGTTTTTCTATTTTGTATAATATTTTAATCGTTTTAAGACATATTGTTAGGGCATTTTTTTGCCTGTTTCAACTCATAAGAGCATTGTTTTGTTTTATTCGGTCTTTATGAGGCATTTTCATTTAATTTTGGCAACAAATCCCATAATGTAAAATAATGTTTATTTTCTTTGATATTTTCTCTACATATTTTGTCCATTAATACCCATTTATTTTGTATAATATTTTAATTGTTTTTCTATACAAATATTACTATATTAACGTAGTACACCCCATCTAATGGATCCGTCCAATCACCCCTTCAATATACCTGCTAGTTCCGGATAAAAGTGGCCTTGTTGTGGACTACATGGAAACTGAATCAGGTAAAATAATTAATTAATTGTACCACTTAGAAAAAATTGAGTAAAATTAAATAAACTTAAATCTTGATACTAGAATTTAATTTAATTACTAGTCTAAATATTAATTAGTACAAAACTTTTCTTCCTACTAAGCCAATTATGTAAGATGAATTTTTAGAGCATTTTTAAGGGGATTTTTTTAAAGATTTTTAGGTCATAAATGCATTGTTTTAGGACATTTTTTAATGATTTATAGGTCATCAAAATCCTAGCCCTAATAATTATTAATATACACTAAAAACCAATATAAATCTCATCTCAAAATGTGTCCATATTCACAAGCTTTTTTCCCCATTAATGAACTTTTATTACTTTGGGTTGCTTTCCTTTCTTTAGGACTATTTTTAAATACATGTAACTTTTAATTTATAACTACGTCCCTGTACGTGCTTACCACGTATCTAGAAGTATGTTCTTATTTCTTGTATTAATTTGTTGTATATTCCGTTGCCGATGGATATATGCTTCTGAATCTGTAAAATGTAGTAAGTAATCAAATCTAGTCTAATCTAAAGTACCATGTGGAAAAAATAAATTGTATCTATGACAGAAAATAGTTAAATTACATATTTTGTTTTTAGTTCTTGTTTACGGGAAGTCTTCCACTCAACCACCTGAAAGCATACATATATATGAATAAACTTACCAAGTTAGGAAAATTGAGCACGATGAAAATTACATATGCATGAATTAAGAATTAAACAGTAAAATGCCATGAATTATGAATGCTAATGAAACACGGACTGAATAGCAATTTAAACTAATATGTATGAAGCCTCAATATTTTCTTTAAAAATAATGCTAGATAATATAAAGATTTTTAAGTGAGAATGAAGAACATTTAGGATTATCAGAATGAATATTTACGAAAATGAATCAATCTGTAACCAATGACTATTAAACTTTAGATAATTAGACTGAATTATTTACTTACTTACAATTAATGGCTTTTAGAGAACCCGGAGGTTCATTGCCATCCTAACATAAGCCTGCTATCGGTCCCTTTCCTGAGCAAGATTAATCCAGACCCTACTATCATATCTCACCTCCTTCAAATACATTTTAATATTATCTTCTCATTTATGTCTCGGCCTCTCCAAAGATCTTTTTACTTACTGCCTGCCATCTAACGTTATACTATAAGCAGATGCCCTGCCCATCTCAAACGTCTAAATTTAATGTTCCTAATTATGTCAGATGAAGAATACAAAGTGTGCAGTTCTGTGTTGTGTAACTTTCTCCATTCTCCTGTAACTTAATCTCTCTTAGCTCCAAATATTATCCAAAGCACCTCATTCTCAAACACTCTTAGCCTCCTTTCCTCTTTCAAAGTGAGAGTCCATGTTTCACAATCATACCTAACAGTTAGTAATATAATTGTTTTAATAATTCTAACTTTCAGCTTTCTTGACAGCAGACTGGATGAAAAAAGCTTCTCAACCAAATACAGTAATAACAGGCATTTTTCACATTTATTCTGCGTTTAATTTCCCCTCGAGTGTCATTTATATTTGTTACTTTTGCTTAAATATATTTGAATTTCTCCATCTCTTCAAAGGATAAATTTCCTATTTTTATATTTCCATTTCGTACAATATTCAGGTCTTGAGACGTAATCTTATACTTTGTCTTTTTGGGATTTACTTCCAAACCTATCTCTTCACTCACTTCAAGTAAAATTCCCGTGTTTTTCCTAAATGTTTGTGGATTTTCTCATAACATATTTACGTCGTTGGAATAAACAAAGAGCTGATGTAACCCGTTCCATTTCAAACCTTCTCTGTTATCCAAGTCTTTCCTAATGGCATATTCTAGAGCAAAAAATGAAGGTGATTTATTACTAGTAAGGCTATTCATGAAGAAACAATTTAAATGCATTTATAAGCTAAAATAAAATCAGTAAATGGTGAAATATTAACAATTTAAATACGTAGAAAATTGTTCAAAAGCGAGTTCTGAACTGCATAAACATATTGAACGTAATTTAACCTTTTATAAAGTTTAGGAACGATTTTGTTTTTATAATAGGAAAACTGATTGACTGTAGTACAATAAACATTGTTATTGAAAGATATCCCTTACTTTGATCCATAAAATATTATTTTCTTTCATGCATCGTTGATATCCTGAGCTTACAACAATAAGACATAATTTGGTACAATACTGCATGATTTGTTCTCTGTTTACAGAAATATAAAAACTTTGATTTGAATTCCAAGCGTTTGTTGGAGTAAGTGTTCTCTTTCGTCCTGAAATATTATTTTAGAATTGGATTTCTTAGTGTCTGTATCCACGTCTCCACTCGTACAAATCTTTTGTACGTGCCTCAAGATTTGTAGCAAGGAAGAACAATCAGACGAGTGCAGATTCTCAGCAGCTGTGCGCCCCTTCTGTAAGAGGATGCCTGCAACAAGAGCCAGATGGAGGCACTCTTAGTAATATATCAGTGCATTTGTCTGACGTCACAGAACGAGATGCTATAGAGCGATCATAAAACATTGCGTTCCTAAGCACAGCGGAGCAGGTTTGCTTTCAAAGAGAAACTAATAATGCGAGTCTGTGAAACAGCAGCAGTAGTTATATTTTCGTTTGCCATTTATCTAAATGTCGATCCATTCCGTTTAAATGGAACACAGCCATAGTGTTTTTTTTTTTTTTTACAGAAGAAGCCATGGGTCTATTTCTTGTAGACATATGGGCTCTGAGTCAGGTTTTTCATACGTTTAATTAATTTTCTTTATAAAAAAGTTGTAATCCTGAAAAAGTCGAGTTTGAGATATCCACAAGTGTAGGAGAGTGTAGGCTTATACATAGTGTCCCAGGAACGGCATCTTACTTACTTACTTACTTACTGGCTTTTAAGGAAACCGGAGGTTCATTGCCGGCCTCACATAAGCCCGTCATCGGTCCCTATCCTGAGCAAGATTAATCCAGTCTCTATTATCATATCCCACCTCCCTCAAATCCATTTTAATATTATCCTCCCATCTAGGTATCGGCCTCTCTAAAGGTCTGTTTCCCTCCGGCCTCCCAACTAACACTCTATATGCACTCCTGGATTCGCCCATACGTGCTACATGCCCTGCCCATCTCAAACGTCTGGATTTTATGTTCCTAATTATGTCAGGTGAAGAATACAATGCGTGCAGTTCTATACTGTTTTCGCTGTAAGAAAAATCCTAATGTAAACATAAGCACGTTGCTCTCATACCCGTGATTGGCTCCCAGTCGAAACACTCACATGACGCAGGAAAATATAGTTCGTATTTGGAAACCATAATCTTGTATTATTTGAAAATAAAAAATTGAATTCTAGTTGTTAAATACGATGAAACATTTAACTTCACTCATGTGTAAAACGCTGTGTAAAATAAACCTACTTTAAATTTTGTTATGTACTATGAACGCGGATGAATACAAACAGTAATACCGAGGTAGTCTGTTCGTGTAACAAGCTGGCGTCACTTGAGCTCGTAGTTTTTCGCGTAAGCACGTGGTACTGAAGTATGGCTTTTGCATTCTCAACTGTACATTGTGAAAACATAAGACTTAAAAATAATTGAATTGTAGTAATTATAAAATAAATGTTTCCTAAGCAAACGAATGCATAGTAGTGAGGTTAGGCCTACTTGACGAGTAACGGGAAGTGTTTAACATGAAACAGAATGTACAACAGTAGGCGGGAACACATACTGAGAATCTATGGCGCCAAACAGTGGCCAATGAAGCCTCACTTCAGTCACGTGCTATTGTTTACATTAGGATTTTTCTTACAGCGAAAAGATTATATGTTGTGTAACTTTCTCCATTCTCCTGTCACTACTCATTCGATTCTTTCTTATAATGTATTTCAAGAATCGTATAATGAAACATGAGGACCAACAGAATTGACTTCTCCTTATGTATACATTATTCATTGTGGTTTTAAAAATGCTTTTTCTTAAGCAACTTACGTCAGAATGTAAGCTAACGTTTACATTAGCTTTGAGATTGTAGAGGAAGAGTATTGTGCTCGTCCATTTCTACGTCATCCACCTACACTATCACGTGGTTCAGTGGAAGCTTGCCAAGCGGTATGACAGTCGTGATGTATTTGCTTTCCATAAGGACTGTTTGTGCTGCTTGTGTTACACTGTCCTAATTTCAAGTGGTGGCTTTGTACCATACTAACGGTGTCTTCTAACTGTGATGTACTGTTTGTGCCTGTTCTTTAGACTTGATACTAACCACAAGAGTTACAACCGGTTTCACCAACATAACTAGGGTGTAGTTACTAGATAAGGAGACACCAACTTTCACACAAGGATACACAACGTTAAGTAGTGATAATAATAATAATAATAATAATAATAATAATAATAATAATAATAATAATAATAATAATAATAATAATAATTTTATTTTACTTTTATTTTTTATTTTATTTTATATTAAATCCACTACCAAAAGAAGCAAGCTTCCAATTACAGGTGGCTTACATAGATACAGAGGTGTGAAAATTATTAGAATAATCTTAATTTTAAAAGTTTTTTAATAGTTCCTTCACAAATATTAATTGAATTGATGAATATTGGTATATAATATTACTATACTGATGTAGGATATATTTACTACTAACAATGCCGGAAAGCATTGTTGTACATGGTATTTTTCTTATTTTACAATTGTTATGGAAATTCAGACATTATTATATTATGTTGGCGGAATTGGAAACATAAAAAATTAAGTAAGAAATGTTTAAAGAAATTGTTCTTTGCGTTTACATTGTTGTGAAGGTTCAAATGAACGTATACATCTCTTTTGTGCATATAATTTTTTATGTTTCCAATTCCGCCAACATAATATAATAATTTCTGAATTCCTATAACAATTGTAAAATAAGAAAAATACAATGTACAACAATGCTTTCCGGCATTGTTAGTAGTAAATATATCCTACATCAGTATAGTAATATATACCAATATTCATCAATTCAATTAATATTTGTGAAGGAACTATTAAAAAACCTTTAAAATTAAGATTATTCTAATAATTTTCACACCTCTGTATATACAGAAAATACATAATAAGAGAAAAAACAACAAAACAAACAACACAAACGAAAGAAATAAAACACATAATGGTAATAGATGCTAGAATATAATATTACAGTTAATATAGTGCCTAATGTCAATATAATGATGCAAAATTATTTAAAAACTAGAGTAAAAACATTATAATACACTTCTTCATAATTTAAATATCTAAGGAAATACAATTCCTTTTAATATTTTATGAAATTTTTCAAATGTTAAACTGAAATCCAATTGAGAATCACAGTTTAAAGACAGAGAGTTGTATTACACATAACAAACAATGGAGAGTTCTTGAAGAAAACAGTTCTAGGAATAGGAATAATAATAGGTTGCCTATGAAGTAATTCTGTTCTTTTTACATTGAACTGAAGGAATTTAAGAAAATCACATTTATTCAATATACCGTTAATAGTCCTATTGAGTAAAATATGGCTATTCATTAATCGTCGAGATTTTAAAGTTTTATCATTAAATTCAAAAAGTAACTGAGTATATGAAATTTCCTGTCATAAGACGACACGTAATAATAATAATAATAATAATAATAATAATAATAATAATAATAATAGTCATAATAATAATAGTCATAATAATAATAGTCATAATAATAATAATAATAATAATAATAATTATAATAATGCTTGTGTATGCGGATGACGTAAATATGTTAGGAGAAAATCCACAAACGATTGGGGGAAAATACGGGAATTTTACTTGAAGCAAGTAAAGAAATAGGTTTGGAAGTAAATCCCGAAAAGACAAAGTATATGAAATGTCTCGTGACGAGAATATTGTACGAAATGGAAATATAAAAATTGGAGATTTATCCTTTGAAGATGTGGAAAAATTCAAATATCTGGGAGCAACAGTAACAAGTATAAATGATACTCGAGAGGAAATTAAACACAGAATAAATATAGGAAATGCCTGTTATTATTCAGTTGAGAAGCTTTTATCATCCAGTCTGCTGTCAAAAAATCTGAAAGTTAGAATTTATAAAACAGTTATATTACCGGTTGTTCTTTATGGTTGTGAAACTTGGACTCTCACTTTGGGAGAGGAACATAGTTTAAGGGTTTTTGAGAATAAGGTTTTTAGGAAAATATTTGGGGCTAAGAGGGATGAAGTTACAGGAGAATGGAGAAAGTTACACAACATAGAACTGCATTCATTGTATTCTTCACCTTACATAATTAGGAACATTAAATCCAGACGTTTGAGATGGGGAGGGCATGTAGCACGTATGGGCGAATCCAGAAATGCATGAAGAGTGTTAGTTGGGAGACCTTTGGGGAGGCCGAGACGTAGATGGGAGATAATATTAAAATGGATTGAGGGAGGTGGGATATGATGATAGAGACTGGATTAATCTTGCTCAGGGTAGGGACCAATGGCGGGCTTATGTGAGGGCGGCGGTGAACCTCCGGAAATAAGAATTTCCTAATGCGAGAAATGAACCCTGTGGCAGGTTTATGACCTCAAAATATTTTTCACTTCTCGATTTCGGGATTGTTATAAAATTGTATATTCTTGCCTTAATTCTTCATTCCAATATTACAAGTACTGTAATATAATCATTTATCTACCATTTATCATGTATGTATACTTGTCATAAAATAAAACAGTAATTTTGTTAATATATTTTAAGAATCCTAAATCCTCCAATAGTAGGTAGTAAATAAAATTTTAATTTGAAGCACATCGTCCCTCTTTCATCTCTTTTTAAAAATTAAAGGCGCTCTTTTTTGAAATAAAAGAAAGGAGTTCTTAATTCCTTGGAGATTCAAACAAGACTTCGGTATTTGTCGTGCATCTTCTTTTTAATTAGTCTGAAGCCATTTGGCGTCTACATTAAAGTTTCTCTTCTTTTTCTAACAAGGACAGAGAGTTGTGACGCACTTTTGTCTGTAAGAGAATTCGAGACACAATAGAAAGAAGTAACGACGTCGTGTTCTATTCATTTTTAAATACACTTCAGCTGTTGTAATGAGATTACCGTGGATGGAAGATATTTGTCGGATTCACAACAGCTAAACAGTTTGCTACAATTTATATACACTACGTCATACCCAGTAGCAGACTATCTACGTTGCGTTTAGAATTTTATTATACTCCATTAATGTGTTAAAAGATATGGGAATAAAATTATTCTGAAACAAAAGAGCAAGTGAAATTTGCACAAACATATTATTACGTCTTTCAAGTCCACACCTGTGGAGTAACGGTCAGCGCGTCTGGCTGCGAAACCAGGTGGTCCGGGTTCGAATCCCGGTTGGGGCAAGTTACCTGGTTGAGGTTTTTTCCGGGGTTTTCCCCTCAACCCAATACGAGCAAATGCTGGGTACCTTTCGGTGCTGGACCCCGGACATATTTCACCGGCATTATCACCTTCATATCATTCAGACGCTAAATAACCTAGATGTTGATACAGCGTCGTAAAATAACCCAATAAAAAAAGTCTTTCAAATTTGGCGACGATGGTTATGACAAGGACAGTTACAATTATTATTATTATTATTATTAAAATATTATTATTAATTACTTACATATTTACTTACTTATTTATGGCTTTTAGAGAATCCGGAAGTTCATTGCCACCCTCACAAAAGCCCGCCATCGGTCCCTATCCTGAGCAAGATTAAACTAGTCCCTACTCTCATATCCGACCATCCTCAAATCTATTTTAATATTATTCTCCCATCTACGTCTCTGCCTCCACAAAGATCTTTTTCTCTTCGTCCTTCTAGCTAACACTCTATAGCAGGCCTGCACAAGGTTTGCGCTCTCCGAGCCGGCTCACAGGTCATGAGCGGAATGCAGATATTAGCTGCGCTATGTATAAGGGTGAACTGGAAGAAGGGGTGATCTCGTACAAAATATACACAAAGGAAAGTACTATTACGAGTGTTTATGAAATGAATTCCCGTTCAGTGTTTGCAAAACTATCTTGGACTACTATTAATTAATCAAAATATATTTATTTTACAGAAATAATAGAAATTCTATAGCTACTTAAATGTACAATATCATTTTGTTATATTTTTATTTATCAGTACATCAAAACGAGGTTTTATGCTGTTGGCAGCTGAAAGGAACAGTAGCCTACTGATCATAATGAAACATCAGTTACAGATATTCGATGTCGGCCTTTATTAAAGTTGATTATAGAAAACAGTTGCTCACAAATATAAATGTTGAGCCAAACATAGCAATAATTTTCACAGCCAGCCTGTGTAGTCGTGGATATTATTACTAATGTTTAGTCTTGTAAAACTCAACCAGGCTAGTAGTAATATTCAAACGATCTTTAGTCCTTAGGTTACATTGAAGATCAATAAGTTCGAGCTGTAAATCGTTAAATGTTATGTTCCGTCTTTTAGATTCCTCCATACTATACTGTAGCAGTAGGTAAGCAACGTGAAACAGTTACTGAGAATAGGCCTACACACTGCACTCCACTAGATAGCTGAGTGATCGTTTCTCTCTCCTCTACCCATAGCAAGTCTATGTCATCCTGACGTATCTTCCTCTCCGTTTCGGCGAGCGGTAAACACTCTAAAGGAGCGCGTGCGCTCGTTGAGCTCTGTTTGTGCAGGTATATTCTATAGGTATTTATGGATTCACCTATACGTGCTACATGTCCTGCCCATCTCCAACCTCTGGTTTTAATATTCCTAATTATGTCAGGTGAAGAATACAGTGCGTTCAGTTCTGCGTTGTGTGTCTTTGTTCATTCTCCTGTAACTTTATCCCTCTTAGTCCCAAATATTTTCCTAAGCACCTTATTCTTCTTTTATGTAAAAAGAATCCTGTCCCTAATTGGTGATTATTATTTCCTTGCCCGTAATAGAACAAGTAATCTCCTATTTGTGATATCCCATTCCTATCTAACCAGAAGAGTGGCGTGGTTGATAACAATTGTGATAAATGTGCAAGAAAATGTAATTTTGTAGTTAAAAATCGAAAAAAGAAATCTGTAGGAAGCAACCATGGAATTCACAACGCATTGTTAGCTTCGGAATACTATTAATATTTGAGGAGAAAAATTCGCTCCGGCGCCTGGGATCGAACCCGGGTCCTTGGTTCTACGTACTAAGCGCTCTGACCACTGAGCTACGCCGAATTAAATCCACAGGACCGGACCGAATTCTTCTCCTTCAATGTTTTCCTTTGTGGCCTGATTCCAAGTTAGCGGAGCGAATTTTTCTCCTCAAATATTAATTGTCAATATTACAGGTATTATTCTGTATGACAAATTAATAAATGTATAATATTCAGAATACTAGCCAATTAAAGAAATGATCCTCCTGAATAGTTCATTCTTTACCAGTAATTTTTTTATTCTTAAAACTCATTAATAATGGTATTTTACAAACAACTTCAAATTAGTGTAACTCTGAAAATATTGAGATTAGGACAAATGTTTGTATGACATTTTTTTCTCAGAATGTCTTCGGAAATAAGTTGCGTAAGTGACGGTAAACCCTCGTGAATCACTCGTTATATCTACACTACTCAACATGTGATTCTGTCTCACAATGATTGCTTGTGTATTTTTAGGATTGATGTTTTCTTTTTGCAGTTTTTTTTTGTAATATTTGTAACAAACAAATTACTGATATTTATAGCCTCGAGTTCTAATATAACCTACATTGAATATTGAACGTAATGGATGTAAATGTAAACTTGCAGAAAAAGCTATTAAAAATTAGTTTTGCTCGTTGTTTTTCATTGTATTATTGACACACAGTTTCTGTTTTATACTTCTATTTACATACGTTTCAAACAACTGGTATATATTTTAATAATGTTAATATGTAATGATTCACGGTTTTTGTTATTACTCGTAAAATGTTTATCTTTGTATATTATTAAAAATTAACATTGATAGAAACAGTTATTTTATTTGTAGGGAAAGTGGAATACAAATAGCAGATATGCTTTTTGTGTTTGTTTGGAAATGTTTAATAATTATACTTGAACGGATCCAATTCTGATATGATTCAAACATGAATTTTTACATTTTACTTTTTCATTTTCATACAGAAATATAACAATGCTCAATTTAATTTCAGTCGACATATTGATTATTTTCTCTTTTAATTTTCCTCTAAGCGAAAGATGTAGGCTGCTATTCATAGACTTTTGCAGCACGCGCTACGAGCGTACTAAGCTAGCCCCGGCTATCCACTGGTTACTAGTACAGAATTCAAATCATATCCTATCGCTAACACTGGTTTATGAATACGAAAAACGCTGATAATTCACCGGAAACCCGCGCTAAAAATGTCTATGAATACGGTCCTGAAAGTTTAACAACATTGCCTAGGGTATATATCTGCATACATTCTGCTTCTCTAACAACAATAGTTTTCCAGTAAAATTTAGAAGATAATTATATTTACATCACATGTACATTCTGCTTCTCTAACAACAATAGTTTTGCAGTAAAATTTAGAAGATAATTATATTTACATCATACGTACATTCTGCTTCTCTAACAACAATAGTTTTGCAGTAAAATTTAGAAGATAATTATATTTACATCATACGTACATTCTGCTTCTCTAACAACAATAGTTTTGCAGTAAAATTTAGAAGATAATTATATTTACATCATACGTACATTCTGCTTCTCTAACAACAATAGTTTTCCAGTAAAATTTAGAAGATAATTATATTTACATCAGATGTACATTCTGCTTCTCTAACAATAATAGTTTTCCAGTAAAGTTGAGAAGATAATTATATTTACATCAGATGTACATTCTGCTTCTCTAACAACAATAGTTTTCCAGTAAAATTTAGAAGATAGTTATATTTACATCACATGTACATTCTGCTTCTCTAACAATAATAGTTTTCCAGTAAAGTTGAGAAGATAATTACATTTACATCAGATGTACATTCTGCTTCTCTAACAACAATAGTTTTCCAGTAAAATTTAGAAGATAATTATATTTACATCAGATGTACATTCTGCTTCTCTAACAACAATACTTTTCCAGTAAAATTTAGAAGATAATTATATTTACATCAGATGTACATTCTGCTTCTCTAACAATAATAGTTTTCCAGTAAAGTTGAGAAGATAATTATATTTACATCAGATGTACATTCTGCTTCTCTAACAACAATAGTTTTCCAGTAAAATTTAGAAGATAATTATATTTACATCACATGTACATTCTGCTTCTCTAACAACAATAGTTTTCCAGTAAAATTTAGAAGATAATTATATTTACATCACATGTACATTCTGCTTCTCTAACAACAATAGTTTTCCAGTAAAATTTAGAAGATAATTATATTTACATCACATGTACATTCTGCTTCTCTAACAACAATAGTTTTCCAGTAAAATGTAGAAGATAATTATATTTACATCACATGTACATTCTGCTTCTCTAACAACAATAGTTTTCCAGTAAAATTTAGAAGATAATTATATTTACATCACATGTACATTCTGCTTCTCTAACAACAATAGTTTTCCAGTAAAATTTAGAAGATAATTATATTTACATCACATGCACATTCTGCTTCTCTAACAACAATAGTTTTCCAGTAAAATTTAGAAGATAATTATATTTACTTCACATGTATATTCTGCTTCTCTAACAACAATAGTTTTCCAGTAAAATTTAGAAGATAATTATATTTACTTCACATGTACATTCTGCTTTTCTAACAATAGTTTTCCATTAAAATTTATAAATAATTATATTTACTTCACATGTATGATATGTTTCTAAATTCAGTTACTTTCTAAACATGTGTTCCTAAAGAATATATGCACAAATTAGAACTTTCAAACTATTGAAAGACTAGAATAACAGCTCAGTAAGCTATTGTTTTAAAACTATTAAAAACACATGAACAATTCTTGAAAAAGCAAAACTGTATACCAACCTTAGCAAGATTTGACTTATATTCTGTTATTAGAATTGTGCAACATGTATATGAGATCACACTAAGCAGCATAGCTAAAAATCACCAAAAATTGACTTAGTTGGTTTTGGAATCGACCTCTTCATTTATGATACCTAAATAAATAACTTCGCGAAACCAATTTATAATTGGACAACTAGGTTACAGCTAATTGATGAACAACCCGAACTGTGTGGTTTGTTTAGAAGAGAATTAGACAATTTATTAGATTTATCAGGTAATGAGAAAAGGAATTAATATTAATTTGGTAACAGCAAGACTTATATTTTAATTCTGCTAAAAATTATATAAACAAAATCAGAATCTGAAGAGAACACAGTAACTGAAGTGGAATATAGGGGTCATCACACTTTCTATCAGCCTCGAGTTGAGTTTCCTTACACATTCGTGTCGTGTTCGTTCTTCTCCATCATACAAAAGTATCGCCCATCTCATTCTGTCGATATCTCTCGAGTATCGATCCTGACACTGCTTTTCCGTCCTATGACGAAAATTGCCACACGCCTTCCAGTATTGAATAGGGATTATTAGCTGAGACGGTTGGAGGAGTCTCAATACAATCCTCGTCTTTGCGAAAGATCTCTTACTGAGAGCTCATAAAATATACATGGAAATTCACCTTCCTGCCTGCTACATTGCTACAGACTTCGCCAAAAACCTAAGCCGGCAATAAATTTCTGGAAAAAAAATTGGAATTGTAAATAGATGTTTGTAAATGTAGATTTATTATACCAGTAATTCCTTATCATCCAATGCTGTATTTCAAGAATAAGGAATTTGACTCATTTCGCATTACCCTTTCTTCACATATTGAACTGACTTTAAGCGTAGATGTTCTACAGATAATTCAAGCCTACTGAATCATGTACCTAGTCATTTAGATTGAAGTAGACGAAGTAAGACTGGTTATTTAATGACGTCATAAATTTATACAGGGACATCATTTTATTTTTACTAATATTTTTAATATTAACCTGGCTATACCTTTCTATCAAGGATTGAAACAGGAAACACCGTTTACTACCCCTTGCACGACTGGAGTTCGATGATACTGGCGTAAAATACAAATCACTTTACTAGGTAGGCTATAGGAGGGAAGAAAAGTAGTTCATCCATTTATGTAAACTAGGATATATCGCAATTTTGAGTTTGATAATATTCATTAGGTTTTTGTTTAATCAAAATACAGTACTGTATTAACACTTAGTGTTTTTACACACGAATTGAGCTATCCATTCGGACGTATTAATTATGCAGTATACATTGTACTGTTACAGCACATTAGCGTATAATACAGAGTATGAAGTTAAATTGAAAAATAAATCATAATATGAATATTTAAACACATTTTTGAAAATGGTGGCCGTTCATTTCGATACAGGCTTCAGTTCTTTTGTGCATATTATCGCACTATAGACTATTGTACCTAATTCCAATTACCAATTTCGTCCTTCGTACGAGTAACTCATGTTGAAATAATTCTGTACCTACTCTATAAAAGAGTACTTTACGTACTGTAAATTCAATCTTCACTTATCCGAAAAGATAAAATTACTCAGAAATGCTATCTATTTCCGTTCAAGTGGTTTTTTCGCAGGGTCGTAGAAAGGGGGGTAATCACGTGACAGTTAATTACTTAACGAGGCCCTTTTATTTAAGTTATTTTAAACACTTGTATAATATTACGTAGACGTCCAATTCCTAACAGAAATTAATGTTTTCAGAAAAGAGCTAAGATAGCCCAGCTACTAGACTTAACAGAGGGGCGAACAGAAGCAGGTGGGGGAAAACGGGATACGACGTAGGCAAATAGATGACAGTACCTGTACGATTCAATATTGAAAGCTCTTTCGTCACTGGAAAACGCGGACATATTTCTGGAACGTACTATACTCGCTCAGTACTGCTTACGCACCCTCGGCTCTGTATCGTGAAGGGTTGGAAGTTTACTAGTAGAAGAAGTGGGAGTGAAGTACATTCCAAAACTCAGGTACAATAAAAATTGAAGTAAAAATAAAATGATGTCCCTGTATATATACGACCTAGTCCTTTACACTCAACAAAATATAGACAATTACTCATTAATAGCCAATATACATGATCATGAAATTAATATTCCATATTGCAGATTACATAAACCTAGTCCAAATTTTTCTGTCATGGGGATGAAATTATATAATAAGCTTCCCAGTCAATATTATAAGTTACCAACCAATAGTTTCAAAGCTAGATTTTATAATTGGCTTTTAATTAATCCTTTCTACTCCGTAGATGAGGTTCTTAACATAAATTCATACGAAATTGTTTTGTAATAAATAAAGTTATTTCGATTAGTTACAATTATTATATAAGAGTGAAGTGTTTTCATTAATTTTAGAGGTTCAAAATGTTTTGTGTTTTCATTCTAATCACTGTTTTCAATTATATGTGTATTTTCAAATGTATGTTTTTTGTGACGAAGCCTATCACTGTATGTTTAATGCCTTAATAAATTGAATTGAATTTAGTTGTATCAAATCCTATGTTATTTAGCGTCGATTCAATTGATTATAGCAATGTGATATTTGACGAGAGGGTTCGTCATGATGGAGAAATGCAGACGAACTCAGTTTATTGATTATTAACTCGTATCATTTTAAGATAAATGTATTATTTCTGTGGACAAATCTGTGGGTTCCAGATTCGATTACCGAGAGGAAAGTCAATATAATCCTTAACAGAAACATCTATTTATTATCTTTAATTTATTAGTAACATCTGATCTCTCAGACCAAGTTGCAAAAAAAGAAGTACACTTTCATAAAATTAAAAATTTATAACTGCGATTCAATCTTAAACTCAAAGTTGTGAAAAATGAAATGGCATATGGCATATAATGAACATACTTGCTGAAACTAACCTCACAAATTAGTGTAGCAGAGTATCACACGTGAAAATTGCTCTTAGAGTTTTTTCGAAATTGTTGTATGCACAATTTACATTCTGAACAAACAATTATTATTTTTTATGTAAGAACTGTCTAGCACCCCCAGAAATAGTAAGTTACGAGTACATACTCGTGTTCAGGTGGCATTCCACATAAGTTAATGTTAAGACATTTTATTGAATAACAGAGTAAAATGAAGTAAAAGAAACAATAGAAAGATAATGTATGTCGAACCATGTTTTTATTAATTTAAGTACATTATTTGAATTATTATATGTATCATACCAGGTTTTTCCACCAAAAAGTAAAACTGTGTCATCTGCATAAGAATAATGAACGCCATTGTAATGTTACTTAATGCAATTCCATAAGAGTTACAACGTGACTTCTTTTGCAGTTGCCAGATGGCAGCATAGTGAAATTAATAAAAGTGGTTACCTTGAAAGTTCATTAGACTGACCAATCTGTTATATGTGATCAGGGGTATAATCTAATCCAGCCGCCATGGAAAATTCGGAGCTATTTTATAATGATTCTTTATTTATATTATTATTTGTTTCATTAAACTATCGCCTTTTCCCCTGGCTACAACTCTCGTAGGTACAGGGACATCATTTTATTTTTACTTCAATTTTTATTGTACCTGAGTTTTTGAATGTACTTCACCCCCACCCCTTCTATTAATGAAGTTCCAACTGTCCTCCACACAGAAGCAAGGCCGCATATAGTAAGCAGTAATCAGTTCGTGAGTATAGTACGTTCCAGAAATATGTTCGCGTTTTCCAGTGACAAAAAGCTTTCAATATTGAATCATATTTTCGCACAGGTACTGTCGTCCGTTTGCCTACGTCGCATCCCGATTTCCCCCACCTACTTCTGCTCGCCCCACTGTAAAAGCCGGTGGCTGGGCAGTCTTAGCTCTTTTCTGAAAACATTAATTTCTGTTAGGAATTAGACGTCTACGTAATATTATACAACTGTTTAAAATAACTTAAAAGGGCCTCGTTAAGTAAATAACGTGATTTCCCCCTTTCTTCGATCCTGCGACATAACCACGTGGACGGACAGTAGATAGCATGTCTGAGTAATTTTATCTTTTCGGATCGGGCAGAAGTGAAGGTACTCTTTTATAGGGTAGGTACAGAATTATTTCAACATGAGTTACTAGTACGAAGGACGAAACTGGTAATTGGAATTAGATTCAATAGTCTATAGTGCGATAATATGCACAAAAGAACTGAAACTTGTATCGAAATGAACGGCCAACACTTTCTAAAATGTTTAAATATGCACATCATGATTATTTTTCATTTTAAATTAATGCTCTATATTGTACGTTAATGTGCTGTAGACAGTGTAATATACACTGCATAATGAGTACGTTGGCATGGATAACTCAGTTCGTGGGTAAAAAACTTATTGTTAATACTGTACTGCATTTTGATTAAAAAACCTAATGAAAATTATGAAACTCAAAATTGCAAAATTTTCTAGTTTACGTAAATGGATGAACTACATACTTTTCTTCCCTCATATACCTAGTAAAGTGATTTGTTTGTATTTTACGGCAGTATCATCGAACTCCAGTCGTGGAAGGGGGTAGCAAACGGTATTTCCTATTCTAAACCGTTAATCCAAAGGTATAGCCAGGTTAATATTAAAAATGTTAGTAAAAATAAAATGATGTCCCTGTATATCAGCTGAAGTGACATTGTATTTGCTTTTCAATTATCACAATGGTCAGTTGCACGAAAAGGATCCAATACAGCTATTCTGTTACACCGTACCTATTTTCATCATATCCTTCCACAATCCAATCTAATTAATTATTATGCCCTATAAGCTTATTATGACTGTGAAGTGGACTGGCCACATAATTATAAACCCAGACCCGTGAACTGTCACAAACAGTTGAATGTTACTCACGCGCTATACGTCGATGCAGAGTCTGATTTTGCATGTCCGCATTATTTTAAAAGCGTTTCGTACATTTATTATGCAATCGTTTTGTTTAGCTGTGACAATTTTTTTTTCTCTCACATTAATATTTTTAATATTGTTGTAAAATAACTCCATTCATGTACGCAATACTGTGCAATGAGTGTTACATAAAATTATTATCTATTTCATTTTATTTGCGCGCTAATGGTTCGAGTAAATGACTGTGATGAAGTTAGTATTATTGTGAATTGAGTTACGTATTAATTCCATGATCTTGCCCATAGACTACAGCGTGTTCACAATATCTGCGTTCGTTTCGTTTGTAACATTAGAAAATTCGATCATGTAACACCGTCACTAGAATTGAGGCATTGACATGGGAAAGGTCGTAACTGCCAAAAATTCTAATTTTTAGGTTTTTCATTGAGAAGGTAGTAAATGGCCATGCCAATGGCACAGAGAAGGTAGTATGTCCGTATGTAATGAAACGAAGTTGGAAACGTAGTCACTAGATGTTGTAAGTTGTATGTGCACAGCTGTTGGCGCGGAGAAGGTAGTATATAACTCCTTTCACAACATCAGAATGTGTCTAGACAAATATGAGCTGATAACTGTGCAGGGCAAATTAAGAATCGGGTGATTCTAATGGTCCTGATTTACATTATTGCCAAGAAATATTTTGATTCAGTGGACTTGAAATTCCTGGTTTTAGAACATTCCTACATGCCATGTGATAGGAAATTTGGCATCATAGAGAAAATAAAAAAAAAGATGCAAGACCATGGTTCCAGAAGAGATAAGGCCTAATAATGTAATAATGATGAAGAATGAGGATTTCTTCGACTTTTCTGCAGAATGTGACAAGTTTTTGAGTACAACTCCTATCAAAATCAGCACCCTCAACTGGATTAGACTCTCAAGAGCTGATTTTCCTCTAATAAAAACAAGACAGTCATTTAATGACTTTGAAATGTGGACAGAGCACAGGATTTTTAAGAAAGGACAGTCATTAACGTCAATCACTAACTTGCAGTGCTTGCAACGCCTTGAAAGAAGACCAGTCGTCCCTGATGCCAAAAAGAGAGACTTGTTATCTATGTTAGACTTCCTCGATGAAATGTATAATGCATTTTACCGAAAAATTTTGCATAATGTATAAATAACGTTAATTCTCAGTTTGGCTAAGGAGTGATTTCAATGTTGTATTTTCATAAAATAGGATTTCACAGATAAATCTGTGCCAGACTTTTCAAATTTCATAAGTAACACAAACATGTGCGTATGCCTTTCATTTAAAGCAGTTTCTGTAATAATGTAAGTGAGAAAGTGTTCATAAATTTGTTTTTTGCTTCCCCTGAAAAATTTTGTTTTTGGCAGTTACTACCTTTCCCATGTCAGTGCCTCAATTGTTGTCTTGGAGTCCACTTAAAGAAAGAAGACTCTTCAACTCTCTCTTATTACTATTTAAAATCATCCACACCTCCACACCCTCTTACCTAGCATCTCGTTTTGTTTACCTTTCACTACCTCGAACCCGGAACATGTACCTTCTCTCTATTCCTCTGCACAGAACATCCTTCTACTCATCATCTTCAGCTTATCTATTCCACGCCTCTGGAACTTTCTCCTGACCATGTCGGAGACTGTCGGACAATATCAAAATTCAAATTTAAATTAAAAAATCACATTCTAGTTCATGGAATTGCTTGTTGAACACATGTCAGGTTGCGCAACTTCGGCTTAACCCATGACATATAGTAAATATTGTAACTATGCTGTTGTAAAATTGACAATTAATATGTAATGTATTTATTATTATTATTATTATTATTATTATTATTATTATTATTATTATTATTATTATTATTGCTATTGTTATTATCAGTTGTCACTATCATCATTGCTATCTCTATTTTCTTTCTTTTTTCTTGTATTAACTCGATTAGAGCTCTACTGGGTGTTCATTTCAAAGTGTGTCATGACGTCACTGTTGATGAGTCAGCGATTTGAAACGAGTTTCAGCTTTTATGTCAGAGAAGTTGTCTATTAATCAAGGCGTTCAACCTGAAATTGAGAACGTGTACGGTATAACTTGATGGTCGTAGCAACAGATTGCGGTCTGTCCGGTCTGTGTGCTACCATAACCTCTTTCGAACTGTTTTTTGCGCGGACAAGTCGTACGCAGGGTATTTGTTATCATCGGTTGCGTACGGCAGCATTCCACAATATAAATCAAATGCTCCGTGTCCATGTTGACCGTCGAAATTAATGTCAACAAATACGTAAGTAATCGTCTTAACCCTCTCCCCATATCTCGGCAATAAGAAAAAAAACTCACCTCAGTACATGTTTCGAAACAGTTCACATTCCTGCCACTACCGGCGTTACAGTATGTATCGGTAAGTACTATTTAGAATGAACGCCGTACTTTCTAGGCAACTTCTCTGGCACATAGGTAATACACCTCTGCGGAAGTGTAGGAAGATTGAATTCTCTAGGCTCATCGACTAGCCACATGACGGCATACAGCGAGCCATGACACACTTTGAACTGAACACGCAGTATAGTACTCTTTTGACTCTATTGACCCTCTATAGGGCTTTAATTTAATATGTATTATTTTCATCAGTGTTTGTATTGCTTTTTTGTATTTTTATGTGTTATCTGGCAGGATGGAAGAGAAGGCCTTATGCCCTTAATCCTGTCAGATTAAATAAATAAATAAATGAATAAATAAATAAATAAATAAATAAATAAATAAATAAATAAATAAGTGGAAACAATATAAAAAATAACAAGAAAAAGTACTGAGAGTACTACTGGTTATTTCCATCTGTGGTGGTCTAAAAATTTAAGGTCTACCTTCGTGCGTAAAAAGTAAACGAGAAGAAAAGTCTATCATAAATAAATAAATAAAAAAATAAAAAAATAAATAAATAAATAAATAAATGAGTAACTAAGTAAATAAATAAATAAATAAATAAATGAGTAACTAAGTAAATAAGTAAATAAATAAATAAATAGAGTAAGTAACTAAGTAAATATGTAAATAAATAAATAAGTAAATAAATAAATAAATGAATAAATAAGTAAATAAATAAGTAAGTAAATAAGTGAATAAGTAAATAAATAAATCAATGAATCAATAAATCAATAAATCAAATAAATGAATGAATGAATGGATGAATGAATGAATGGATGAATGAATAAGTGGAAACAATATAAAAAATAACAAGAAAAATTACTGAAAGTACTGTTTGTTATTTCCATCTGTGGTGGTCTAAAAATTTAAGGTCTACCTTCGTGCGTGAAAAGTAAACGAGAAGAAAAGTCTATTATGAGATTGAAGTGTTTGAACACCCTGTACTTTCAATTCAATCGTCTCTACGTCATTGAACACGTGAAGTGTTGTAGATTCCAGCACCACAAATCTGGAGGTACAGAGCGTGTAACGAGATAATAAGAGATAGTTATAGGGTAAGATTAAAGGGCTGGTGTGGTTTTGGCGGTAAATTGTGGCGACTGGTCAATAAACCAAACCGGCGCGCCGGGCTCTGAAGACAGAGCCGATTGGAGCGTTTCGGGTGAAATACCGCCACTCGGCTTTGAACATTGGAGCTGACCACTGATTGCTTTTTCCTATCACAAGGTGGCTTAAGGAGGTAAACCAGACGGCTGGAAACAGTCTATAGTGTGGCTCCGGTACACAGTGAAGAATCTGCTCAACGGGGCACATATTATTCGCTACAATGTGAATTTATCCAAACTTTATCTACCCTCTGTCCTCATATGTTATGATCAGACTTCGAGACTTCGGACCCAATAGAGCAGTTCAGTGGGAAATCCGCATAACGGCGTACTGAGTATAGTGGTAAAGCGTATACTACAGTGGGTGGGGGTACTGTAGAATGAATGTCAACAAATACGCAAATAAAAACGCTCTGCATTTGAAGGTTCTGACGAATAATTTGATTTTGATACAAATCTATTTTTAAACTGTGTCTGAAACTATTACACGGTTAGAAAAGTTAGAACAAGAGATGCCGGAAGCCCTGAAATTAGTTGACGAAATGACACAGAGAATTAATGAGACACCAAGTACACCGGTTACTGAACGTGTAAAACAGAAGTGGAAATCAATTTTATGTAAAATAACGGATATGGAACATTGTGTAATATAAACAGCAAACTGGTGGACATAGAGTCACCCGAGAATAAAGGACTGTCTCTTAGAGACTGCAATGATGTTAGGTTTTTCGTTTTACTCCTATCACGTCATGCGACGTAGAGCGCAGCTTTTCACAGTACAAACTGTATTTGGCAGATAACCGAAAAAGATTTACGTTTGACACAATGAAAATGTTTCTTGAAATACATTGCAATTCGGTACTGTAACTGCACTTCCTAAAGACGACCAATAGGATAAATGAAGGAATTAAAATTGCTACATGTTTATTTCCACCATTAACAATGTGTATAATTAAACACAAATGCTTATAAAAGACAGGAGAATAAATGCTTTTCACATTCTTTTGACATTGTCATTGTGTAATGTATATTTACTTCCAGAATGTGCATATGTGTGCGTTTCCCCATACTACCGTACTCTATTCTAAATAGCAACGTTGTTACCTCAACACATCTCTACCTTTCACTACCTGAAGGAAGTCAACAACCTATGGTACATGCACAGTAAACTTATGGTATCGGGTCCCAAGTCTCGAAGCCTGGTTATGATTCTCTACGAATATTAGTGATTTATTATTATTATTATTACTATTATTATTATTATTATTATTATTATTATTATTATTATTATTATTATTATTATTATTATTATTATTATTATTATTAGTATTCCAAGAAATGTAACGAGTTCAGGACTATCAGCCTGATATCGCACTAGCCGAATATTCTTCTGCGAATACTAAATCGACGTTTATATTCTAAGATGGAAGAACAGTTGGAAGAACAGCACTTTGGCTTCAGGAAGGGAAAGGGTACGAGGAATGCAATAATACTACGAACAATCAACGAAAGATATCGAGAGAAGAATAAAGAAGTGTATGTAGTATTTGTAGACATAAAGGTTAGTAATTTTCTACAATATTTTGGCGAGATGTAGTGAGATGTGGTGAGGTCCGAGGATTCGCCAAAAGATTACCCGGCTTTTGCCTTTTGGTTGGGGAAAACCTCGAAAAAAATACAACCAGGCAATCAGATCAAAGGGTGAAATGAAGTGATGCCGAGGATTCGCCATAGACAATCCGGCTTCAGTCCCACGGCTGGGGTAAACCTCCGAAGAAACCATTCAATGATACCAAAGGGGGATCCAGCCCAAGCCCGAACGCAGCTCCGGATCAGCAGCCCAGCGAGTCTGCCGACTGAGCTACGTCGATGGCTCTACTAAATTGACAGAAATTTAGAAATCTTCTCACTATTCGTGAGCTGCCACAAGGGACAAAGAGTACTTAACCATATAAATGTTTACAAGTTCAGTGAACCATTAATTTTGTTTTGACAATTAAACTCCCACAAGAACATAGCTGCAAATACATTTTGTGATTGGTGGAAATATACCTAGTTTTAGAGAGGCAAGTGTTACAAAAAAGTAAAGAATGCTAATGAACTTGGTTTCATTTTGAATATAGGTGATGCTTTAGGAGAGTAATTGATCCTTTCAATGCAGCTAAAGTTACAATCGGAATAATAGATGTAGGTATTCCAAGCCTCTTAAACACATCTTTCATGAAGAGAGTAGCGGTACCTCTTGCTCCAACCAGAAGTCCGATTACTTCAAGCTCTTCTAGCTGGTACTTTAGGAGGTAATATGGAATGGCAGGATTGTAGATATTCTTTTTCCTTATCCACTTCTGCTGGCTGTTCCTCATTCTTTTCGAAGCGCACAGTGGGATCAATTATGAATCCAAATCTTGTATATTCCTTGAAAGCTATTATATCTATGCGCCGTGTACTGCCAGTGACGGAGAGACCATGTACTTCTTCAAAGGTGTTGTAATCGGCATCTTTAAGGGCAGTGGCTATAATTGATCATACTTGGTGGTGTCTAGCGTTTCGCAGAGCTTCGCCGTGCGGACAGGATCCCAGGACGTGTGCAAGAGTTTCAACCTCGTTGTAGCAATGCCTACAACGGTTGTCCTGAGATAGAAAATACATAGCCAATCAGATTATTAAATTTACAATACAAACGATTATTTATCAGTTGAGCTATAATAGTACATTATGCAACGAGCCTATAATGATAGTAATTAAGACGCAAGTATGTTTGTTTATGAAACGAGCGTAAGCGAGTTTCATAATTTTCATACGAGCTTCTTAATTACCATTATAGGCAAGTTTCATACGACTTTTTATGCTCGACCATATTTCTAACTTGAAATTACAGGTATTCAGATGTAATTTTATTTTTATCTGACAAGATCGAAAGTGACTTTGTTCTAGGTCGTGAATTGTGAGATGTGCGCAGACGCGAAAGTATTGACTTTTTCCGAGGAACAATAATGTCATTGACCTTGACATAGTCCCGTTAAACTTGATAATATGATAACATTATAACCTTGATTATTGAATTCGACATTGAAAAATGAGATGACAAATTGAATTTATTTGAATATTATTTACAATTAACGCTAATTATTATAGTAACAGAACATAACCTTCTGCGACAGTATTGGATTTCCAGCCTCCGTGACTTTTCGCTAATTCTCTTTCGATTGCATGTCCGAGAATAATCGATACTTGCGGTTTTATAACGGTAGAAAACTGACCTGTCATTGGCTGAACAGTTGTAACCTGAGTCGCCATTGGCTGAAAGACCTGACCTTTAATGAGTAGGTGTACTTTAATGACATGCATTAAAGGTCTGCTACCAGGTGTATAATTACTACATTTCGGCATGGTCGAGCATAAAATATAATACACAACAAGTTAATTAAATTTTAGGCATAAACAATTCAATCAGTTGTGATATACAGAAATTGATAATACATATCATGCAAACCACTTCAAATTACAAACAGAAACAATTTATGACTAGAGCTATACAGATTACTATTCCATTTAAAGCACATACAATTCATTCACCTTCTTCTGAATGTAGGTTTGCGATTCATATTCTGTTTTGTTCTGTTTTGTTGTACCGCCTTTATGTTTCATATCCTGTTCAGCTCTCGTCTTAATCTGAAGCCTGTGGACAAAATGCAGATCGTTATTTTGTGCTATATAAAATGCAGAGTGCTTATTAAACGCAAAGTTTTCACGGGGATTACTACCTTCAACTAAGGTACGGCGTAGCCTCGCCGGCAGTATAATGCGCTGCGACATACAATGGAAAATGTCTAACAAACCCTAGACAAACGGAACTTCACTAAGCCGTGGAGAACAGGGGCGACATAATCCTGCCATGTTAACGCCATGTCTTGCACAACACAAATATGACGGTCCATCCACTCCAATCAAGCACGGATCAACCCCCCCCCAGCCCTCGCCCACGACCCTTACAAGATCAACAGGATTCATGAACCGTTCTCCACTTGATCTCAGGGGTAATTCATATTCAACTTTGTTTTTACAGGTTAGCGTCCGAAACTTTTGCTATTAGTCTTATGTGGCAGCTGCATTGTGCAGGAAAGGGCTTCCTCATGTATATTAAGCCTTTGATCTGATCTGAAAGCGACCTTTGACCTCGATTTCGTCCATCAATATTGGCTTGAAGAATTACAAATTAATTGTAAATAATTTTTAATATAAATATGCGTTGTATCTCTATGAGAGACTTAGAAAATGAATTCTGACAAATTGCATTAATTGAACTATTTAAAATCTGTGAGTTCGAATCCTGAACACAAACTCAACGACAAAAAGTGACAGGATTTTAGGTTAAGTATTCAACAAACGTCGTATTCGTTTCCCTTTTTGAAACATCAATGGTGTGGCTGTTATAGGAGACGATGTGATTCAACGTTTTGGAATTTTATTATTATTATTATCATTATTATTATTATTATTTATTATTATTATTATTATTATTATTATATTATTATTATTATTATTATTATTATTATTATTATTATTATTATTATTATTATTGGTTTGAAAACTATTTAACTAATAGACAATGTTGTGTTCGTCTAGGTGATTCTCCCTCGGACCCATTTAATTGTTTAGGTGGAGTTCCCCAAGGATCTACATTGGGACCTCTATTATTTTTATTATTTATAGATGACATATGTAAAAGAATAAGTTCAAACTACCTGTTATTTGCTAATGATCTCAAAATCTTTCGCTCAATAAATAGTCCTGCCGATTGCCAAACTCTTCAAAATGATATTAACTCTATTGAACTTTGGTCTGACAATAATGGAATGAAAATTAATTAAACAAAAACTTTTGTCATTTCATACTCACGAAAAACTACTTCCATTAAATTTAATTATTCTCTTAATAACGTCTGTATTACTAGGAAAAATTCTATTAAAGATCTTGGTGTATTACTCGATTCTAAATTATACTTTCACGATCATGTTCAATATATTTATAATCATTCAATAAGAATGCTTAGTTTAATAAGTTCTATAACTTATTCTTTTTCTACTCCAGGTCGACCTGGTTGGCGAGTTGGTATAGCGCTGGCCTTCTATGCCCAAGGTTGCGGATTCGATCCCGGGTCAGGTCGATGGCATTTAAGTGTGCTTAAATGCGTCAGTAGATTTACTGACATGTTAAAGAACTCCTGCGGGACAAAATTCCGGCACATCCGGCGACGCTGATATAACATCTGCAGTTGCGAGCGTCGTTAAATAAAACATAACATTTTTCTACTCCAGAGTCTCTATTAATTCTATACTTTACTTTGGTTCGATATAAACTTGAATATGCGTCTGTAGCCTGGAATTCCATTACTTCAACTGATTCGGTTAAATTGGAAAATATTCAAAGAAAATTTATTTCCTTATGTGGTTTTCGATATATACCCAATTCTTCTGACTTTAACTATAACATTCCCTGTAAATATTTTAACTGTTGTAGCCTTTATTCTAGACGTCTAAATCTTGATTATAATTTTTTTGCAAAGTTATCAAGGGTGATATTGATTGTGAGTCTATCATAAACAACATCAGCCTTCGTATTCCTACAAAAGGTTTAAGATCTCAAAAAAAAAAAATTTATAACAGAAATTCAAAATCACTTTCTCCCGTCTGTAGATGCATAAAATATGCCAATTTGCGTGCGCACAATTTAGATCCTTTTAAGGTACAGTTTCGTTTTGATTATTAGTATTTACTGTCCTTGTTCTCAATTTTATTTATGTATGTTTTGTTTATTTAAGATATTATTTATTTATTTTTGCTCCTTTGTACCTTCTGTTTGTGTATTCTGCTGAACTACTGGGTGTTCAGTTCAAAATGTGTCTTGGCTCGCTGTATGCCGTCATGTGGCTAGCTGATGAGCCTAGAGAATTCAATCTTCCTACACTTCCGCAGCTCAGGTGTATAATCTAAGAGGCAGAGAAGTTGGCTAGCAAGTACGGCGTTCATTCTGAAGAGTACGTGCCGATACGTACGGTAACGCCGGTAGTGGCAGGAATGTGAACTGTTTGGAAATACGTACTGTCGGGATATGGGGAGAGGGTTAAGACGATTACTTACGTATTTGTTGACATTAACCTCGACGGTCAACATGGACACGGAGCATTTGATTTCTGTTGTGGAATGTTACCGTACGCAACCGATGATAACAAATACCCTGCGTACGACTTGCCGGCGCAAAACACAGTTCGAAAGAGGTTATGGTAGCACACAGACCGTACAGACCGCCATCTGTTGCTACGACCATCAAGTTATATCGTACACGTTCTCAAGTTCAGATTGAAGAACGCCTTAAATAATAGGCAACTTCTCTAACATATAAACTGAAACTCGCTTCAAATCGGTGACCCAACAACAGTGACGTCATGACACACTTTGAAATGAACACCCAGTATAATTGGCCTTTGGCTATTGTTCAGCACACAAATATTAATAATAAATAAATAAATAAATAATAATAAATAATAATAATAATAATAATAATAATAATAATTATTATTATTATTATTATTATTATTATTATTATCATCATCATCATCATCATCATCATCATCTTGTTTTATAGGTTAAATAAGGTTTCAGTTAGTATTGGTCGTAGGCATACTGCACATTTCGCTGCATTGCGTGGTCTTGTTTTACAAGCGTTCGAGGTCTGGGACACGCGTTCTTCATTATTGAATCCTGAGCCTGATGTATACATCCTTGTTGAGGTGCATTAGTTGCATGTTGTGGTGAATTTCACTTGTGTGACTCGTTTCACTCGTATAATTTTAGTACTACATAAACTTTTGCCTTGTTTTCTGTTTCCACATTTATTTTCCATCCCTCCGGCGAAGGTTAATAATGATTTTTGTTTCTAGTAGCCAAGATTTGTACGTATTTTCAGTGTTGATTTTCTTGGAAATTGCAATATGCATTACAGAGGTTACGTCATTTTTCATTGATTAGGTTTTATTATTATTATTATTATTATTATTATTATTATTATTATTATTATTATTATTATTATTACCTTAATCTTGTTATGCCTGTTGTTGAAACCCAAGGTCAAATTGACTCAATTTATATCGACTTTAGCAAAGCGTTTGATGTTGTACCTCACAATATTCTGATAAATAAATTAAAAAACTTTGGTCTCTCTTCTAACTACGTGAGCTGGTTTGAAAACTATTTAACTAATAGACAATGTTGTGTTCGTCTTGGTGATTCTCTCTCGGACCCATTTAATTGTTTATGTGGAGTTCCCCAAGGATCTACATTGGGCCCTCTATTATTTTTATTATTTATTGATGACATATGTAAAAGAATAAGTTCAAACTACCTGTTATTTGCTGATGATCTCAAAATCTTTCGCTCAATAAATAGTTCTGCCGATTGCCAAACTCTTCAAAATGATATTAACTCCATTGAACTTTGGTCTGACATTAATGGAATGAAAATTAATGAAACAAAAACTTTTGTCATTTCGTACTCTCGAAAACTACTTCCATAAAATTTAATTATTCTCTTAATAATGCCTGTATTATTAGGAAAAATTCTATAAAAGATCTTGGTGTACTACTCTATTCTAAATTATACTTTCACGATCATGTTCAATATATTTATAATCATTCAATAAGAATGCTTGGTTTAATAAGGTCTATAACCTATTCTTTTTCTACTCCTGAGTCACTATTAATTCTATACTTTACTTTGGTTCGCTCTAAACTTGAATATGCATCTGTAGCCTGAATTCCATTATTTCAACGATTCGGTTAAATTGGAAAATATTCAAAGAAAATTTATTTCCTTATGTGCTTTTCGATATATACCCAATTCCACTGACTTTAACTATGATATTACCTGTAAATATTTTAACTGTTGTAGCCTTTATGCTAGATGTCTAAATCTTGATTATCAATTTTTTTGCAAAGTTATCAAGGGTGATATTGATTGTGAGTCTATCATAAACAATATCAGCCTTCGTATTCCTACAAAAGCTTTAAGATATCAAAAAAATTTTATAACCGAAATTCAAAATCACTTTCTCCAGTCTGTAGATGCATAAAATATGCCAATTTGCATGGGCACAATTTAGATCCTTTTAAGGTTTAGTTTCGTTTTGATTATTAGTTTTTACTGTTTGTACTCAATTGTATTCATGTATGTTTTTGTTATTTAAGATATTATTTATTTTTGTTTTGCACCTTTGTATCTTCTGTTTGTGTATTGTGCTGAACTATAATTGGCCTCTGGCTGTTGTTCAGCACACAAATATTAATAATAAATAATAATAAATAAATAAATAAAATAAATTATTACTAATCGTATTATTATTACTATTATTATTATTACTATTACTGTTACTATTATTACTATTATTATTACTACTATTATTATTAGCCTATTACTACTACTATTATTATTATCTTTGTGTGAAACAACGAGTAAAAGTCAGGATAGGAGAAGAAATGTCGGAAGGAAGTGAAATTGGGAGAGGAGTACGTAGAGCATGTCCTTTATCACCTACCTTGTTCAACATCTACTTGGAGGATTCAGTAAAGAACTCTTCAGAACATGGGAGGAGTGATAGTAGGAGGAAGACGAATAAATTGCATAAGATTTACTGATGATATGACGTTAGCAGAAGAGGAAATTATACTAAAGGATATGCTACTGGAGCTAAATGACAGCTGTGAGCAGTATGGGATGAAGATAAATGCAAACAAGACGAAGAGCATGGTCATAGGAAGAAAAATACAGAAGATAAACTTACGAATTCTGAATGAGGCAGTTGAGCAAGTGGACAGCTTCAAATACTTGAGGTGTACTATAAGCAATAACATGAGCTGCTGCCGGGAAGTGAAAAGGAGGATAGCAATGGCAAAGGAAGCTTTTAATAGAAAAAGGAGCATCTTCTGCGGACCTCTGGAAAAAGAACTATGGAAGAGACTAGTGAAGTGCTTTGTATGTAGTGTGGCATTGTATGAGGCAGAAACATGAACATTACGACGAAGTGAAGAGAAGCGAATAGAAAGATTTGAAATGTGGATATGGAGAAGAATGGAACATGTGAATTGGACAGACAGAATAAGGAATGAAGCTGTGTTGGAAATAGTGGGTGAAGAAAGAATGATACTGAAACTGATCAGGAAGAGGAAAAGGAATTGGTTCGGTCACTAGCTGAGAAGAGACTGTCTACTGAAGGATGCACTGGAAGGAATGGTGAACATGAGAAGAGTTCGGGGCAGAAGAAGATATCAGATGATAGCCGACATTAAGATATATGGATCATATGAGGAAATGAAGAGGAAGGCAGAAAATAGGAAAGACTGGAGGATGCTGGATTTGCAGTGGAAGACGTGCCATTGAGCAGAACACTAAATGAATTATTATTATTATTATTATTATTATTATTATTATTATTATTATTATTATTATTTGTTGTTGTTGTTGTTGTTGTTGTTGTTGTTATTATTATTGTTGTTATTATTATTGTTGTTATTATTATGATTATTATTATTATTATTATTATTATTATTATTATTATTATTATTATTATTATTATTATTATTATTGTAGTCATCATTAAACTGATTCTCTCGTTATACATGTATTAATAATTGTAGAATTATTGGCAATGAATAAATAGCAATGCACACAATTTCATTGCTTTCCCATTCCATTTACGTCCACAAGAGAGAGTGCAACCTGTCAAAATCGCCCAACCATTCATTATTGTTAGCCCCATCTCACGCATAATTTAATTTTAACGAAACTAATTTTGCTTTATTTTAGCGTGAATTTGGTGACATCCTCGGAAGTAATGTATTTCCCCTCGTTCACTCGTGAGGGAGGTTGTGCGCACATTTGAAAATCCAGCACATAAACTTGTTCAGATCACCGGCAATGTCTATTGAACCGCTTCTCTCATTTATCGCTTGCCTCCCCGTTGTAAGAGGGCGTCTGAAACCAGATAATGTCACTCTGATGGCGATATACGTCGACCTCTGCTAAAAATGTAGTAAACTTGGGTTACCAAACCATAGTTACTTCGGTTAAAAGTAACCGTAGTTAAAATGTAATTCGGCTTACCATGCACAATCCCCAGTTACTTACGGGAAAACGTCTGTCAAAGTGCAGTGTTATATTTAAATTCATCAGAGGTCCCACAGTTTATGAGCTAATGATATGAAATTTGGTATGGTAATTTATATAAATAAATAAAGTAAATAAAATAAGTTAATAAGTAAATACATGAGTAAGTAATAAATAAGTAAATAAATATATAAGTAATGAATATTTAAGTAAAGAAATATATATGTAAAAAATATATAGGCCTAAGTAAATAAATATGTAAGTAAAGAAACACGTAAATAAAGGAATATTTAAGTAAAGAAATATGTGTGTAAAAATGTAAGTAAATAAATATGTAAATAAAGAAATATGTAGGTAAAGAAATATGTAGGTAAAGAAATATGTAGGTAAAAAACATGTAGATAAAAAAATAAATATATAGGTAAATAAATGTTTAAGTAAATAAATAAGCAAATAAATAAGTAACGTAAGTAAAGAAATAAATTAACTAATATAAAATAAATGGGAAATGCCTGTTATTATTCGGTTGAGAAGCTTTGAGCATCCAGTCTGGTGTCAAAAATCTGAAAGTTAGAATTTATAAAACAGCTATATTACCGGTTGTTCTGTATGGTTGTGAAACTTGGAGAGAGGAACATAGGTTAAGGGTGTTTGAGAATAAGGTGCTTAGGAAAATATTTGGGGCTAAGAAGGCTGAAGTTACAGGAAAATGGAGAAAGTTACACAACACAGAACTGCACGCATTGTATTCTTCACCTGACATAATTAGGAACATTAAATCCAGACGTTTGAGATGGGCAGGGCATGCAGCACGCATGGCTGAATCCAGAAATGGATATAGAGTGTTATTTAGGAGGCCGGAGGGAAAAAGACCTTTAGGGAGGCCGAGACGTAGATGGTAAGATAATATTAAAATGGATTTGAGGGAGGTGGGATATGATGATAGATAGAGACTGGATTAATCTTGCTCAGAATAGGGACCTATGGCGGGCTTATGTGAGGGCGGCAATGAACCTCCGGGTTCCTTAAAAGCCAGTGAGTAAGTGGGTAAGTAAGTAAATATAAAATAAATAATTAAGTAAATTAATAACTAAGTAAATGAATAAGTAATAATTGAATAAGTAAATAAATAAATAAATAAATAAATAAATAAATCAGTTGATATAAAATAAAGAAATAAATAATTATATATATCTATCAAGAAGTATTAATTAAATAAGTAAATAAAAAATAAGTTAATAAAAGAAGTAAATAAGTAAACAAAATTAGTAAATAAGTACATTAATAAAGAAGTAAATAAATAATAAATCAATAAGTAATAATTAAATATGTAAATAAAAGAAGTAGATAGATGGATTTAATAAAAAATTTTATACATAGAGATGTACTATATTATCAGAATTTTCTCTTAAATCCAATGCACGGGTCTTCTGACCGTACGTGCTGTGTAAAACAAGTCCTACTTTGTAGGTTTCACGTCCCTCACCTATGATTAGATCCAACTACTCTCTAAAAGAACACACAGATTAATATAATGGCGTAAACAAAACACTCATTATGAAAGAAGGATATAAATAAATGTAATAAGTACCTAAGTGAATAAGTAAGTAAATAAGAAAGCAAATAATAAGTAAATAAATAAATAAATAAATAAATATAGAAGTAAATAAAGTAATAAGCAAACAAAAAATTCGCCAAGCAGTAAAAATTAATATCCAAAGCAAGGCGGAAGAATAGAAAGCTATGTATATATACATATATATATATAATTTTTTTTTTCAGAACGCCGTGTACTGCGGAACATTAATAATAAGTATGCAATGTAGTCGAAGACGAAGAGATGGTGAACCCCATTCCTAACTGGAGAAAAGATTTTATAAATAATTTCATGAAAGTTATTATGGTTCTCATTATTATATATTTTATTTGTAATTCATAATTTTGTATTTTAATTGTTGCATTTGTCATTTGTTTTAAGAAGTAATTTATATATTTCCGTAAATCGAAAATAATATTTTTTTTAATAATTGACGTTTGGCAATTTGCAGAAATATTGAATCAAGATCAGTCAAATATAATGCGGATTTAAATAAAGTAGCCTGTTATTAAGTTTAATTACAAAGTCATGTGCGCAAAAGCACGATTAACGGTTACAGAATACTCGGCTCTTACAGCAAGTGCAGACCTCGCCCAATGCCTTGTAATCAAGAAGGTAGTTACAAAGTCATTCAATCACTCGTTAAAATTGTGCTCAATTCAAAGCCCTAATATATTTGTGAATCCTTTCAAAATATCTAGTTCTCTCCTTCATTAATCTCTTCTGTGCTGAGACTCAACTTTAATGGTTAAATGAGCGCTTTCGATTCCTTGTAATTACACCACTAGAACCTTTTCTTTTCTCTATAGTCCGCTAGTTCGTTTCCGACTAACCTTTCAGTGTTAATTACTTTTTATATTTTTAACTTCAATCACCTTTTTTGTGTTATATCTGAATCCAATTTTTTAAGTTATAAATTACATGCCTTTGTCTATACAGGATGTACAGAATAGAAGGGAACCTATTACATTGATTCACATAAGTAATAGATCAAATCAATCCGAACAAGTTTTGTCCAACAAGTTTCTTGAAACGTTCAATAGTTTAGAGAATACGAAATGTAACATGTGACAACGCTGCAAAGAATAGCTATGCTCCGCAGTGGGGGTTTGATGTTTGAGATGGGTAGGACATGTAGAACGTATGGAAGAATCCAAAAATGCATGCAAAGTGTTAAGATCGGTCCAGACGCGTCAGTTTACTTGACATTGTATTTGCATAAACGAACTTTATTGAATGAATAACAAGAAATAATAGTACTACAAAGACTTCAGCTTACCAAAATAATACAAAATAAATTGAGGATTTTTAGCCGATAAGTCCTTACAGTTTTTGTGGAAATTTACAGTAGAAACAAAATAACATCTGTTTTAAATTTCTAATAAGAAAAGCAGGAGATATATTAAGAAAATCAATTCTGACTATATTACAGATGAAAACTCCTCTACTATAATGTCAAGATATAATGTAGACTTTGAATGTGTGTTTGTTGTCAACGTTTGTTATTGTGATGTCTAGAAAATTTATGGATTTGTTGTTTTCAATTTCTAATGTGTAGTGTAGCTTTGTGTAGGCCTATATTTTGTTCATGTGTTGATGCAGGTTTTGGATCTGTCTTTTGTTTCCTTTGTATAGTATTAGTATAGTAGTAGTAAACATTTTTCTTTCTAGTTACCCGTATTTTTGTCTAATTTTAAATAATTTAAATCAATACAAAATATTTGTTTGAAGTTAGAGTGGAAGAAAAATTTTGGAGAAATTACCGTGTCCTATTTTTTTTTTTTAGCAGCAGTCTCTTCAACAAAATGCAAATGCTTGTATTTTATTACAATGCACCGCTCATCGGAGACGTGAAATGTTTCACGGAACAGAATAAAGAGCAGATCACTTCTGAATTTGTGCTGCTGTGCGTGTGGGTAATATATCGCGTACACATTTCCGAATGTAGCGGAAGTTTTTATACGTCCTGTAATTGTATAAATCAAGTTAGGAGACAAAATTGATAGATCAACTTGTTTTAGCGACCTGAATAAACTCGGCGAGATTTGAAATGATTTATTAATTGATGCTGTTTAATAACTACAACGCGCCATCACCGCATAACATGTATATTTTGTCCCTCGGTGAAAACAAATCAAAGCCCACTAGTAATTATCACTATAATGGTGTTATGATTTCGAAGTAGAAATAACCATTACACAGATACGGCACAAATATATGGTCAAAAATTACTGTCTACCATTATAATCAGAATAGCTTAAAACATTTATTGAAGTTGACGTACAGTACTCATAATTTTAAGGCACCAACTATATTTTTAAGTGTCATTTTATTAATTCACATTAAAATTTATAATATTTTAATTTATCCCTCTTCAAATCGATAAACATTGAGCCTGAATTATTTACATTTTATCCTAGACTTTTACAGACGTAGACAAATTATTAGCAAAACAGACGATTTTTATGGTAAAATTTTACGAAATTTGACTTTTCAATTTGATTACAATTGACATTTTTACATATTTCTGAGTACTATAATCATAAAAATATCAACAGTAATCACCACGGCGTGGCGCGTCCTCAGGTTGCGGATCGAGGAGACGGCCTCCAGATATGGAGGGTAGCTGTGAATATATTGAATAAGCAGTCAAGGACAACCGATGAGGGGTGGTCCTCCAGCTTGGGGGTTGGGCGAAGGGCTAACAACCCATCACCATAAAAAATAGCTTGTTACGAATCCTTCAAATAAGCCTCGGAATGGGACTGATTCTCTGGCACGATCACAGCAAAGATTAAAAAGTTTGAGAATAAGGTGCTTAGGAAAATATTTGGGGCTAAGAGGGATGAACTTACAGGAGAATGGAGAAAGTTACACAACACAGAACTGCACGCATTGTATTCCTCACTTCACATAATTAGGAACATTAAATCCAGACGTTTGAGATGGGCAGGGTATGTAGCACGTACGGGCGAATCCAGAAATGCGTATAAAGTGTTAGTTGGGAGGCCGGAGGGAAAAAGAACTTTAGGGAGGCCGAGACGTAGATGGGAAGATAATATTAAAATGGATTTGAGGGAGGTAAGATATGATGATAGAGACTGGATTAATCTTGCTCAGGATAGGGACCAATGGCGGCCTTATGTGAGGGCGGCAATGAACCTCCGGGTTCCTTAAAAGCCAGTAAATAAGTAAGTAAGTAAGTCTAAATTGAGAAGTCAAATTTTGTAAAAATATGTCACAAAAATCGTAAATTTTTCTAATAATTTGTCCACGTCTGTATTTTTCCATAGTTTTCTGTATGTCATCAGAATACATTCCTGTCGTTTCTTTTTTCTAATAAATTTTAACAGGATGTCCTTCTGTTTAAATTGCGCCACATTAAAAAAAACGTTAAATTATAATTACCTTTCCAGTGGGAAATTACGACATTATGGGCATGTGGAAGCTATGTCTTGAGAACTTCAGTTAAACCTTAAATTGACGACGTATCCTATAGAATACGACATATTATTGTTTGGTACACTCTTTTAACACTTGTATAATATCATATTAACCACTTAGAGCAGCTGGCTACAGACTGGAAGGTGCGGGGTTCGATCCCAGATGGTGACAGGATTTTTTCTCGTTGCCAAACTTTCAGAACGGCCCCGAGGTTCACTCGGCCTCCTATAAAATTGAGTACCGGGTCTTTCCCGGGGGTAAAAGGCGGTCAGAGCATGGTGCCGACCACACCACCTCATTCTAGTGCCGAGGTCATGGAAAGCATGGGGCTCTACCTCCATGCCCCCCAAGTGCATTTATGACATGTTACGGGGATACCTTCACCTTTACTTACAAATGGCTTTTAAGGAACCCGGAGGTTCATTGCCGCCCTCACATAAGCCCGCCATTGGTCCCTATCCTGAGCAAGATTAATCCAGTCTCTACAATCATATCCCACCTTCCTCAAATCCATTTTAATATTATCCTCCCATCTATGTCTTGACCTCCCCAAAGATCTTTTTCCCTCTGGCCTCCCAACTAACACTCTATATGCATTTCTGATTCGCCTATACGCGCTACATGCCCTTCCCATTTCAAACGTCTGGATTTACAATGCGTGCAGTTCTGAGTTGTGTAACTTTCTCCATTCTCCTGTAACTTCAACTCTCTTAACCCCAAATATTTTCCTAAGAACCTAATTCTCAAACATCCTTAATCTCTGTTTCTCTCTCAAAGTGAGAGTCCAAGTTTCACAACCATACAGAACAACCGGTAATATAACTGTTTTATAAATTCTAACTTTCAGATTTTTTGACAGCAGACTAAATGAGAAATGCTTCTCAACTGAATAATAACAGGCATTTCCCATATTTATACTGCGTTTAATTTCCTCTCGAGTGTTATTTATATTTGTTACCGTTGCTCCCAGGTATTTTAATTTAGCAGCTACCTCACAGATATTTGCAGTAAAAATTCCATCCAGATTGATTAATATTTGGCATAAAAAAGTTAGTGTTGAATCAAGAGGAATAAACTTACGGAAGAATTGATTTGAATGTAAAATGAATATTTATGTAACACAAACCAATCCAAATTCTCCTCCGCTACATTCGTCTGTTAATTTCAGGAGTCAACTTTAGAACAAACGTTACTAGATTTCTAAACAGAAATTTGTAAAAGAAATTCTTTGATGAAAAAATAATTTTGAAAGCTATATTTTTCTTTAATATATTTGTAATCAGAATTAAACTACATCCATTTGAAGTATGAAAATGTACATTCCAAAGAAGTAAAATAGCGAACAAAATTGTTTTGGATAGTTTTCATGGTCGGTCTGGGTAGGTAGTTGGTATAGCGCTGGCCTTCTGTGCTCGAGGTTACGGGTTCGATCCGGGCCCAGGTCGATGGCATTTAATGGATATGATGGGTACATTCATAAATTTTCAATTAACTGTATTACTAAACGAAAATTGTCGTTTTATAAAGCTTTATTATGTTTAGCAGTATCAAACACCATAACATGATAACAATTTGGGGAACAGTCAACCTTCTTCTTATTGTCCGCCATTATTTACAATACACAAAACAAACCAGTGTCTCCAACAGAGTGTACGGAAAGTCGCCAAAAAGTAGTTGGAAAGTAGCTAGATTTCTCATTATTAACAAAGAAAGATTAAATTTTGTCACTATGGGGTGCTAAAAAGGTCGCTAAAACCCTATTTAAGCAATATAAAAGTTAAAAGAAATTGTCGTTGAAAAAGAGTTGAAGTCGCTAGATTGGCAACACTGAACAAACATGTACAACATGGTCCGTGCATCATATAATTCACCTGTTTATGCGATGTTGCTAAATTTTTTTCACGTGATCTTAGATTGCATTTGAACTAAGGTAATTTGATCGCAGAAAAGTTTTATACAATAGAAGAAGTGTCTGAACTCGGTTCACTTTCCGATCTTCGATCAAAGTTGATCTTTAGTCAGGGAGTTTTATACAATTGGGCCTTATAATGTTACACAATTATTGCATTCGTCAAAATTGGGAAACACGCTTCGCTCGTTCCCTAAAAATTAACTCATGCATAAATTATAACATTATAAACTTGCTTCATAATATACTATTTTATATCTTCATTGAATCACTCAGCCCTGTGACATTTCTAGCAGTGGATAATTTTCACATTGGACCATACCGTAGTGAACGATATTTCTTGAACATTCTGTGGTAGAACTCTTTTTGGAGACATTATAATGACAGACATTTTTTTTCGAGTTTATCTCCAAGAAGCACACTCTTCTATGTTCTAATGTCATTATTTCTCTTGTCTTTTAAAATGTATTTCTTAAGAATTCCCTCTCCGTTCTTTGAGGACGTTATTTGTCTTCTTCTTTTAGAGCCCGGATTTCAGTGGCGTGGAGTAACGTTGGCCGTGTCATTGTTTTATAAAACCTAATTTGTGTTTCTTCTCTACTACTAAATGCGTTTATATACAATTTTAACGTTAAACTTTATATTTTTATCTTCATCTATTGCATGACACCTAGACGCGAAGTAAAAATCTGTCCATCTTGAATCTTGCGTACACTACTTTTAACACTTAAATATAGGGGAGAGTCGCGTAGTATCGGACATCGGGTAATATCGGACAGTGCGTTTCTTTCATCTACCACACGAAGATAGTACCTGATTGACATGGTTACGTTTCTCTATGCGACATCACAGAAACAACCATGTCAATCAGGTACTATCATCGTGTAGTAGATGAAAGAAACTCACTGTCCGATATTACCCGATGTCCGATACTACCCGACTCTCCCCTAAATGATTGATTAAATGGCAAACTTACTAATGTTAATTATATAAGAAGTGAACACAATCAAATACATAGCACAAGAAAATGGTTACAATCCAAACATAATAGACATCAGCATAAGGAAGACAAAACAAAAACTTAACAAACACAGAAACACAACACAAACACAGGAACACAAGAAATACATCATACTAACATACGAAAACAAAAGCACACATAAGATCGCATCTTCATTCAGAAAGCATAAATACAACATAGCATACAGAATAGAAAACACACTACAAAGACATCTCAACACACAAACAAATAAATACAACCACACAGGCGTATACAAACTTACATGCAATAGTTGCGACAAGTTCTACATTGGACAGACAGGCAGATCATTCCAAACACGCTACAAAGAATACATTAAAGCAGCGTTTCTCAAACTGTGGTCCGCGGACCACCTGTGGTCATCGAGGTCTGCCCTTGTGGGCCTTCAAAAACACAGAAGAAAAAATAAAATTCAAACGAATTGCGTATCACACTATAGCTTAAAATATCACAGTTTGGAAATGACGTATGACAAACGAATTTCACTTTTTCTCCCCGTACTGACATTTTATGAAATTTATTACCCTACCCGTCTATCGACTTCCCACTCTACTCTCAGCAACAAAAGAGGAATTTAAAGCACTATACACGTAGTGTTTCTCGCCATCTTTTCCCTGCACATCTGGCGCCGCGCCTGTAACCCATCCAGGAACCACCAGAATGCATAACAGAGGACCAAAGTACCGAAACTTAATTCAGTTTTAAAATATAAGTATACTGGTGTTAAAATATGCTATGAAAATGATAAATTTGCTTTCGAAGGGAACAAGAGTAAGGTGGTCCGCGGAACTGTTCTGACTTTAAAAAATGGTCCCCACTTCGAAAAAGTTTGAGAAACGCTGCATTAAAGCAATAACCAGAGGACACAATACATCTACATATGCCGAACACACAACTAATGCTAACCATACATACAATAACATAAATACAGACATGGAAATCCTACACATACAACCCAAAAACCAAAAACTCCTCACACTAGAACAATATGAAATATACAGACAAACTAAAAACACACCCTAATCAAATTCTCAACACACAGATCAACTTCAGAACACACACACTATTTGACTCCACTTTTCAACACGCAAACGCACCCCTACAAACAGGCAGCGATGTCGAGATGATGCCGAGATCTAGTAGGCTCTGATGATGGTGTTCAGTATACACCGAAACAGCTGTAAGTCACACGTGCTTATATAATTAACACTAGTAAGTTTGCCATTTAATCAATCATTTAAAAATCTGTGTTCCTTTAATGTATTTATTTCGTTCAACTCTTTAACTTCTTACTCATATTTATCTTTTGGATGTTATTGCCTACCACGTTTGAGGGCGAAATATGCCAGTTTTGACAAAATTCTATCCATTAATTTGCACAGTATGGTGAAATAATAGTAATATGCGCTACAAGAGCGGTATGTTGAAGTTTTCATGTTCGAGGAAAAGTTTGAAAAAGCGAAACGTAGTTGAGCTTTTTTAATTTCCGAGAATTGAAAGAAAACATACCGCTCGTGTATCGTACATTATTTTGTGCGAAGATCGTTTATTACATACCTGAAAGAGGAATTTCTAATTAGTTGCAATGAAATCTCCATCTTGGTTTCTGTTCAATGACGGCAAATTTGCAAAATAAAAATATCTATCTTCAACATTGTTGCTTTAAAATGTTTTCTGTGTTTACTATACTCCAGCAGGCCGTGATATACGTCTGTCTTTTTTTTCCCCCCCCAGTCTATGATGAGTCTGGAATCTTGTTGATTTTTTCACGGTTTCCTTAATGTTACTAGCATCACGAATGCAGTAACTTTAGTGGAGTTGTAGAGTTTACTTAATTTTTGCAAATATTTAAAAACATTAATTAACAGTGCAATTTAGGTGAAATTGCAGTGGTAAGTTTCCAGTTTATAATTATTACTATATTGAACGTCTCTAAAAATAATATGTTAAAGGCCTAAAGCAGTAAAATCAATATGTCACTTAAGCGGTAAGAAGAGGGGAAATTGTTATGTGTGTTAGGTTGGGAATACTGAATGTGGAATTTTAGACTTTCCGCGGATTGGTTTTATACGGAAACCAAGGAAATACGCACGATCTCGCACAAACCTATTTGTATTACAAATTTTCATATGTTTTCCGTGATGCTAATGATTCTAATACCCCTTGAGAGAACAATACTTCGAACAAAATATATTGTTATCACTAGGGCCCGGATGTTTATGACGGAAAAATATCTAAAAAGTCTAGCATTTATGATCAAAAAAATCCGTGAATATATGACCATATATCTATTATTACGCCTTTAGGGAGGACAGGGCTGAGACTGTCCTTGCACGCAGGCCGCTCGGGTGCGCCCTTTGTACTATACAAGTTCAAGTGACTGTGACAGGACATCCTTGTCTAATCCTACAGTTTATTGTCTGTGCTACTTGCTACTTTGTTCTCTACATAATAATAATAATAATAATAATAATAATAATAATAATAATAATAATAATAATAATAATAATACCTGGGCTGATTACCTGGTTGGGTTTTTCGAGGTTTTCCCCAACCGTAAGGCGAATGTCAGGTAATCTATGGCTAATCTTCGGCCTCATCTCGCCAAATATCATCTCGCTATCACCAATCCCATCGACGCTAGTAGTTGAGATAGCGTCGTTAAATAACTATAATAATAATGATAATAATAATATAATCTTACTTACTTACTTACAGGGGCGGACGCAGGATTTTTTTTCGGGGAGGGATTTGAGGAGATAGTAAAAATGGAGTAATGAGAAATAAGTTTATATACTCACAATTTGTTTCCGAGTCACAAACATTTACAAGTTGGCCTGAGTAGCGTAGTCGGTATAGCCTTCTGTGCTAGAAGTTTTGGGTTTTACCCCAACCCACCTCGATGGCATTTAAGTGTGTTTAAATGCGACAGGCCTCATATCAGTCGATTTACTGGCATGTAAAAGAAGTCCTGAGGGGAAAAAATTCCGGCACACCGGCGACGCTGATATAACCTCGGCAATTGCGAGCGTTGTTAAATAAACCATATTGTTTTAATTTTAACATTTACAATGACTGCAATACAAAAACAATGACTGAATGACATTTGCAGAAGAAGACGACGAGGCTTCTTAGACATTTCATCCAGTACTTCATGAGCTTTTACTTCTACATTTTTATGTATATACATCAAGGCCAGTCCATTTAATCTGTCTGCTCCCATCGTGCTCCTCAAGTAAGTCTTCAAATACCGCAAAGTTGAGAACGACCGTTCTGGTGTTGCTGTAGTTACAGGCAATGTGCAGAAAAGTTTCAGCGCCTTGTGAGTACAGGGAAAAATAATTTCATTGCACCTGTTCAAAGATGATATAAAGTCAGTAGGTATTAGGTGAAGATTTTTCTGATCAAGGAAATTTCTTCTCCACATCTTCAATTCATTGAAGAAAGAGTCTGGTGATGCATCAACATCATTTGGCCACTGATTTACTATAGGCTCAACAGCAGTTTCTAAATCTTCATCTGATGCTCGCACTGTGTTTTTAGGCAGAAAAGTTTGTATGGACTTTAGGATTCCCTTATGACTTAAAAACCTGTCCTTGAGCTGACTAATGAAATAGTCTAAGAGGAGAAGGAAAATTACAAGCCTAAAATACTCTTCATGACTCTCTGTCTTGAAGTAAGAACGCTGTGTTTGTCTTCCTGCAGTTCTTGGAATTTAACACTTTAGCAAAGAGAATTTACGTGGAAAACTCTCTAATTCCTATGTACATTCACGAATTAAAATTAATATTATTTTTGTTTCTTGTTTCGTATTTTTCTCAAAATTTCGGGAGGGGATATATCCCCTTAATCCCCCCCTTCCATCCGCCCCTGCTTACTTACTGGCTTTTAAGGAACCCGGAGGTTCATTGCCGCCCTCACATAAGGCCGCCATTGGTCCCTATCCTGTGCAAGATTAATCCAGTCTCTATCATCATATCCCACCTCCCTCATATCCATTTTAATATTATCTTCCCATCTACGTCTCGGCCTCCCCAAAGGTCTTTTTCCCTCCGGCCTCCCAACTAACACTCTATATGCATTTCTGGATTCGCTCATAAGTGCTACATGCCCTGCCCATCGCAAACGTCTGAATTTAATGTTCAATAATATAACCATAGACTACTAAATTGCTGGACTAGTGCCAATTACGGATATATTATTTATGTAGTAAAATCCCCTTTATTTCGCGTTAAAATAAAATAATGTACTAAATAAAATATTGACAAAGAGATGAAAAATTGGCTGATCTCAGGTTCGAACCTGGATTCAGTTACACCACGGCCTTTGACTTTGCCTTTACCTTACAGACACCCATTTCTAGTATATTGGCTGAATTACTCGTACCTGCTACGATTGATTTCATGTTTGGTGCCTATTATATTTAATTCTGAATTCTTAAAAAGTAAACAAAAATATGTTTTATACCATATCGTTCCTCTTTTGCGTAATTTTAAATTAATATTTTTTATCGTCCCGATGTAAGTCATCAAACAAGGTATGGAATAGTCCCCGATTCAGTCTTTCCAAACTAATGGATGAACCTAGACTCTTCTTCTATTTTTACGTCTATTCTTTCTCCGTATGAGCAAATTTCCAAAAATATATCTCTTTCTATGTCCATGTTCACTGGAGTGCTGAAAAATTCTCTACAAAGTTTTAGCAGAGACACTAAAGGTTGGTTCACAATAAACCGGGAACGGAAACGACAACGAGAACGAGAATCTAAATAATGTTAAAATGAATGTATTTCCGTTCTCGTTCTCGTTTCCGTTCCCGGTTTATTGTGAATCAGGCTTAACGCGCCACTAAAAGTGGCTTCGTCTGAATGAATCCTAAAAAGTAAATTTCCTTTTGACATATAAACAAATCCTGTTACCATGTTAACCAAAACAATTGAGTGTTCGATACATACAAATGTGTTACCATTTTGTGTATAACTTACTTCTTAAAAAATGTTACGTCTATTTGAAAATGTAACTTACTTACTTGCTTACTGGTTCTTAAGGAACTCGGAGGTTCATTGCCGCCCTCACATAAGCCTGCCATTGGTCCCGATCCTGAGCAAGATTAATCCAGTCTCTATCATCATATCCCACCTCCCTCAAATCTATTTTAATATTATCTTCCCATGTATGTCTCGGCCTCCCTAAAGTTCTTTTTCCCTCCGGCCTCCCAACTAACACTCTATATGCATTTCTGGATTCGCCCATACGTGCTACATGCCCTTCCCAACTCAAACGTCTGGATTTAATGTTCCTAATTATGTCAGGTGAAGAATACAATGCGTGCAGTTCTGTGTTGTGTAACTTTCTCCATTTTCCTGTAACTTCATCCCTCTTAGCCCCAAATAATTTCCTAAGCAACTTATTCTCAAACACCCTTAATCTCTGTTCCTCTCTCAAATTGAGAGTCCAAGTTTCACAACCATACAGAACAAAAGGTAATATAACTGTTTTATAAATTCTGACTTTCAGATTTTTCGACAGCAGACTGGATGATAAAAGTTTCTCAACCGAATAATAACAGGCATTTCCCGAAAATGTAACTTACTTTTGAACAATCTTATATATTCTTGTTTGCATTCATATATGATCTGTTAAAAATACTTAATTCGATGTTAAAAAATAATCCATAGGTCTTGTAGTATTTGTGACATGGCATAAAACGCATTTTAAAACTTCCAAACACCGAATATCTTAACTTTAATTGCTGAACAATGCAAACTTGTCAGTCAGACTAACAGAATGCCATCCGCTGAACTCTGGATGAAAGCTCAAAGTTCTGACCTGACAAGAATTGCAGATGCATTCAAATTACAGCTGCACACTTTGCACTTCAGAAGTGACGTGTGATTTACGATGCATTCCGCTGTTGTGGTCAAAGCGACGACATTCTCCTACATCCTTTGTCTTAATGAAGAATTTAATCTAGAACTCAGATATATATTCTGTGATTTTGACAGCAGCGTCAAGTGATAGATTCCAGTGCAATATCGCTGTCTGGTCTGAAATTAAACTTTCTATGTTCCACATACCAGAGGACTTTGGAAGTGTCGACAATGAAGAAGATAGTGGCGTCAAAATGTTAAGAAATACTGCGACTGAATTTGACATTTTCTACAGTTGTGATTCAATAGTTTTCAAGTTTTGTGGGTTGGTTCTAAGTATATATAAACATTTGTAGCACATTTCAAGAAATGTTATATATTAGTTCCTTTAATACTTTTTTCTCATTTTATCTGTAGTAATGTCACGAGAGGTCTGAGATTCGCCGATAAATCCACGAGCGAAGCTCGTGGATTTATCTGGGAAATCTCAGACCTCGAGTGACATTTATTAGACTATTTCATGAATAAAATAAAAATATAAGTAATACATCCTAAAATTCTATCACAAAATGTTAATAATTGTATATTAACGAATACTTAACCTATTCAGACATTGTGAAGTTGAAATACTCGTAGATAAATATCGATTACTGCAATAAAGAAATTCGATGTTGTTATTCAGTAATGCCAATGGCGAAAAGCGAAATACAGGTTTAACAATGTTAATTACATGTATTACACTTTTCTCTTATTATTATAACATAAATACATTTTCAATATTTGCTGAAATCATAATTTAGTTTAACAGTAACAGTGGGGACAGCTATATACCAATGCTTACGTATTCACAGCGAGACATGTTGCTACACAGTGAAGCCATCTCTGTATAGATAGGCCTAATTAAAACACGAATTTTATTACGCCATACCGAAAGCAGTTTCATCAAAGACCTTATTATTACTATGCAAGGTGTTTGGGTTTGTTATGCGATGATGTTACATAAATTTGAACATCTGACTTTCTATTAATTGTTTAATTTCATTCACGAAATACAAATTTTATAGTCTACTTATTATAGTTTAAGTTACCTGTGGTAGCAGGACCAATGTCAGCTGTGCCTTATTTCGACCGTTACACACAATCAGTGCTACACGAAAGCATTTTTTATAGTTCGACAAACACACTCTCGCTGTAGTGTGTAATGGAACTAAAGCTGCATCTACACAGTTCAATATTTCAATCGCGTATGCGTGCAATCTGGGAAGAATATTGAAAGAATCAAGTTTAAAAGGTACGTTCAATTAAGATGCATGAAGATTTTGTGTCTACATGGTGCGCCTTTTTGAACGTCGTCTTCATTGCGTCAATATATTAATCAATGTTAATATCAATCTTGCATTCATTGCTTTAAAGTTAAAAGAAAAGTTTAACCGTGTAGTTGCATCTTAATGTATTCATGATCATCAATTTACGGGGAAACAGTTGGCGACAACGACTAAACAAAAGAACGACCATGCGATAAATTGATAGCGATAAAACTAGCTGCAAAAATTATCACAAAGTATGACTGTGATTGGTTGGAATTCAAAATTTCATTACACTTCATTGGTCGAAAATGGAATGACGTCATATAAACGAAATAGTCAAACTAAATCATGCGAAAAAAAAAAAATACCCCTTGCGGGACTATAATTGAAATTTTGTTTTAAACATTTGTTGTGAAGGATTTATATTCCATAATTAATAAAAGTACGCATTTATTTTTAAATCTTAGCATTTGGTGAAGAACATAATAATTTTCATTTTTAACATTTTTTTTCGTTAAATTTCTGTATTTTTTAAGTTAAAAATTCATTACACGAAAAGTATTTAATAAAGCCAATTCCACGCACAGTTTTATGTATTGATGCATAGAAAGTATTCGTGTAAAATTTCATGCAAATTGGAGCAAATGGAAACCGCGAGGACCATTTGTATGGTGAAATATATCGTTTAGAGAAATGCAATTTATTAAAAAAAAATGTTGATTTTTCTTTCATCCAGAGTGTTTCAGAACTCCCCAGCACCGTAGTTCTTTCTTTCCTTCTTCTTCTTGGCTTTCTCCTTCCTTGTTTTTGACATCCTGGAAACCCTCTTTAGAATCAGCCTATTAGACCTCTTACCCTCATACAGCATCCTCTTGTTCAGCCTCTCTGCAATCTGTTTTGCTACTCTTGGAAGATCCTTCTGTCTGACAGTGGTCTTGCGGTGTTGCCTGACACTGCATCCCATATTGTACTCTCCAACAGCCTCTTTTTGGACATTTTCTCCATAGGCTACTTTCATTTCCATTTTTGGTTAATTACGGTAGTATTAGTTCCTGAAAGCATCGAAACATAGCAGAGGAGATATGTTTTGAAGCATCTAACAGAGAACCTAAAAAACCAGATTGCCTTCGTCTCTTCTCAGAAAACATTGACTACAAGAATGATGTTAAATATCTAGGAGTCATTCTCGACAAAAACATCTGCGCTACAGTGAACATGTAGAATATGCAAGAAACAAAGCTCTGGCCAGATTTATTCACTTATACCCACTGATTAGATCTCCGTATCTTAAATTTCTCCTCAAAGTAAGGCTTTATACATCCGTCATAAGACCAGTGATGACATATGGTTGTGAAGTTTGGAATTCCGCTCATCCAAGAATCATCAGAAGACTACATGCAATTCAACGATCAGTCTGCTTAAAAGTCACTGGTGCTGACTATACCACATCAAATGCACAGCTTCAAGATATGTTACAGATTGAATCATTTTACGATTTCATCAAAAGAATTTCAAGTAACTTTTCTCGAAAGTTGATGTATCATCCTAACCCTCTCATTCGAGCTCTGGCTACCAGAAGCGAAATTTGATTAATTAAATGCCTTCAAGAAAAGGATAACTAAGTTGGAACCAAAAATCGTTTTAATATCTCCATATATTACTTTAAAGTAAAAGCCTTATTTATATATAACGTTGAAACTTATGTAGAAATCAACATCATGACTATAAAAAAAATCTACATAGAAATTGAGGGAAATTTGAATGTGATAGTCGAAAAATAAACATAGTACTTACAATCGAGGAAAAGTGGGCGTTGCACGTTTTAAACCCCAGTACACGACATATTAAAAATGGTCGCCAGACCTTTAAAAATGACTGATGGAGGCTAAATATAGAAAAAAAATGTAGACAAATGTGTACAGTCATCATTTTTGTAAAAAACCAAAATAGAAAATGTTTGCCATTTTGGCCAAAAATTTAGTCCCAGTATCCCTTAAAGAATAAATCACTGTATTGCATATTATCCGAAACATTTAGCAATATATTATTAATAAAAAAACTTCGAATTTTGCCAGAAGAACTGAATTATGTTGTGTTAAGAATACAATGTTGTAGTTCTACATTGTGTAACTTTCTCCATTCTCATGTAACTTCATCCCTCTTAGCCCCAAATATTTTCCTAAGAACCTTATTCTCAAACACCCTTAATCTCTGTTTCTCTCTCAAAGTGAGAGTAACTTTCACCACCATACAGAACAACTGGTAATATAGATTAACTGTTTTATAAATTCTAACTTTCCTGCTTTTTTGAGAGCAGCCTGGATGATGAAAGTTTCTCAACCGAATAATAACAGGCATTTCCTATATTTATTCTGCGTTTAATTTCCTCTCGGATGCCATTTATATTTGTTATTGTTGATCCAAGGTACTTGAATTTTTCCACCTTTTCAAAGGATAAATTTCCAATTTTTGTATTTCCATTTCGTACTATGTGCTGGTCACGAGATATAATCATATACTTTGTTTTTTTTTTCGGGAATTACTTCCAAACCTATCTCCATACTCCCTCCAGATATGGCGGATAGCTCCGAATATTTTGAATAAGCAGTCACGGACAGTCGATAAGGGGTGGTCCTCCAGCTAGGAGGAAAAAAAAAGCTTGTTGCAAAATCCCAACATTCTTCAATTAATAATAATAATAATAATAATAATAATAATAATAATAATAATAATTAATATTAATAATACAATGAGTCATATTTTAGTGTCTGTGTTTAGTAGTGTAACCGAGAAAACAATTGCTTATAACTTTATACTAGGTACTGATTTTGTAGCACCGCTGTTTGTTGAAGACTAGAGCTCCTGCTGCAATATAGAATGTTAGTCCCTATTGAGTGGTGCACCTTATAAGGATTTGAACGTTAACATAAGGGGTAATTATTTGAGCGCAACCTCTCAACGCTAAGTACATCATTCCAGACATTATACGTTGATGAAGATTTGTTGTTTCGGTGGTGTGCAAGATTCGACAGACAAAGGATTACGTAACTTAGCTTTAATCCCTCACAAAGGACTACTTGCCACCGGAAGTAAGTTGAGACCACACAGTCAGGGTGTGTGTGAGACGGAAACGAGTGCTGGTGATGCGCATGCGCATTAAGAAGAAATGGCGCCTATTCATTGTTCAGACCTCTGGTAGGGTTCATGTAAGATTAATTCCTAAAAAGCTAACATAGCCTTTACCGATCTTGACTTTCTGATCTCGTGTTGCTTGGTTACTTCCTTACAGCGGACAAAGAAGCATCTGTCGTACTGACGGAAGCATTTTGCGCAGTTACCTTCCGTAGGAGACAACGTGTTCAAATAACGAAGTTATTGACGTCGGTTCTCATAGCTGTGCGTGCAGTTTGTTGTACATTGCAGAAGCCTTATAAAATATACACGAAATACTGCATACAGAGTAGTTAATTAAAAGCACGTCAAACATGAACTGTGCTTCTCTGCATCGCATTCAATATAATTTTCACCAACCACCAAAATATTGCTCTCTTCTGGAGTTATTAATTTAATTTTGAACAACCTAAATAGAACAAACTAGAGAGTCATTTCATTCTGTGATATGTACTAATTAGATTTCTATTTTGTCTAGTATTCAGCATTACGCTGTTTTTGAAACTAGATATGTTTCACTTTAATTAAGGAAATAACTTTTCTCTTATGAATATTTTAGCGATTGAATTCTGTAAAATAATGTAATTTGAATAATTTATAAATGAACAAAATTTAATAACATATCACAATTTATTGATTTTATTTTTAAAGAAATTATAGCTTCAATTTTTTCCACTGCTGGTGATGAAAAATAAAATTACAACATTGGAATATTGATTCTATCTTGGTGAGCAAAAGATTGTGGCAAGTCGTCAATTAAAGTCTTGAACATATTCCTACAGTTATAGTCCACAGTTAGCAATACATTCATATAATCATTGACTACCATATCAAACATAATCGCAATATCATTTACTACGGTTTTCAACACAATCAGGGAGTCTTTGACATGTAAATTGGGGGAAAGATGACAGAAGATGGAACTGGAAAGTTTTCTTTTCTCATTCGTACTATCAGGGACTGTAATACTTTACCGCAAAGTTACTAAAGGCTTTATTAATAACCAAAAATGTATTTAAAAATAGGCTTAAGGACTTTACTAATAGACGGTAGTATATTATGCACAGTATTAAAAAGGTGTAATTAATGTTTTGTTATTTGAAGTGTTGTATCAGTGAAGAAGTGTGTTATGTCAGTGAAGTGTGTTGTGTCAGTGAAGTGTGTTGTATCAGTGAAGTGTGTTTGTGTCAGTGAACTTTTGTATTTTATAGTGGTAGTGAAAAATATTTGAACAGTGAAATGTTTTCGAAGTGTTAGAGAAATCAGGATAGAATCAGTGAAATGTGTCGTAGTACCAGTGCAGTGAGTGAGTTGACAGCGAAATGAGTGTAGTGCTAAAAGATACTTGTGCAGGTATGAAAATATCATACTCGTGGGTTTTAGTTCGAACTTAAGGTTAAGATACAAATTAGATTCACTTTAAATGTTATTTTAAGTGATCGTGACTCATTTAATTTAGGATGATCCTTGTTAATATTATTATACTGTTGTTATTAGTATTATTATTATTATCTTTATTATTAATTGTGATAATTATCAATTGTCATTATTGTGTGTAATTAGTTACCACTGCCACCGGGTATTTACCCATTTGCAGTGTGAATGAATACGTATATACATATAGTCTCCAACACAAACAGTGTCAATGACTGTAGTCTCCAACACAATCAGTGTCAATGACTGTAGTCGCCAACACAATCAGTGTCAATGACTGTAGTCTCCAACATAATCAGTGTCGCCCACACCTGTGGAGTAACGGTCAGCGCGTCTGGCCACGAAACCAGGTGGCCCGGGTTCGATTCCCGGTCGGGGCAAATTACCTGGTTGAGGTTTTTCCGGGGTTTTCCCTCAACCCAATTGAGCAAATGCTGGGTAACTTTCGGTGCTGGACCCCGGATTCATTTCACCGGCATTATCACCTTCATCTCATTCAGACGCTAAATAACCGAAGATGTTGATAAAGCGTCGTAAAATAACCAACTAAAAATAATCAGTGTCAATGACTGTAGTCTCCAACACAATCAGTATCAATGATGTAGTCTCCAACACAATCAAGAGTCAATGACTGTAGTCTCCAACACAATCAGTGTCAATGACGGTAGTCTCCAACACAATCAAGAGTCATTAACTGTAGTTTCCAACACAATCACAGTCATTAACTGAAGTTTTCAACACAATCAAGAGTCATTAACTGTAGTTCTCAACACAATCAAGAGTCATTAACTGTAGTCTCCAACACAATCACAGAGTCATTAACTGTAGTTTTCAACACAATCAAGAGTCATTAACTGTAGTTTTCAACACAATCACAGTCATTAACTGAAGTTTTCAACACATTCAAGAGTCATTAACTGTAGTTTTCAACACAATCAAGAGTCATTAACTGTAGTTTTCAACACAATCACAGTCATTAACTGAAGTTTTCAACACAATCAAGAGTCATTAACTGTAGTTCTCAACACAATCAAGAGTCATTAACTGTAGTCTCCAACACAATCACAGAGTCATTAACTGAAGTTTTCAACACAATCAAGAGTCATTAACTGTAGTTTTCAACACAATCACAGTCATTAACTGAAGTTTTCAACACAATCAAGAGTCATTAACTGTAGTTTTCAACACAATCAAGAGTCATTAACTGTAGTTTCCAACACAATCACAGTCATTAACTGAAGTTTTCAACACAATCAAGAGTCATTAACTGTAGTTCTCAACACAATCAAGAGTCATTAACTGTAGTCTCCAACACAATCACAGAGTCATTAACTGTAGTTTTCAACACAATCAAGAGTCATTAACTGTAGTTTTCAACACAATCACAGTCATTAACTGAAGTTTTCAACACATTCAAGAGTCATTAACTGTAGTTTTCAACACAATCAAGAGTCATTAACTGTAGTTTTCAACACAATCAAGAGTCATTAACTGTAGTTTTCAACACAATCACAGTCATTAACTGAAGTTTTCAACACATTCAAGAGTCATTAACTGTAGTTTTCAACACAATCAAGAGTCATTAACTGTAGTCTCCAACACAATCGCAGAGTTATTAACTGAAGTTTTCAACACATTCAAGAGTCATTAACTGTAGTTCTCAACACAATCAAGAGTCATTAACTGTAGTCTCCAACACAATCACAGAGTCATTAACTGAAGTTTTCAACACAATCAAGAGTCATTAACTGTAGTCTCCAACACAATCACAGAGTCATTAACTGTAGTTTTCAACACAATCAAGAGTCATTAACTGTAGTTTTCAACACAATCAAGAGTCATTAACTGTAGTTCTCAACACAATCAAGAGTCATTAACTGTAGTCTCCAACACAATCACAGAGTCATTAACTGAAGTTTTCAACACAATCAAGAGTCATTAACTGTAGTCTCCAACACAATCACAGAGTCATTAACTGAAGTTTTCAACACAATCAAGAGTCATTAACTGTAGTCTCCAACACAATCGCAGAGTTATTAACTGAAGTTTTCAACACAATCAAGAGTCATTAACTGTAGTCTCCAACACAATCACAGAGTCATTAACTGTAGTCTCCAACACAATCGCAGAGTTATTAACTGTAGTCTCCAACACAATCGCAGAGTTATTAACTGTAGTCTCCAACACAATCGCAGAGTCATTAACTGTAGTCTCCAACACAATCGCAGAGTTATTAACTGTAGTTTTCAACACAATCAAGAGTCATTAACTGTAGTCTCCAACACAATCGCAGAGTTATTAACTGTAGTTTTCAACACAATCAAGAGTCATTGACTGTAGTCTCCAACACAATCACAGATCCATTAACTGAAGTTTTCAACACAATTAAGAGTCATTAACTGTAGTTCTCAACACAATCAAGAGTCATTGACTACCTCTCCAACGCAATCAGAGAATTATTGGCCAGAGTCTCTAATACAAAGACACCACAAGTTACGGTTTTTATTCACTGAAATCATAACGGTGGGGTTTGTCTAGGAAAGTTTAGTCATTTGGGTAATAATAATATGCTCAAAAATAAGCTGCAAGAGAGACTTCCATTTCCGGTCGGAGTGTAGTTTCTGCATCATATGTTATCACGGTATGAAGTACTGTAAGCATTCGTTACATCGCAGACTATAATAGGAATTATGCAGGCAAGAACGTATCTATGCATAATCTAAACGGAGTTCTGAAGCGCACAATATGCCTCTGGCGTCTTTATCAGCCGCTATTATATGGGATCTAGGGCTTTGAATCAGGCAACTAAAGGCACATGTGCAGTACATTGAAAGAACTGACATTGCATTATAGCATGAACACATTGTACGTAATTCAAGCTGCACTTTTTAGTTTTGCGGAACAGTTATTAACCGTGTGTTACTCCTATATGAAGTAACTTAGTTCCATTATAGCCTAACATAAATTCATGTAGACAACTATTGACTTCTTGCAACATATATCCCCGTCAAATCGTAATCTCTCCATTTAACAGCCGACGATATTCAGTGCACAGTATTTTAAAACTGTTGTCAAGTATAAACATGACAAAGTTGAATCTACTTTAGATACAGTTTTAAGCACGATGGTTTACTAAGCTAGTTTTTTTTTGTCAAGTTTTGCTAATTAAGTACATTTTCGACCCATTACTTTAAGACATATTTAATGTATTTTTTCATTTATTCTTTTTTCAAGTTTTATTTGAAAACAACAATATTATTTGAACATTTTTTTTGCACTTGGTACACTAAATACTGTATGCTGTATTTTATTTTAATGAATGTAATTTTTCTTCAAAAACCAAATTTTATTTGAAAACAAACAAGCCATTTTGAGAAGTCATATTAATGCAAAAATTTATACTGTAAAATATATACAGGTGTTTGAGACATGGTCATCGTTGTTCTTTGAGCAATCTTCGTAGGATCTTGCCTGATGGGCTTTTAGGAATGTCTGAGATAAATTCCACCCTTCTTTTAGATGTTTATAATACGACACCTTCTCTGCCACGTATTTCTTCACGTCCTCTTCTGAAATCTTCTCGATTTTTGGAACAACAAAGGCTTTAGGAATCTCTCCTGACCTTTCATCAGGAATGCCAACAACAGCCGCGTCTTCTATATGGGGATGACTTCTCAAGATCTCCTCAAGTTCCGCGGGGGCTACCTGGAATCCTTTGACTTTGACCAACTCTTTAGTTCTGTCAACAATGTAGAATTTTCCTTGCTCGTCATAATAACCCGTGTCTCCTGGGTGTACCCATCCTTCTCCATCAATAATTTCATCAGTCGCATCAGGACGGTTTAAGCATCCTTTCATGACCTGCGGTCCTCGGATGCAGATTTCACCCACTTCTCGATGTCCCAAAGCAGCTCCAGTTTCGGGATGCAAAATCTTCATCTCTGTGTTAGGGGCAGGTCCTCCCACTGATTCGCAGGTGGTAGCATCCTTTTCCATAAAATTTGAGTGTTTCTGTGTGAACCTTGCAACCTAATTCATTAAATTGACTACATTTCCAGTCTGTTTTCCTGTCTTTTCTGGATAAACACATAAAGCATGGGAAAGGAACTGGTTATCCAACCCCATTATCTTCTGGCTCAGTTACCTCATGAGTGACGCCTTATTGCTTTAACATCTTGTTGTTAAAGACATTTCGCGTATGTAGAGTCTTTGGGTATTTATCAGTTGACTGTGAAATATTCTTCTGATTCTGTTTCTATTGTTAGTTGTTTTAAATGGCTTGTATTCAGTTATTGTTATTCGTTCAATTATAATTATACCAAAAGAAAATTAATTGCTTTAAGTCCATTTGTTTCTGAGATAGGGCCAAAAACGCATCACTAACACAATAAATTATAGTTTCAAAATATGACAATAGACAGTTTTTGTCTCACTGGTTTATGTTTACGGTAAACTGTAAAGTCACATGACCGATGTTTGACGCATGCCAAAAATCCTAATACCACATTATAGTATATACAGTCACGAAGCTCAGTACGTAGTAAATATGCATCCATAGATAGTTGCTAACCACTAGGATCGCTACTATCGCTTCATTACAGACAATGCGAAATAGTACCTGCACAGTCTATTGTTCCTAGTACCCTCATCAAATCAAGCTTCGTGACTGCTAATACGGTGACATGACAATCCCATTCGTTTATTGTGAAGCTTTATCTTGAGCAGAATGGCGCAGGAAAGGCTGTGTTTCAACAATAATACTAATACGTGAAGTAATTGCAACTAATGCCTATGAAAACTTGAATATGTGGAAAGATATTCATGAGAAAACAGTGACTGTTACTGGAAAACTTTCTCCCTGCGAGCCATAAAAGAACATATGGATCTTCTTATGAAACTAAGGCGGAAATCTGACACTGAAAATTTACGAAAGTAAGTATAAATATAAAATATCAAATCAAATTATTTCCTTCATTAAAGATAAAATGTATCTAGAAAGCAAGAAACAAAACAGCTTCACAACAATGCAACAATGGCCTTAACTAACGCATTATGTATACCTGGGCATTTAGTGTAATATCGTTGATGGGCGATCATAAGAGTACAAGTCAATTTTTGGCGAAATTAAGATATGTACAGTTTTGTCATCATCAGCTCGATATCTATGTCTGGTAAAAAGGGTACAAGTCAAAACCTGCTGTAGAGCGCCGCATTCTATGAAGCACATAACAGTATCTTCAAAATCATGTACGATGTTAAACAATTTTTTTACTCTCCTGTAAAATAAGGTTTTTTGACTTGTACTCTTATGATCGCCCATCAAAGATATAATATACAGTGGCTCCCATTAATATTCGGTTTGACTGGCATGTAAGATTAAAATAAATACACTAGTTATTTAAAAAAAATAGTGAAAGTAAAAATGTGCACTATAATAAACTTAAAATTATACTCTCCGTAAAATTACATAGAATTACAACAAAATGAAAAAACATCTTCTCTGTTGCATAATAAAAAATTATAAAAATTATTACATTATTTCTGATAGAACATAGTGCCTCATTAATATTCGGTTTGTTCAATTCAGTATTTTGTTGAACACCCCTTTTGCCTCAAAACAGCCCTCAAACGCCTTGGCATGCTCCTGGATAACTTCGTAGTAAATTGGGGACTAATTTTCCTCCATTCTTCCGTTAATCTCCGTTTCAGTTCTGTCTTGGAAGTGATAGAAATTTGTCTGATATTGCGATTAAGGTTCTTCCACAGAATCTCAATCGGGTTTAAATCCGGTGATTGTGCTGGGGTTCGGACAGTTGTATAGAAGCCATAAATGCACTTTTACAGCTGTGTGTTTAGGATCATTGTCCTGATAGTACTTGAAACTGTCTTTAATCCCTAGCTCTCTTCATTTCATTTTAAATTATTTCTAATAATGTCCAAATACACATGCTGATCCATTCTTTTTCTACGAAAACAAGTTCACCAACTCCACCTGCAGCCATACAATTCCATACCATAACGTTGCCCACACCGTGTTTCATTGTTCGCAACAGATTCTTTTTTTCCGAGATCTTCATTTTTCTTATACCACACGTACTGTTGTCCATCCGACCCGAAGACGTTAAATTTGCTTTCATCAGCAAACATCACAACGTCCCACCAGTTTTCTCTTTGTGGACATGTTCCCTTGCGAACTGAAGCCGCATCCTTTTATTTATTTCATTTATGTAAGGTTTTGTCCTACATACTCTCCCATTAAACCACTCTTTCCTCAAATCTCTTCGAATTATTTCGGCACCTACCTGCTTGCTAAACTTCTCAAGAACACATGCTGCAAGTTTCGTTGCATTTAGTCGAAGATTTTCTTTTATTTTCTTCAGGATGGAATGGTCTTCTCGTTCAGTTAATTTTTTTGGCTGCCCTTTCTGTGGTATGGACTCGATTCTGCCTTCGTTTCTGTCTCTTCCCACTATATCCCCAACTGTATTCTTATTCACACTAATATTTTGGCTATTTTTGTGTATTTTAGCCCCTCTTCGTCATGATAGATCACAAAAGTTGTGTTGTTTCCTTTGCGACCGATTTGACGACCTGTAGACTAATCCAACCTCGCCTGGGTTGTGCACAACGTGTAGACAGAATGATTGCACGTTCGCTACTGAACCCTACAGTGATGTCAACGGAAAACGTGCATTAGATTGAAAGCAAAGAAATCAAAACCGAATATTAAAGAGAGTGAACTTTGATGGTACTTGCCGATTATTTGTTATTACATCGTGAATATTAAACTTTCGATGTAAATTATTTAACGTTATGTACAAAGTGTTTAAATAATGTATTTGCAAGGAAATGCAGGTTCGCTTGAACACAGAACAAAACAACAATAGCAAAATACTGTAAAATCAATCACGAACCGAATATTTATGGGAGCCACTGTATGACATAGAGTTAGTTAAAAGTCCCGCACCACCTAAATAACTTTTGAAGCATACGGTTCAGTGACATGAAACTTGGTATGTGAGGATAACCATATACTAAGAACTCAATAATGGTATTACCGAGTTTTTGTACTTCCGGTTTAACCGGAAGTAACTCCAACCCTCTTATTTTAAATGGAAAACTCAATATATTTCTTTTATTTTTGAATAGTGCTCATTAAGAGCTTTTCAAAAAGTACCCACACTTGATACTTCTGTACAAATTCAGTGTTGCTAAATAAAAATGGAAGTGGTGCAAGATATTCCTAAAGCCTGGTTAAATCATTCCTTAAATGGTTTCTATGATCGAGTGACACATTGTAAAGCAGCCGAGGGCTACCAATTTGAACACATAACTTAGAAGGTGAGCTAGCTTTGTTTTGTTTTTGGTAAGGAAGGAGTATTTTATTATTTTAATATTCGATACACTTTTCCGTTTTCTTGACTAAGCAACACTGAATTTGTACAGAAGTATCGAATGTGGGTACTTTTTGAAAAGCTCTTAATAAGCACTATTCAAAAAAAAATTATATATTGGGTGTTCCATTTAAAATAAGAGAGTTGGAGTTACTTCCAGTTAAACCGGAAGTAGAAAAAACTCGGTAATACCATTATTGAGTTCTTAGCATACGGTTATCCTCACATACCAAGTTTCATATCACTGGACCGTATGCTTCAAAAGTTATTTAGGTGGTGCGTTTATTATTTTAATATTCAATACACTTTTCTGTTTTCTTGACTTAGCAACACTGAATTTGTACAGAAGTGTCGAATGTGGGTACTTTTTGAAAAGCTCTTAATGAGCACTATTCAAAAATAAAAATATGTATATTGGGTGTTCCATTTAAAATAAGAGAGTTGGAGTTACTTCCGGTTAAACCGGAAGCAGAAAAAACTCGGTAATACCATTATTGAGTTCTTAGTACCTATGTGGTTATCCTCACATACCAAGTTTCATGTCACTGAACCGTATGCTTCAAAAGTCATTTAGGTGGTGCGGGACTTTTAACTAACCCTGTATAAAAACATGGATAATTATTAGGAATGGTAGATTTTCGCAATCACGATGTAATAAATGCTGCCAAAGTAAGTAATTTTATGTTTAAAAGTATGCTAAGCATATTAGTATACTTTTTAAATTCGCGTTATGAAACTGAATACAAAATGCGAAGTGTGTTTCTTCCATTTTCCTTGTCTTCATCGTGTTCAGTGACAGATGGCTGGGCGAAACCTATTTTTATGGCAAAGTCCGCTATTGTACTTAAAGTATTCGTTCTCTTAACATTATAGTTTGCAATAACAAGAAACATGTTATGGCAAAAACACACTGTTATCTTCTTCGACATCATATTGTCCTCAATACTGTAGGTTTATTCCAGAGCATAATATTTCGATATGTGTTCTATTTTATTTTGTCACAGAGTTACAGCACCGAATCTAGCCTAGCTGCATCTCCTTTCTCCATGATTGCGTCCGAATCCCAGGCAGGGCGTCCCTCTAGTAATTATGCCTGGAACTTTATCTGCATTTGCACTGGGCAGAGCGCGATGGGCGATCACGGGCAACACAACACTTGTCACATGGGATTTGAATTCTTCTGTTCCTTGTCAGTGCGTTTACCAGTTTCATAGAATTCTATAAAAATCATGATGTGCAGCGACGAATAAAATGACAAGGGTTAATACATCATTTCAAACCATACAGCCAGAAAGCATAGAATTTGTTGGCAGTTTTCAGATATTGGGAAGCTCGTTGCGTCGGTTTATCACGTCAAATATTCACATTAAAATTTCGACATATAGGCTGATTCACGAGGATTTACCGTCACTTACGGAGCTTATTTACAAAGACATTCTGAGGAAAAAAATGTCATAAATACTCACTAGATACATTTTCTAAGGAATATCTTTGGGACTAGAGACATAAAAAACATTTTAAAGATTTGGAAAAATAGCCATTTGAATAATTTAGCAGTCGGAAGAGTACCTTTGGCAAAATTGGCTTGGTAAAAAGGGTCTTAAAAAAACGGATTGGATAAATGGCCATTGGGATATATTGCGAAAACTAGATTGCAGTAGCGGCCGGTGATCGAAATCCTCGGTGAGGCCAGATGCAACTAGTTTAAGTACCTCCGATAGGAAATGTTTATTTATGATATTAATTATTATTGTTGTTATATTATTAATATCATTATTATTGTATTATTGGTATATTATTATTACTATTAATGAAAAATAATTATTTCACTCACCAAATAAGCTATTATGCTGCGAGTTTCAGAGATAGTTTCAGTGTGATGAAGCAACCCATATTATGTGTTGAAATTTCCCTTTCTCCTCTTTTTATTTTTTTCCCTTGACAGCAACAAACAAGGCCAACACAGAAGTTTATTTTGCACCACATTACCACCTAACCATTTATGTTGCCCATACCAGGATGCAATAGAAACTCGCGTTTTAAGATTATCTGTCAGAAAAATTCTCAGTGATGTCGTAGGTATCTCTGTAGGCTCTCTACTTAAAACTTCCTTTCTTTCAATATTATTTCTTCTCGAAAAGGACACTCTAACAATGAATTAGCTGCACCAGCATTATTTCTCGCATTTGTTTCTGTTTATATTTTGCCGAAATACATAACACCATTGGCCCAGATTCACTACTGTACTACGAAGTACAATAGTACAACACCCTCGCTTAAGTCATAAACTAAGACATAAGGAGAGAGAATAGTGTGAGTCTCTTCCTGTCAAAGAGCTGGAATTTTTATGTTATTTATGACCTATTTAGCTATAATCTTTTCGCTGTAAGAAAAATCCTAATATAAACAATAGCACGTGACTGAAGTGAGGCTTCATTGGCCGCTGTTTGGCGCCATAGATTCTCAGTACGTGTTCCCGCCTACTGTTGTACATTCTGTTTCATGTTAAACATTTCCCTTTACTCGTCAAGTAGGCCTAACCTCACTACTATGCATTCATTTGTTTAGGAATCATTTCTTTATAATTACTACAATTAAATTATTTTTAAGTCTTATGTCTTCACAATGGACAGTTGAGGATACAGAAGCCATACCTCCGTACCACGTGCTTACGTGAACAACTACGAGCTCAAGTGCTGACAGCTTGTTACAAGAAGAGACTACCTCGGTATTACTGTTGGTATTCATCCGCGTTCATAGCACATAACAAAATATAAAAGTAGCTTTTCTTTTACATAGCGTGTTACACATGAGTGAAGTTAAATGTTTCATCGTATTTAACAACTAGAATTCAATTTTTTATTTTCAAATAATACAAGATTGTGATTTCCAAATACGAACTATATTTTCCTGCGTCGTGTGAGTGTTTCGACTGGGAGCCAAACACGGGTATGACAGCAACGTGCTTATGTTTACATTAGGATTTTTCTTACAGCGAAAACAGTATAGACAAGTCACCATTGCTATTCCCACCCCACTCCACCCTTGAGGCCGGCCCTTGGATGGGAGAGTGAAACCTGACCAGGCCACGTGGCCAGCCGAATTGTGCCTCATTTACAACGTTTTAAGCGCAAACTCAAAAGCCCGCGAAGGCATACGAAATGCAGAAACCAGATCCGGCACGAGCGATCCTGGCCTCAGGAACAAATTTTACTGCAAAACAAGCCTATCTACATCACAAAGTTTTCAAATGCTTCTACAGCGATATAGGCTACATTCAAATAACTAATACATTATATAAAAACACAAAATTTGATTTCAGTTAAACCAAGTGACTGAGGCCCGGCCTCACTTGCCTCAGTCAATCAACCGCAACTGCTAGATCGGGAAAAGTGTTCGCGGACTATGCGAACTTTCTTCTTGTTGCTGGAAATTGTGGTAATAAACTTTTTCCCGATTTTTCGTACTAAATACAGGGCCGTTAAGATGGACCGCACTTTCGATATGCAGACCCTCCGCTTTAAAAACCCCAAATGTTTTAATGCCGGGAATCTCGTCGTATTGATCGTGTCTCAAAAACATTCCGTGTTTTGCACCTGGCGCTGACAATTCCATTCGCTCTGCCCTTTTCACAACACAATTTCTACCCCAGAGGAAAGAAACTTCGATGCACTCTTTTATTTTGCTTCCCTTTAGTGTTTCGCAAGGTACACAGCGTCTCCTCGCCCAGAGCATCACGTACGCCGCTTCCATGTTTCCGCGTCTGAAAGTTTTAGATAACATTAAAAGTTCCTTTGTCCACATCTCACTTCGGTTGTGCCTTTCAGAATTTCAATGTTTTATCTGGAAGGTAATAAGTTTCACTCCTTTTACTTTATGTAAGATATTTTGAATATTGCATAAAGACAAAGGTTTAGAGAAAGGAGGATTTTCACTGCTTCAGTTCCGAACATGGAATATTAGCGACGAAGAAATTCTAAAGGTTTAATGTTCGTGTACATAAACAAGACATTTATGCACATTGATAGATGAAAGAATTGAAAAAAGAGCATTATTATAAAAACTGGAAAGTAAAATGCATCATAATCTGAGTGTATTCTCACATATTAGAAATCATCAGCAAATATTTTTAATTAATCTAGTTTTCTGAACGTACTATAAAAAGAATATTTCTGCATTAGTTTGTTAGTTGATTGATTGATTAGTTGATCTATCGATTGTTTGCTTGACGGGGTGATTTGGTTGCTTGACTAATGGTTTAGGTCGTTGACTGAGTGATGGATTAGTTGAATGGTCGAATGTTTGACTAATTGGTAAAGTGATTGAATGTTTGAATTGTTGACTGATTGGTAAACTGGCTGAATATTTTAATGGTTGAATTATATTGCTACACTGGCTGAATGCTTGAATGTTTCATTGATCGGTAGACTGGTTATCTAGTTGGTTGATTATTTCATTGATTGACTGGGTGATTGGCTTATTGATTAAATGATTGGTTGGTTCTTTCATTGATTGTTTATGTTGTACGTTGACTGATATTTTGGTAGATGCCTGGTTGTTTTGCGATAAGTTTGTTAGTATGTTGGTCGGTTGATTGGTAAAAGTTTAGTAGGTTTGTTGGTCGGTTAATTGGATGAATGGTGAATCGAATATATCAATTGAGGGGCTTAGAACAAAAAGCAGGTAAGTGACATTAAAAAACATGAGGTAAGTGCGTGTTGTGATAGCCCAAAAGGATGTTTCTTTGGGATAAAATCAGGTAAGAGATCACACTGTGCAGTGCTGCTATATGGGCATCATTTCACCAAACTAGTGTATAATATTTCATTGCATGTAGAACTTTAACTGCAATTTCCTCAAAACTAGGTTTCCGTCACTTACCTGCTTTTTGTTCTAAGCCCCTCAATTAAACGATGAAAGAGTAATGGAACGGAGAAAAATTCTCTCCGGCGCCCTCAATTAAAGCTATAAATTTAATGTCTCTACAGGATAGGCTTGAGGCTTTGAATATATGTACAGAACATCTTGATTATGGCTATAAATATATCTACAGCACATATTTATTGAGGTTATAAGATATAATCAAGACATTGTGGTATACATATTGTGGATAAATAAAACTTTGAAACTCATAATTCAGAAGTAATGTGAAAAATACTACAAATGCTGCTGCTATTTTTTTATGTGATGGATACCTGTAAAACCGATCGGGTTTGTGGCATAAGGTTTAGTTACGATTTTTACCATTGGCTTTAACATTCCCTTATAAATTTCAATAGTTTCTCGAACATATACATTGAATTGGAGGCCTATGTTACTGTACGTTATTTAGATTTTGTAACAATTACAAGCCAGTGTTATAGACTTTATGAGGTAAAGACAAGTACAGAAAGTTGATGCTTATAATAAAATCGTATATAATTCTTCATTTTTCTATATAGGCTACACTTTTAACACATATATCACTCATGTGCTATCTGGTAGGATAGAAGAGAAGGCATTATGGCCTTAATCCTGCCAGATTGAATAAATAAATTAAATTTTCAACTTCTTTACTGTGTTCATATTTAGGATTTATCTTTCGTGTCTAGTTTCGAAGTCTTGTGCATCATTATCCAAATCAGCGTATATTTATTTATTTATTTATTTATTTATTTATTTATTTAATAACACATATATATAAACGTTACATTAAAATACCCCGAAAGAGAAAAGCTCGTGTTCGGGGACAGTTCCATTACATAGATATACATAATTTATAGACAAAATACTTACGAAAAAAGGTCACATAAAGATGATGATAAATTTAGTAAATAATAACAATAGTAATAAATGAGTGAAAAAAGAGACGATGTTGAGATCGGTGGATTAATATTAAATTATTTCTAGTATAATTAGTGCAGGTCATGTTGATATAGTAACCAAGCTAAGTTAGAAAAAATACACTTAGGATAGAAATAAACTTGTTTTACAATACATGGTACATAATATAAATATATGGAAGTCTGTCATATAAATTTTTTAATTCGGGATGTGAAAATTTCATTGTTTAAAGTAGTCAATTCTGGATGAAATTGTATTATGGAATTATATAGACGTGGCCCATAATTTGTACTGCGTAGTAAAGCAGCAGATGTGAAACATTTAGGTTCAACTAATTTAAGAATTTCATTTCGTCTTGTATTATGACCATGTGGCTGAGCTACAAATTTCATTCTATTTTTATGATAGAATTTCATTAAAAATCTATGTTTTGTAGGAAATTAGATATTCAAGTGACAATAATCATGGAGCAGTAAGTATACTCGATTTGTTGAGGATTTTAAGGGTAGTGTAGATTAAATTTCGCTTTCTCTTGAAGTCTGGCAACTTGAAAGATTCTCCGTTGATATGAAGCTAACTTTGAGTTCCGTGTGCATGTTTTAAAAATAGGATATTTTTTGTTCATATTCTAATATAATCTTCACATGAACATCAGCTCGTATGTAGAGCCTTATACATATCCTTTTCTTTGAACCAAGCCGGGTCTCTGCTGCATAGTACATCGGGAATGAGATTGCAAGTTCATATTTTTTTCCGGAATCGAGAGGGAAAGGAATGGAGGTATTAAATTTTCAGAATTCTATATCCATACATTACAAGGACAGTCTTGGTTTAGAGCCTGACATATCGCTTCTTTGATTATTCAACGACGTTACATGAGTAGTCGTCGACTGCCGTGCCGAAAGCGCAACAAACTTAACAATTTGTTAAGAATTTTGTAGTTTTATTATGGATACTTTTAGAAGTTTTGCCGTTACGTAGGTAGAACATATTTTCAATGCTTTATTGCACTGTTAATTTTTGGTATTTTACAGTGGGAGACAGTGTTGCCAACTCAGTATTTCATTTATCGCTGCACTAGTTTAAACAAAAATCGCTAAACTGTAGTTAAAAAAACTCCAGATTTTTCTTAACACATCATTTCCAAATTTGAAATACAAATTATATAGTTTAGGAACTGGAGAATTTTTGGTTTCAAATTTAAAAAAAATATATAATATTTATGCTCGACCATGCCGAAATGTAGTAATTATACACCTGGTAGCAGACCTTTAAAACATGTCATTAAAGTACACCTACTAATTAAAGGTCAGGTCTTTTAGCCAATGACGACTCAGGTTACAACTGTTCAGCCAATGACAGGTCAGCTTTCTGCCGTTATAAAACCGCAAGTATCGATTATTCTCGGATATGCAATCGAAAGAGAATTAGCGAAAAGTCACGGAGGCTGGAAATCCAATACTGTCGCAGAAGGTTATGTTCTGTTACTATAATAATTAGCGTTAATTGTAAATAATATTAAAATAAATTCAATTTGTCATCTCGTTTTTCAATGTCTAATTTAATGTCAATGTTATCTCTGTAGGTTCTTATGGCCTAGCAAGGTCAATGTGGACATCTGTTCCTCGGAAATAATCAATACTTTCGGATCTGCGCACATCTCACAACATACGGGACATTGCTAAAAAATTAATAATATCAAGTTAGAAATATGGTCGAGCATAAAAAGTCGTATGAAACTTGCCTATAATGGTAATTAAGAAGCTCGTTTCATAAATATCCATACTCACTTCTTAATTACCTTCATTATAGGCTCGTTGCATAATGTACTATTATAATACTCTGTATATTGAAATAACACTCACCTCTGCTCAGAAGCTTGTTGTTAATGGCAATATTATGTTGTCGAACAGTAGAAGAACACTCGCTATTCTTTTTATGCTCGACCATCCCGAAATGTAGTAATTATACACCTGGTAGCAGCCCTTTAATGCACCTCATTAAAGTACACCTATTCATTAAAGTTCAGGTGTCCCACCAATCAGAAAACACCATTGTAGCAATATGAAAGCGCAAATATCGATTATTCTCGGATATGCAATCGAAAGACAACTAACGAAACGTCACGGAGGCTGGAAATCCAATACTGTCGCAGAAGGTTATGTTCTGTTACTATAATAATTAGCGTTAATTGTAAATAATATTCAAATAAATTCAATTTGTCATCTCGTTTTTCAATGTCTAAATCAATTTCAAGGTTATATCAAGATTAATGTTTATTTTACTCTCTAGATTATATCAAGGTCAATGTCGACATTTGTTTCTCGGAAAAAATCAATACTTTCGCGTCTGCGCACATCTCACAATTTACGAGATATTGTACAAGGTCAGTTCCGCTCCCCAGTCACATAAGAATAACATGAATACTTAGGAACAATTTCAAGTTAGAAATATGGTCGAGCATAAAAAGTCGTATAAAACTTGCCTATAATAATAATTAAGACGGTCGTATGAAAATTATGAAACTTACTACCATTATACGCTCGTTGCATAATGTACTATTGTGTACCTATAATTATCAGCATGGGCAATTAAATCTGAATATTTTGTATTTAATATCACCTTACATCATTTACACCGAGCTTTCGAACTATCACCGGTAATTTGTTCCATCCAATCTTTCAACACATTATGTTTTTTTTTCTTCACACATCTCTAAACTTTTGTACGTATGTAGTTTTACGCGGCATATTTCTTCAAAATTGAATGAAGTAGATCAAGAATATACTGGACACTTCGGAAATAATCACATTCACTATCACACCAGTCGGTTCGAAATCTGATTTCACACTGAGCTGGAGACGTGCCTCCCAACAATGAGTCTGGTTTTGAGTTTTAAGTATGTCTGTGTTACATAAACTAGGTATAATGCGGAGTGATAAATTAAATAATACATCATATACCATAAATGAAAATAATAATTCAGTTCATTAACTATTCTTTATGATTAAATACATCAATTCATTTATAAAAACAATGCATACTTTTGATTAAGTGGTTAACGAATGTGGAATATCTTATTTGTACAACAACAATGGATTAGGCAGGAAATGGACGTAGTTGCACCAAATCGAGTTCACATAAAACATTGATATTTTATACTCGTACAATCAAAAAGTGTGTTAATACCATGCTAAACTCTGGTTTATGATTAACTAACATTGTTCGCAAGTATATATAAAAAAATCATAACATCTTTACAGAAGAAAAACTTAAAAATATCATATCTCTCTGCCTGGAATCATAAAAAAACGCCAAATAAATAGCTAGCCGCTCACGATAAAGTTTTGTAGCTGACCATAATTCTAAAAACACCAGATTTAGCTACAAAACCGTTGACTTGGCAACACAGGTGGGAGAAACAGTATTTTCGTATTATTAAGGCCCATGTGATAATAGTACATTATGCAACGAGCCTATGATGGCAGTAATTAAGACGCGAGTATGTTTATGAAACGAGCGCAAGCAAGTTTCATAATTTTCATACGAGCGTGTTAATTACCATTATAGTCAAGTTTCATACGAATTTTTATGCTCGACCATATTTCTAGCCTAACTTCAAATTATTCATAAGTATTCATGTTATTCTTATCTGAGTGAGGAGCGGAACTGACCTTGTGCAATACCTCGTAAACTGTGAGATGTGAGCAGACGCGAAAGTATTGATTTTTTCCGAGAAACAAATGTCGACATTGACCTTGATATAATCTAGAGAGTAAAATAAACATTAATCTTGATATAACCTTGAAATTTAATTAGACATTGAAAAACGAGATGACAAATCGAATTTATTTGAATATTATTTAGAAATAACGCTAATTATTATAGTAACAGAACATAACCTTCTGCGACAGTATTGGATTTCCAGCCTCCGTGACATTTCGCTAGTTGTTTTTCGATTGCATATCCGAGAATAATCGATACTTGCGCTTTCATATTGCTACAATGGTGTTTTCTGATTGGTGGAACACCTGAACTTTAATGAATAGGTGTACTTTAATGAGGTCCATTAAAGGGCTGCTACCAGGTGTATAATTACTACATTTCGGCATGGTCGAGCATAACATCTTTACAGAAGAAAAACTTAAAAATATCATATCTCTCTGCCTGGAATCATAAAAAAAACGCCAAATAAATAGCTAGCCGCTGACGGTAAAATTTTGTAGCTCACCTAAAAACACCAGATTTAGCTACAAAATCGCTGACTTGGCAAAACTGGTGGGAGAAACAGTATTTTCGTATTATTAAGGCCCATGTGATAAAATAAGTTTTGTCAATTTTCTTGTGTAGATCTGTAATGGAATTCAGGAATAATCAATACGCGAATAATAGATTAAGTAAAACAAGCCAGTTTTATGTATTTACCGCAAAATCGGACTGACATAGCTGCGGGTGTTACATCAATTGTCGTATTTCATTGGAAATAAACCTTACAAATTGTACCCTTAAATTTATAAATTTGTAGGATTTATGTACAGTAAACGCTTCCTTTAACATCTGGCTAATAGCCTGTCTGTCTCAGGACGGTGAATAATCCTCATTTCCTTATCTGAGTTCGCCAGTCTCAGTAGGCGGTATATTCATTTTGATCCATGTGCAATAGTGGACCAAGTTCTGGAAATAAATTAAAATTACATCACATATAGTCCAAAAGCTTATTATATTCATTTGAAAACTTCGTGTAGAGTGATTTTACTTTGTAGAGTGTTGTTTTATTTGACATCATGATTAATTTATTTTTATCTAAATTTATTTTGTTAATAGACATGTCAGTTCAGAACTGAAAGAGTCTGGCACTCGTTTGTAATACCAAAATATTTACAGTTACTATAAATACATGCAGACAGAAGAAACTGAAAAACTGGTGAATTAATCAGAGAATGCACGAAGAATAATTGAATATAGAATATAGAAAAAGCATTGAAAAGAGAATAATTAACGAGAAAATACATAGAGAAAAGCTAATACACTCGACAAATTTATACAGGAAAGTAACTCAAACGAGAAATTCATGTATTGAAATTGTAAAATGTATTAGGACAAAATAGGCTGTATAGAAAAAAATAATAATAATAATAATAATAATAATATTAATAATGATAATAATAATTAGATGACGTGGATATGTTACGAGAAAATCCACAAATTATTAAGGAAAACACGGAAATTCTACTTGACGCAAGTAAAGAGATAGGTTTGAAAGTAAATGCCGAAAAGAAAAAGTATATGATTATGTCCCATGACCAAAATATTGTACGAAATGGAAATATAAAAATTGGAAATTTATCCTTTGAAGAGGAGGAAAAATTCATATATCTTGGAGCAACGGTAACAAATGAAGAGTCCATTGCAAGAATGATGGATGTCACTTTTTTGTCGCAAATGAACCAAGACTGGCAATGCATAGCTTAAGGCATATAGAATGTACATAGAGAGTTACATGGCATTAACACTGATAGTCATTGTCCAGTAGTGATCGGAAAATCACAGTTAAGCTTTGAGCGCTAAGCATTTCAAACTTTCAATCGCTTCTCCTGCAAAATGTATTCCAAATGACATCCAACATTCTTGCAGTGGACTCTTCAAATATAAATGACTCTCGGGAGGAAAATAAAGGCAGAATAAACACGGAAAATGTCTTTATTATTCGGTTGAGAAGTTTTGTCACCCAGTCTGCTTTCAAAGAAGCTGAAAGTTAGAATTTGTAAAACAGTTATACTACCGGTTGCTCTCTGTGGTTGTGAAACTTGGATTCTCACTTTGAGAGAGGAACAGAGGTTAAGGGTGTTTGAGAATAAGGTGCTTAAGAAAATATTTGGGCTAAGAGGGATGAAGTTACAGGACAATAGAGAAAGTTACACAACGCAGAACTGCACACATTGTATTCGGAACATTAAATCGAGAGGTTTGTGATGGGCAGGGCATGTAGCACATATAGCACGTATGGGTGAATCCAGAAATGCATATAGAGTGTTAGTTGGGAGCGCGGAGGGAAAAATATCTTTGAGGAGGCCGAGACGTAGATGGGAGGCAATATTAAAATGGATTTGAGGGAGGTGGGATATAATTATAGGGATCAGATTAATCTTGCTCAGGATAGGGACCGATGGCGGGCTTATGTGAGGGTGGCAATGAACCTCCGGGTAGAAATAATAATAACAGAATTGGTAATAATCATGATTTAAATATTTTTTCTGTAACAATAACCATTAAACGTTGAGAAACTTGAAACAGCTATTATTTTTAACAAGAATTGTTGGAAAAATATTTCCTAAATTCTATTCTTAAAAAGGTTTGACTACTTTCATTTCTGTATATTACTTATTCTCCAATTACACTATTAGACTTATACATTCAACCAGAGCTAATAGCTCTGACAATCCATGATCCGCCACAGCTTCGACCTCGGCTCTGACTTTTTCTTTGGGCCTCTTCTCCGAGAGGAAAAGCGTGCTGAGACGTCACAACTCGACCAGTTGGTAATGACTGAGTAGGCCTATATTTTCCTCTCGCATATTGTTGGAAATTAGTAGATTAATATGATATAATATTAAAATATATCTTGTCTGACAACATGAAGTTCATTGCTTTGACTAAAAAGTTTACGATTCACGAGACCAAACCTAAAAATGTATTTTGTTTGATCGCGTGAAATGATTACTACAAACTCCGAAAACCGAGAGTCACTTTGATATTTATGCTTAAGAATACTTACTTACTGATAATAATTTTGCTATTCTAGTTACAATTGCTTCTCCGACCGAATTTTCTATCGATCACCCAAGTGCATGTACCAAACCATATGTTATATTCATTTACATTTATCTGACTATAATCTTCAATTGTAACCACAACGTAACGCAACATATAACACAACTGTTATGTATTAATACAGGGACATCATTTTATTTTTACTTCAATTTTTATTGTACCTGAGTTTTTCAATGTACTTCAGTCCCAACCCCTCTACTAATGAAGTTCTAACTCTCGTCCACACAGAACCAAATAGTAAGCAGTACTGAGTTACTGAGTATAGTACGTTCCAGAAATATGTTCGCGTTTTCCAGTGACGAAAGAGCTTTCAATATTGAATCATATTTTCGCACAGGTACTGTCCGTTTGCCTACGTCGCATCCCGATTTCCCCCACCTGCTTCTGCTCGCCCCTCTGTAAAAGCTGGGTGTCTTAGCTCTTTTCTGAAAACATTAATTTCTGCTAGGAATTGGACGTTTACGTAATATTATACAACTGTTTAAAATAAATAAAAGGGCCTCGTTAATTGTCACGTGATTTTCCCCTTTTCTACGATCCTGCGGCATAACCACTTGGACGGAAAGTAGATAGCATGTCTGAGTAATTTTATCTGTGCCGGTCAGGCAGAAGTGAAGATTGAATTTACAGTACGTAAGGTACTCTTTTATAGAGTAGGTACAGAATTATTTCAACATGAGTTACTAGTACGAAGGACGAAACTGGCAATTAGAATTACATGCAATAGTCTATAGTGCGATAATATGCACAAAAGAACTGAAGCCTGTATCGAAATGAACGGCCACCATTTTCAAAAATGTGTTTAAATATCCATATTATGATTATTTTTCAATTTAACTTCATTCTCTATATTGCACGCTAATGTGCTGTAGACAGTATAATATACACTGCATAATGAATACGTTCGCATGGGTAACTCAGTTCGTGAGTAAAAACACTTATTCTTAGTACAGTACTGTATTTTGATTAAACAAAAACCTAATGAAAATTATCGAACTCAAAATCGCGATATTTCCTACTTTGCGTGAATGGATGAACTACTTTTCTTCCCTCCTATACCTAGTAGAGTGATTTGTTTGTGTTTTACGCCAGTATCATCGAACTACAGTCGTGGAAGGGGTAGCAAACTGTGTTTCCGGTTCTCTAAAGATATAGCAAGGTTAATATTAAAAATGTTAGTAAAAATAAATTGATGTCCCGGTATAATACTGGCATTATTTAATTATTAGTATGTTCGAATTTCATTAACTTCCAGTAATCGGCTCAGAAATCTAGAACAATTTGAATTTTCAGAATTTGCACTGCCGACAACAGCTGTTCTTGCTGCCAACATAACAGAAAATCACTACCAGTTGTAGTATTTCTCAGTATCGAAATTCGAAACGAAGTTGGCAAAAGAAAATTCAACCTTCAAACTAGAAAATCACCATAATACACTATCATATGTAGTAATGGGGGGAAAATGGTTAGGTTTCACCCTTAGGGTATTAAGTAAGCTGATCGGGACTATAGATGCACGTGCTTCGTCCAGTTGAAAATTTCAGTAATATTTAATCTTGTAGTCTTCTGGGAAAAAGAATTATCCAGATGTCATTGAATAACTTTAATTAAATTTCATCTCTTTATTTTACATGAATCATTTTAACGACGCTAGTTCGACTACTTGGTTATATATCGTAGATAAAATTGGTGCCAATGAGATGCTAATTTACATTTGAATTGAATACATATGAATAGATACCCGAAATGAGCATATGCTCGTGCTCGGGTATAGTCCAGTAGTCTACATAAATTTTACAAGGTTCAAATAATAATGCGGATGATATAAATAATAGTAACAATAATAATAATAATAATAATAATAATAATAATAATAATAATAGAATAATAGTGACAGAAATGATACAAAGATTGTAATACAAAATAATTAATTAATAATAAAAATAATAATAATAATAATAATAATAATAATAATAATAATGATAAAACAAAAATATTTACAATAATAAAATAAATACTAAGACGGATAAAATAAAATATAAAACCACTAGCGAGAGTTAACACAACTTAAATAAGCATATAATAACCGGAAAAAATGACAAACTCGAAAATCAACAGAAAAGTTCGTTGTATCGCAGACGACAGCAACCGCCGTTTTGACATTGTGTTGTGCATTAATGGTAGTAGGGGGGAGCTGAAAGTCTACGTAACTTCCGTTCTCTTCGAATCTTCTCATTCAATCATGGGAAGTTAATGCTGCAAAAACAAAATGTGTACGAGTCAAACTGTTCATTATTACCAGGATAAATACAAATAATACTGAAATATATTAATCAATTAATCAAATTGACCAGATGGGATCGAGGGATTAACTGACATTTGTCTTACAGTTGGGGAAAACGTCGAAAAAAACTCAATCATGTCATGTGATCGCACGTTCGAGTGCACGTAATTGTAAGAGTGCTGCTCGTTAATATTTTATTATTTGGCAGGCCTGTTTTTATCTTATTTATTCATATTTCTTATCTAAATAAATGCGTTCAATTTTTCTCAGCTTGCCTGATAATTCTGTACTTACGAATAGTCGACTTCTTATTTTGTAGTGTTTGCTATAAAACAGACTGCCTTCCATGTAACCCGTAATATGAATGTGTGGTATCTGAGGCATTATGTTGTGATGATGGAACATAGCGATTTGCCGAATAATCCAGCTTCTGGCAGTCTCTGCATTTACATAACGCCATCCATTATGACCCTACTCATCACACTCACAATTATGCCGAGGCATGTGCCGCCATCTTGCGAAGTAAATCTCACAGAGAAGGTCGTTTGTGTCCCTCGGGTGTCGCATTAACAAATCACAACTTTCAGCAATGTTTTCCTTATTTTTTCTCTCTCATTACGCCCGTTTTTATTCTTCTTTATTTACAGTTTTTCATTTGTTTAAAATCTGTCGGAAATTCCTCAGGAAATTAAATAGCATGGTTGACGTTTCAGATCACCCCAACGTATTCAAGCAGTCTTGTAGCCCTTTCCTATATCGCGTGTTAATTAAGTATGGAATATTGCTAATAACTCTTTATATATTCGTTTTATGAAAAAATACCAAAACAAAAGTTGTTGGAGATATCTAACTAAAACTTATGGCTGTGGTCTCACAAAAGTATTGATTCATGTAGCCTACAGTAGTGGCAAAAAAAAAAAAAAAAAAAAAAAAAAAAAAAAAAAAACCGGACCGACCCTTGTAGCTGATTTCAGAGCCTTGTTCACAGTGCCAGCAAAATATACTGGTAACTAAGACTTTCGTGGTTCAAATCCTGCCTGGGAAGGAAAATTTTTGTTCCTTATTCAAATTTATTCCGAATACTTTTCGATTGCAGCGATATTTTACTACTTAATTAACTTATTATTTCCAGAACATGAATTTTACCAGCTTATTTTCTAATGGCTTTCGAAATGGGCTACGTCAGCAGTCGAAACTACAACAATTTCAATAGATTACTCGCTATCTTGTGAATGCGGGCGTGGCATGCGCAGTGGCTCATTTCGGGGACTTTGATTATTCCGTCAGTCCGGTTTTTTTTAATGGCACCCTATATTAAATTTTTACATATATGAAATCTCCATTCAATTTCAAATACAAATAGAACTTTGACCCAGCATAAATTATATAGTTCTTTCAAATGTTTTGATAATGTAACACAAAATAAATGTTTGTATTTATATGGAATAGGCCATGAAATAAACAAAACAATAACATAACTGTTTCAAAAAATGTTTAAAATTATAACAAATGTTCAAAATGAAAACCATTAACGGCCAAACAATGTCCTAGACCAGCGTTTCTCAATCTATGTTCCGCGGACCATCTGTAGTCCTCGAGGTCTGCCATTGCGTTCCTCCAAAAAAGACACAAGAAAAAATAAAATTTAAACGAATTGCGTATCACACTATAGCTGAAAATCTCAGAGTTTGTAAATGACACATGGCAATCGCCTTTCACTTTTTCTCCCAGTACTCACATTTTATAAACTTTATTTACTCTACCCATCTATTGACTTTCCACTCTAAGCAACAAAAGAGGGATTTAAAGCACTATGAACGTGGTGTTTCTCGCTATCTTTTCCCTGCACATCTGGCGCAGCGCCTGTAACCCAGCCAGGGACCACCCGAATTCATAACAGGACCAAAGTACCGAACCTTTCCATGCATTTATGACTTTCTTAATAGTTTTGCGGACACCCAGTCTGTACATTGAAATGGTCACGTACTGTACGCCGTACACAAATAATAGAACATGCAAAATTGCATCTTTACTTGTTGAAAATCGGGCATGTTTCTGCATTAATTTTTTTTTATTTCTGTTTTTACAGATGACGAAATAAGAAATTTTCTTCTATTAACATTAACTTAGTTAATAGTATAAAATTAATTGAATTAAATTAATTGTAATTAATTATTTCTACATTAAAATGTAAATATACTGGTATTAAAATATGCTACATAAATGATAAATTTGCTTTCGAAGGGAACAAGAGTAAGGTAGTCCGCGGAACTGTTCTGATTTTAAAAAGTGGTCCCCACTTCAGAAAAGTTTGAGAAACGCTGTCCCAGACTATCACGAAAGCAGTCCGTTGACTTCCTCACAGTTTCAGGAGTGATCAGTTCCATCTCATTACTAGTCTTTAATAATTTCAGGTCTTCAGTACTGTTCCGTTTATCACGATACACCCTGGACTTTAAGTAACCACTTGATGAACAGTTTTAAACTCAGGAATGAAAAGGAGTCATTGTTGATTTGTTATTGTTATGGAGCGGGAAAGGAACTGGCCATCCTACACCATTATCTCCTGGTTTAGTTGCCTCATAAGTGGTGTCTCCTTAGTATCACTTGCGAGGTTCAGATCTGTCTTCGGATAGTTAACTAAACAACAATAAATATCTTGGAATTTAGGCTTTCACGGCAGGCGTTATATGGAACGATGCTATCCGGGCTAAAGGGCCGTGGTCTGTTGGCGCTGTTGCTACCATACGTTTCGTCCGCTGCGAGCCACGATCCATCCCGACCTTAAATACCACTAAGCAGCCAGCCACAGTTCCAGTCGTTACCGGCACGCTAAGGAGATCTTTGTGCCACACCACTGACGATGTTTGCCGGAGCAGTAGACGAAACGTATGGTAGCAACAGCGCCAACAGACCACGGCCCTTTAGCCCGGATAACATGTGCCAAACAATACGGTCAGCGCGTCTGGCTGCGAAATCAGGTGGCCCGGGTTCGAATCCCGGTCGGGGCAAGTTATCTGGTTGAGGTTTTTTCCGGGGTTTTCCCTCAACCCAATACGAGCAAATGCTGGGTAACTTTCGGTGCTGGACCCCGAACTCATTTCACCGGCATTATCACCTTCATATCATTCAGACGCTAAATAACCTAGATGTTGATACAGCGTCGTAAAATAACCCAATAAAATATTTTAAAAAATGTAAAAAAAAAACAAACAATAAATATGTTCATGAATTCAGTATGCCAAATTTTGGAACACATTGTGATTGTTTTAACATTAGAGAAAAGACCGCCTTTATTAACTTTATTAGGAATTTTGGCAGCCCGAAATTCTATCGAAAATTGAAGCATAAAATATTGCAGTTAGCATTCTCCCAGAATCAAAGAACTCTATACAATCAGTATTCCACGGGCTGAACAGACTCCTTATTGACTCTTAAGTAAGCTATATATTTGATGAAGTGTCGTTAAGGAAATGGTCGGAGCCATGTTCCTTTCTTACACATCGTTAAGCACGTACTCTCCATTCCGCATTATCTCTTTACTGAAGTTAAGTTCTTTTCCATCGCAGATATAAAATAAAATAACGAAGAGAGTCTTTGCTCTTGAAATCTGTTCTGAGAGTTCAAGGCACGCCGGGAAAGAAATAGCCTGGAAGTATTAACTAACCTAAAAACATGTTTTTTTCACGTGTAAAATGACTTGTAAAATTGAGAAATTGTTTACATAATATGGGTCAGTTTACTATGGACGATTATTTGCAATAATATTTGCACATATACCGCTAAACCCATGTGTATAGAAGTTAAAATTAATACAGGCCTTCACCAAAACTTATAAGATGTTTTTCCAGCATTTATTGGTAGTCTTGAAGTAGAGCATGAAACTCGTTCATTCATTCATTCATTTATTTTATTCCATAGATCTTACATGAGCAATGAAGCTTTAAGATGTGGAACATGTCAACATTTTACAATATTACAATTACAATTTTTACAAATTTTTATAGTTTTACAATTTAGTAATTTTCTACAATTTTTACAATTTTGTACAATTTTTTTACATTTTTTTACATTTTGGCGAGATGTAGTGAGATGAGATGAGGTCCGAGGATTCGCCAAAATATTATCCGGCATTTGCCTTTTCGGTGGGGGAAACCTCGGAAAAACCCAACCAGGTAATCAAATCAAAGGGGTTGATGCCAAGGACTCGCCATAGACCATCCGGCTTCAGCCCCACGGCTGGGGAAAACCTCCGAAGAAACCAAAGCCCAAAGGGGGATCCAACCCAAGCCCGAACGCAGCTCCGGATCAGCAGCCCAGCGAGTCTGTCGACTGAGCTACATCGATGGCTCTACTAAAAGTATACAATACATAGCCAATCAGATTATTAAATTTACAAACGCAAACGATCATTCATAAGTTGAGCTATATTATAATACAAAACAATTTAATTAAATTTAAGGCATAAACAATTCAACCAGTTGTGATATACAGAAATTGATAATACATATCATGCAAACTACTTCAAATTACAAACACAAACAATTTATCAGTAGAGCTATATAGATTACTATTCAATTTAAAGCATATACAATTCATCGGACAAAACTATACAAATATATACAATACAAAGTAGCATACTTTCATTAAGCTATACAAATTTGTGCAATTAATATCAAGTAGATTAATTCAATTTATAATCATAAACAATTCATCAGTTGAGCTATACATATTACCATTCAATTTACAGTAGGTCTATATACAATTCATCAGTAGAGCTACACAGACTAGTAATCGTTTTAAGAACATATACAATTCATCAGCCAAACTATATAAACATATACAATCAAATTAGTTCAATTTACAAACTTATTTTCGTTAAGCTATACAATTCATATGAAGTAGATTAATTCAATTTATGAGCTTAAACAATTCATCAATTGACCTATACAGTATACTATTCAATTTACAGTACATACAATTCATCAGTTATGCTAAACAAAAATACAATACATAGTAAACAGATTAAGTCAATATAAAAACATATTTTAGTTGAGCTATATAAAATTGTACATGTCATTTAAGTAGAATAATTCAATTCACAAGCATAAACAATTCATCAATTGTGTAGAAGGTATGAGTATGTAGAAATTTGGTTAATTCTTTTCTGAACCTTTTCTCGTTGTTCTTAAAATCTTTAAGATAATTAGGCAGTGCATTGAAGACTGTTATACATGAATAGCGAACTCCTTTTTAAAACAGCTTAGACTAACAGAGGGTAGATGAAGATCTGATTTATGTCTTGTATTAAAATGATGAATGTCTTGATTAGTACTGAATTTATCTTGGTTCTTAATATACAGCATCATTAGGGAAAGAATGTATTCACAAGGTAAAGTCAAGATTTCTAAGTTTCGGAAAATATTTTTACATGAGGTCCTTTTATGCATACCGGCCATTATTCTTATAGCTTGCTTTTGTAAAACAAAAACGTGTTTAGCTTCACACGAGTTACCCCAGAATATTAATCCATATTTCATTACAGAGTGAAAATATGCAAAGTATGACATTTTAAGTAAGTTTATATCACCAATAGTAGATAAGGATCTTAATGCATAACAGGCAGAGCTCAATTTGCGAGTAATACATTCTATATGCGTTTTCCAGTTCAGGTGATTATCCAATTCTAAACCAAGAAAACTCGCTGACAAGGAAGAAAATAAGACATAAATATGTTCATGAATTCAGTAGGCCAAACTTTAGAATACACTGTGATTGTTTTAACATTAGAAAAAATACAGTCTTATTAACTTTATTAGGAATTTGGTAGCCCGAACTTCTATCGAAAATTTCAGCGTAAAATATTGCAGCTAGCATTCTCCCAGAATCAAATAACTCTATACAATCAGTATTCCACGGGCTGAATCGACTCCGTATTGACTCTTAAGTAAGCTATATATTTGATGAAGTGTCGTTAAGGAAATGGTCGGAGCCATGTTCCTTTCTTACACATCGTTAAGCACGTACTCTCCATTCCGCATTATCTCTTTACTGAAGTTAAGTTCTTTTCCATCGGAGGTATAAAATATAATAACGAAGAGAGTCTTTGCTCTTGAAATCTGTTCTGAGAGTTCAAGGCAAACCCTCACGGCACGCCGGGATGGTCTATCTTGCTCTCAAAACGTCGGGGGAGGGACGGCTCCTGGGATATTAAAATACTCCTTGCGTTGAGCGGAAATTTTACGGGAGCAATAAAAAAGCTAATATGAAAGTATATTTTTTATAAAGTTTTTGACGTTATTAAATTTTATGCCAGTGCATTTATCATTTCAGCGCTCTTGTTACATGCCATTGTATTTGTTTCTTTACAGTAAGTCACAAAAACAAGTTCTAAGGAAGACGTCTTCCTGTTCCAAGACTCTCTCCCTACCACACTCTGCAGTAGAGGTACAGTCTGAACCTTACTTCTTAGCTATTGATAATTTCTATTGTGTGTAACTAATTACGTCTTCTCTTGCGCTATGGCTCGTAGACTTTAAATTTTTACTTCTTTTGACTTTACAACAGTGAATTACTTCTTATTCAAGTGAACCTTCAATTATTAATATAGGTGTTCCCCAAGGCACAGTTCTAGGCCCTATTCTGTTTTTAATATATATTAATGACTTATTAAAAATTGACTTACAACAATACAATGGTGTTCACTATTCTTATGCAGATGACACAGTTTAACTTTTTGGTGGAAAAACTTGGTATGATGCATATAATAATTCAAATAATGGACTTAAATTAATAAAAAAAATGGTTTGACATAAATTACCTTCCTATCAACGAAAATAAAACCATAATTATTCCATTCTCATTATCTGAAAAATGTAACAAACCTCCTACATCTATATTAAGTATTAAATTACATAATTCTTATTGTTGTCTTATACAGTGTAAATGTCCCATTATTAAAGAGTCCTCTGAAGTTAAGTATTTAGGCATAATTTTCGATAATCATTTAAAATGGAACCAACACAGTAATTACCTTTGTAATAAATTACGTAAAATAGTATATTGTTTTGTTTTATTGAGGAATTACTTTTCAACAGTTCATTACGCACAATATATTTAACTTTATTTCAATCGGTAATTTTGTATGGAATTATTATTTATTACTGAAGAAAATAATTAAAATGTGTCTTCATAAACCTATTGATTTTCCATCTCAAAATTTGTTTTTAGACTTTAATGTACTTAACGTAAGACAAATTTATTATACTGTAGTAATAAAATTCATACATAAGAATCGAAATAATTTTGGATTGTATTCTCATAGTTATGAAACAAAGGTATGAATTCTTTAAGATTGTTTGAACCAAAATGCAACACTGTTACAGTATTTAATCATAGTAGTAATTTAGGCACAAGAATATATAACAAATTTATATTTAAATATCCTAAACTTGTAAATTCTAATAGTTCTAGTATTAAATTAAAAAAGTTATGTATGGATTTTATAAAAATTGAAAAATTGTAAATTTAAATTTGTATACTATAATTGCGTAGTAGATATAAGACAAATTGTATTGTATACTTATTAATTTCAATTCAGGAATCCGCCCCTGAGCACGAGTTCTCCTCTTTCAGGGGAGAGCTAAAGTTTTTTCTGGATATATTATATGTTATGTTATAATTATTAGCAAAATAATAAATAAATAAATAAATAAATAAGTACCTAATATCATTAATTTCATAGGATTATTATTTCAGACATTCCAAACAAAAATGTTTAGGGAATATGTACCGTAGAAGTGGGTAAACTCAATCAGTGGGTGTAAAATCGATCATTTGCGATTTTTATTGAAAATTATATATTTTCTCAGTTACTTGTTAAAATTTTGTTATGCTGACTTCATTGCCTTACATTGCAAATGTAAGCGAGAGGGACAACAAAAAGCTTGCGAATGCCAACAATAGGAACACTGTGTAATTACCGTTGAAGTGAAATAGTAATATGCGTTACAAGAGCGGTATGTTGACGTTTTCATGGTCGAGGAAAAGATTGAAAAAGCGAAACGTAGTTGAGCTTTTTTAATTTCCGAGAACATGAAAACAAACATACCGCTCGTGTATCGAACATTATTTTGTGCGAAGATCGTTTATTATATAACTGAAACAGGAATTTCTAATTAGTTGCAATGAAATCTCCATCTTGGTTTCTGTTCAATGACGGAAACTTTGGAAAAACAAATATATCTATCTTCAACATTGTTCCTATAAAATGTTTTCTGTTGTTTACCATACTGCAGCAGGCCGTGATATACGTCTGTCTTTTTTTCCCCCCAGTCTATGATGAGTCTGGAATCTTGTTGATTTTTTCACGGCTTCCTTAATGTTACTTGCATTACAAATGCAGTAACTTTTGTGGTGTTGTAGAGTTTACTTAATTTTTGCAAATATTTAAAAACAATAATTAACACTGCAATTTAGGTGAAATTGCAGTGGTAAGTTTCCAATTTATAATTATTACTATATTGAACGTCTTTAAAAATAATATGTTAAAAGCCTAAAGCAGTAAAATGTATATGACGCTTAAGCGGTTAGAATAGGGAAATTGTTATGTGTGTTACGTTGGGAATACTGAATGTGGTATTTCACACTTACCGCGTATTGGTTTTGTGCGGAAAGCAAGCAAATACGCACGATCTCGCACGAATTATTATTTTCAACTTTTTCTCTTAAATGAAAACAAAGTCTTACAAACTCTAAATTATAGTCAACAGTGAAAGGAGACAGGAAGTATACGTAAATACTTTTCGTCGAGATTGTATCCTGAAATAATAGTTTTGCAGTTCGTAAATGTTAGTATTGAAACTTATTATTTTAAGAAAACTTGTACCTTTGTAGGGTTAAGTCGATCATGCCATCGACCTACTCGAAACAGATAGGACCAGCAGGAAAAATAAATTGTTCATCGAAATACCTCCAACTAACACTTATAAACAGAAAAGTGTCATAGTATAGCTTATGTTCATGGGATAATGGGGAAAGAGGAAGACGAAATTATGGTGAATTTCTTGCGTAAGAGAAGCTCTGCCAAAGAAACATATTTTGGTGTCCCTCTGTACCTGACTATGGGAACAACGTAGTTTCTAAAGTGTCATGAGGAGGGGAAGATTTCAAATAACATCTGATATAAACCTAAGCAGTGGTGAATTGCATTTTAGATTATAATTGAAGGTTGGTATTTCAATGTAAATTTTGAATTCTTAAATCTTTGTTTGTTGGTATGTGAAGTATTAAAATGTGTTTTTATGTTTTATAAGTTGGCAGTCATGATCACGATTATACAGTGGAGACCTATAGGCCTAATTGTATCGAATAGTATGATCACAGTAACAAAAGATACACTACATAATGCTATAGGCATATATTGAAGATTATTATTGTTTTACGCCCCTTATAACAAATAAAATATATGTAATACACTTAATTTGTTTTTTTTTTAATATAAACAGTGATCGACTTTACCCTATTTAAGCAGGTAACTTCGATCACAAGTCAAGTTAAAAAAATAACAGTTTTTTTATAGATTGTAATTCAATTCTTGTAACGTGTCTTCATAAGTGAAGGATATGACGACAAAATGCTATTTTCTGAGGAATTTCGCTCCTTTGCTTAACATCCATATCATTAAAAAATAGCAAAATTTTGATCGACTTTACCCTGTTCTACGGTATTATATGTTTTTCTCGTGTAAAATATTACCGTACCTGGTTGACAAGTTTCAGTCTGTTATTGACCTTCTTCAGAACTGGTTGTTGCTGGTCTTCGCGCCTTTTGTTTTGTTTCCTGTGGGAGTGTGTTTGTGTAGTGTAATGTGGAGTCAAAGAGTGTGTTTTCTGAAATTGAGTTGTGTGTTGAGAATTGCATTTGGACGTGTTGTTTGTATGTCTGTATATTTCATATTGCTCTAGTGTGTTGTTTTGTTTCCTGTGGGAGTGTGTTTGTGTAGTGTAATGTGGAGTCAAAGAGTATGTGTCTTTTTTTAATTGAGTTGTGTGTTGAGAATTTCGTTGGGTTGTGTTTTTGTGTGTCTGTATATTTCATATTGTTCTAGTGTGTTTAGTTTCTGGCATTTTGGTTGGATGTGTAATATTTCCATGTCTGTGTTGATGTCTCTGTAGGAGTGGTTAGCATTTGTGACGTGTTCTGCATATGTGGAGGTGTTTTGTAATTTTGTTATGGCTGTGATGTGTTCTTTGTAACGTGTTTGAAATGATCTGCCTGTCTGTCCTATGTAGAAGTTGTTGCAGGTGTTACATTTGAATTTGTATACGCCTGTGTGTTTCTATTTGTTTGTTTGTGTTGTATGTGTTGAGACGTTTTTGTAGAGTATTATTTGTTCTGTATGCGATGTTGTAATTTAATTTATGCTCGACCATTATGTAGTAATTATACACCTGGTAGCAGTCCTTTAATGCATGTCATTAAAGTACACCTATTCATTAAAGTTCAGGTTTTCGATTATTCTCGGATATGCAATCGAAAGACAACGAGGGAAACGTCACGGAGGCTGAAAATCCAATATTGTCGCAGAAGGTTATGTTCTGTTACTATAATAATTAGCGTTAATTGTAAATAATATTCAAATAAATTCAGTTTGTCATCTCGTTTTTCAATTCTAAATCAATTTCCAGGTTATATCAAAATTAGTTCATGTTATTCTCTAGATTATATCAAGGTCAATGACATTATTGTTCCTCGAAAAAAATCAATACTTTCGCGTCTGCGCACATCTCACAATTTACGAGCTATGCACAAGGTCACTTCCGCTCTTCAGTCAGATACGAATAAAATGATTACTTCTGAATAATTTCAAGTTAGAAATATGGTCGAGCATAAAAAGTCGTATGAAACTTGCCTATAATGGTAATTAAGACGCTAGTATGAAAATTATGAAACTCGCTTGCGCTCATTTCATAAACAAACATACTTGCGTCTTAATTACTATCATTATAAGCTCGTTGCATAATGTACTATTCTTGAATGAGGTTGTAATCTTGTGTATGTATCTTTTCGTATATTAGTGTGATGTATTTTTGTGTTCCTGTGTTTGTGTTGTCACTTTTCTCGAAAACGCAATAGTGATAAACGTTTCAACAGTTCAGCTTGTAACTGAAAACTAACACATTCCCTCCAAATAGAGTATCAGTGCGTAGTAATTTGTAGTGATGAAGGAAGTAAATTAAATACCGATATATTGATATTGCAATATATTGCAAACCTAATTTCGATAAACGATATATATCGAAGAAAATATATCGATATATCAAACTATTATCGATATATCGCTATTCCGTAAGCAAATTGCTGTTTTCAGGCTTACATTACTGTATTACAATAAAATTACTTAAATTTTAATACTCCTTTTTACCATTGAAATTAACATCATAACAGTCAAAAGCGTAAATGTAAAATTGTAACAATAAACAATACATTTTCAATACCATATGATGTAGGTCCTAACCTAAATAAAAATTATAGTGGAGGCAAGGGAGCTTAAATGATATAGTGGTAAAGAGTTAAGTGAACTCTACATGGTTGAGTATTTGATATTGTAATACTATTCAATTACTCTAATGTTCGCTTAACTGGAGAATTCCCACGGTATCTTTGAACCGTGCCGTTACGTTGAGCACCAAATTTAAGTAAATACACAGTCTCGCCAACATAAAAACACGACGTTGGTGTGTGGCGTCGTTGGAGGGAGAATTTTGTTTCTTTTCTCTCTGCCTCCCTTCGTTCTGAACATTACTGAGAGATAGCACCACTGTCAGCTACAAGGTATATTTGCGCAAATATATTGAAGTAGATTACGTGACTTATTACGTGACTTAGATGAGAGTCTCGAGACAAAACAGTTTTGCTATATTTCTTTTTTTATTAAATGTTAAGCATAGGAACGCCATTTCGTAATTTTATTTAAGAAACAAGCCAAATAAATTATCTTTGCATCAAAAACGGATGCTCCCCGGACCAAATTATCGTATTTTATAATTGTTTGAATGCAACAGAAGCCAGAAGCCTTGCACTTGACTAATTCAGTGAATTGTTTAAGAATATAGTCGCGAATTTTACTACCACCATTTCGATTGTGTTTTGTTTGGCACGGCTCGGTATGGCCTGGTGACTAGTGGCCAGCGAGTAACGTCGACCATCGACATTGCTCTGCCGTGGGTATTATCCAGTTGTTCCACTATATAGAATTCAATCCAGAATACAGATATAATGATCTTTTCTACCTAACAACGTAATCATTTTTAAATGTAAGTAATCAGAACTTGTAATTATTTTCAAATGTAAGTAAAACGTACTTAGAAAGTTACAAGTTTTAACAAACTTCACAATTGATTTGATATTATCCTTTTATAGTAAGTTCCCATTGCAAGTTATTGTTACACTCCAACATTCCAAACAACAATGGTAATGATTATAGGGATAGAATTTTTATGCACTAAAAGATATAATAAGAAAACAGAATGTCAGCACTAGATTGTGCATAGAAATCATAGACGTAAATAAATGTCACATCGGTATTAAATTCTTGTTTATCTTTCCATTTCAGAATATAGAAATAGAAGTTTTGATACCCTTTCAGGGCGGGAGTTGCTCTCCTGCCTTTGAGAATATTAATAACCTCCCGTCTGTCTCACGTTCACACACGCTGCATTTTGAATTTGGTGCTGCAATCTTCAACAGAGGAAATTCTCTTCAAAATATGTGACTGGTTCTCAGTCAATAAATTAGTATTACATTGTAACAAAACTAACATAATTCAATTTAAATCCTGTCCAAATTCAACGTCGCAAATTTCTAGCGCAATAATTAACAATAGATCTCTATTAGAAACAACAACAACCAAATTTCTTGGCTTAAAAATCGATAATGTGTTAAATTGGAAAAATCATATTAAAGAAATTACCCCCAAACTAAATTCAGTTTGTTTTGCTATTAGATCTATGCAAAAGATAGTAAATATCAATAGGCCTACCTTAAAAACAATATACTTTGCATACTTCCACTCAGTAATGAGTTTTGGAATAATATTCTGGGGAAATTCCACAGATAGTAACAATATATTTCTATTACAAAAAAGAGTAATTAGAATAATAGTAGGTGCCAAATCTAGGGAATCGTGTAGGACTATTTTCAAAAACTACAAATAATGCCCATGGCTTGTCAGTATATCTTTTCATTAATAGTCTTCCTCGTATGTAATCGTGAAAACTTTGTAACTAATTCAACAGTTCATAGCATAAATATACGTCAAAAAATGACTTTCATACTCCATCGGCAAGTCTATCGTGCTATCAAAAAGGAGTGCGTTATATGGCAGTAAAATTTTTTAATAGCCTCCCTATCGATATAAAAAATGAAACTCAAAACATAAAATTATTTAGGGCCAAATTAAAGAAGTACCTAATTTCTCACGCCTTCTATTCTGTAGGTGAATTCATGACATTCAATAACACTTCATGAAATTGATACTAAAACTATGTGTTGTACTAGTAGACTATATTGTAAATCTCGTCTGTATATATTTCATCTAGACTGTGACTATAAATTAAGATTTTATAATAGTATTAAGTTTTTTGACTTGTTCTATATTCCTAGCTATAAGCATGTATGAATACCATGGAATGTTAATAAATACAATACAATGCAATTAAACAGTTTGAATTCGAATTCCAGTCCAGCCAATTAGAACAAGGTATTGAGTGAGGTTGCACAATTATGTAACTGTCCACCTTCGATAACGCCATTTTCTCGGGAATTATCGGAGTTGTCTAGTGTGGATTTTGTTGTTGTTGATAATGATAATAATTCCACAGAAAATCGATATAGTACATTATGCAACGAGCCTATAATGAAGGTAATTGAGAAGTGAGTATGGATATTTATGAAACGAGCGCAAGCGAGTTTCATAATTTTCATACGAGCTTCTTAATTACCATTATAGGCGAGTTTCATACGACTTTTTATGCTCGACCATATTTCAAACTTGATATTATTAATTTTATTGTATCTGACCTGGAGCAATGTCCCGTATGTTGTGAGATGTGCGCAGACGTGAAAGTATTGATTTTTTCCGAGGAAGAGATGTGCACATTGACCTTGCTAGGCCATAAGAACCTACAGAGATAACATTGAAATTAAATTAGACATTGAAAAACGAGATGACAAATTGAATTTATTTGAATATTATTTACAATTAACGCTAATTATTATAGTAACAGAACATAACCTTCTGCGACAGTATTGGATTTCCAGCCTCCGTGACTTTTCGCTAATTCTCTTTCGATTGCATATCCGAGAATAATCGATACTTGCGGTTTTATAACGGTAGAAAGCTGACCTGTCATTGGCTGAACAGTTGTAACCTGAGTCGTCATTGGCTAAAAGACCTGACCTTTAACGAGTAGGTGTACTTTAATGACATGCATTAAAGGTCTGCTACCAGGTGTATAATTACTACAATTCGGCATGGTCGAGCATAAAATTTATTAGAAAACCGATATATTATACGATATATTGAATCAATTTTAATTAATGTTTTATTTAACGACGCTCGCAACTGCAGAGGTTATATCAGCGTCGCCGGATGTTCCGGAATTTTGTCATGCAGGAGTTCTTTTACATGCCAGTAAATCTACTGACATGAGCCTCTCGCATTTAAGCGCACTTAAATGCCATCGACCTGGCCCGGGATCGAACCCGCAACCTTGGGCACAGAAGGACAGCGCTATACCAACTCGCCAACCAGGTCGACTATTGAATCAAAATTTCGATATAAATATATCGCTATATCGAAACGAAATTATCGGTATTTCGTAAAAACCGATATATCGTTCCCCTCTCTAGTAATTTAGAAGGTTTCCGCTAGAATGCAACATGTCTCAGGTCATATATCACACTGTTTCATATTTGTAACACTTTTACTATATATGGTGGTTAAGTAACATCAATGCAGTTATAGTTAGAAAAAGATTGTAACTTCATGTGAATGGAAGCATGTGTGTTGTATAAATCAGCCATAATGGTGAGTTACATCTCATGCCTCATTCTCATTTCTGTTCTCCAAATACATTACCCTGCGGCATGCGTAAGGGATGTGCATAACGAACGAATGCATAATTCACAGCCGGTTGTTTCGCGCTGAAGTCCTCCCCTAACTTCTAATTACCAGTGTCATGGCCGTGTTCTCCAACGACGAGAGGCCAGGACACGAACAAAGACTATTAGCTCCAGGAATAGCTGCGGCTTACATCGATTGATTTCTGTTCCAAAGTTGGTGAGCTCCTCAAATTCCATCCGCTTCGGAGGTCAATCCAAGATCGGGAAGTGGTTCAAAGTTCAGTCTGGAAATTGAAAGAAGTTTACGATTTCAGTATTTCTTCTTCTGTTCTACTATAGTTTTTAACTACGAGTACAATTCCAACGGATATATGTAGCTAAGTTCAAATGTTAGCATAGCAAAGTTCATATGCAATTGCCTACTTACTGCCGCAGAGTCCGGGATGTCAATTATTATCTATTTCCTTTATCGTCTAATGCAATGGTGCTGCTACAAACTGAAAAATGACCAGGAACTATCACTTCTTGTAAATTCATATAGTGAGGATCACGTAACAACAGTCCCTAAGAGGCAAGAGGAGTAGAATAGAGTAATATAAAATTAAGCGGTTAGCTGACTTCAAAGATTACTTCATTAATAAATATATAGAGAGTTAAGAATGTTTACTTATGATTTTTTTCTTTGTGTAGCATTTACTACTATGTTGTTAATTATATATATATATATATATCACCAATCGTGAGCTCAAGATTTTTTCTCTATTACAGTAAAACATCAAACGGGTAATTGCAGTAAAGATCTTTGTGTTTATGTACAATGAAATATTGTCACTAAATAAATCTGATACATTCCAACATAACAGATTTGCTTGGTCATGTCTAAATCATTTCAAATTCCACAGCCCAGTTCCTACCTCTACTACTCTACTTCATGGGATAGCACGTTCTGAAAACACTGATGGTATTGTACTTGAAAAAACAAAAGTTTCTGGCTAAAGATATTAAAAAACAAAAAACAGAATTGTAATAGGGATGGTTACATTTCAAACATTCATGTTAAAACGAGGGGGATCCAGGAAATAACGACCGTTTTGTTGTAATAATTAAAAAATATATATTTATTTGAAAAAACAAAGTCTGTTACATAACTGAAGCTTCCTTTACTTCTCTACATAATCACCACCTACATTTAAACATTTGTCGTATCTGTTCACTAGCTTTAGAATTCCCGTGTTATACTCCTCTGCCGCCAGTTCATTAAGCCAGGTGTTCACTGTCTTCTTCAACTCTTCATCACTTCCAAAACGCGTACCACCCAGAAAGTCTTTCAGCTTAGTGAAAAGGTGAAAATCGCTAGGAGCAAGGTCTGGACTATAGGGCGGATGATCAAAGATTTCCCAACCGAATTGATCCAGCAATTCTCGAGTTGAAGCAGCAGTGTGCGGGCGGGCACAGATTTTGTGGTAGCCAAGATGTTGCGACACAATGTCACCAAGCAAAGAACGAGAAATGTCAGGAAAGGCAATATGCAATTCGTCGAGTGATGTGCGCCTGTCTTGCAAGATTCTGTCGTTCACTTTAGTCTTCAGGTCTTCTGTGATGAATGATGAGCGTCCGGGTCGAGTTTCATCGTGGACATTTGTTCGCCCATTGTTGAACATTTCGCACCATTTTCTCACGTTTCTTTCATTCATTACAGTATCACCATACACTTCTTTCAATTGCCGGTAAATTTCTGCAGGTTTCAAATGTCGGGCATTCAAAAATCGAATCACACTCCTCACCTCACAGTCGGCGGGATTATCAATCACGTCGTTCATTTTGAAGTAACACAAAATGCACAATGGCGACTTGTTGCAACCAGTACTCACAACATTATGAGAACACATGTTAAGGAAGCCAGTTGACCTTCAAACAAGGAAGGGGAGTCAGCTGCGCGGCGGGTATGCGCGAACGGTCGTTATTTCCTGGATCCCCCTCGTATGAATGTAACGGGGATGTGCAAAGAATTATTTTGAAATTCCCGCTATTTCCTGTGCAGGAAGTCGTTTGAAAATCCCGCCATTTGTGCATGTGGCGCTCCACTGCTGGTAAAAAGAAGCTTCTTGACAGATTACACTTAATCCGCCTTTTGAAACCCTCTCTTCTATTCTACTCCTCTTGCTAAGAGGCTAATTTGGCCGTCTCTTCAGTGTTGCCAACTAATACCAGATATCACCAAAGAGGGTAAAATCACAATGCCATGTACTATAGTCGCGACGCTATTATTCCCGGCGTGACTCCTCCTCTTTGCTTACGTCTTAGGAAGTCAAGGCTCTATAAAGTCTAGGTAGGTAGTATCGTTCGCCACTTCTGTTCTTTCGTTGTCGTGCTACCAGACGAGGGATCTATTTGCCACACCGTTAAACATTATCATGTCGTAGCTCCTATGATAATAAATCAAACGCACTGTAATTCAGCAAATAATTGAGCGGCAAATAACGTCCTCGTGTGCTTTCTGCGAACGCCAACGAAAGAGCCAAAATGGCGGGCGATTATATTAAGTATTTATCCAGCCTTAGGAAATGTTTAACATCTTCATCAGCGAATCACAATACGCACACGTTTAAATATAGCCGATCTAGAACGTGATTATATAATAATAATAATAATAATAATAATAATTTCAATGAAGACTATCCACCGGCCACTGAACGAATATTGCACACATTTGTCACTGGCAATGTGGCGCTATAAACCAATTTTCAATACTTTTATCACAACCACAACACATTTAAAATCTTACTGTACCATATATAGAGAATTATTAAGTTACTACATTAACACATTTAGTATATCACGAAACATGTAAAATGTAATTATTATGAAAGTCGCCATTGCTTCTTCGAATTAGTAGTATTAGTACGATCCACTTCCACTAGATGGAAATCGAAACGATTGGCAGAGCCGGCAATATATGAAAACGAAATGATACTAAATGTGAGGAATGTTACTACAGGTGTGTAGTACTATGTGACAGATTAAGTTAGGTTTGATTACGTGTGTATATTATTACTATGTTGGCAACACTGAAACCTACTGTTACGTTAAATAAATATGACGGTATTCTTCGTTCACACACGGCGATTTTCGTATATAAGTAAGGTACGTACTTAGGTCGGGTTGGGTGGGCTTGCAGCTCTCCCAGTGATCACATCAATCATCTACTACTCAGTACTATAAATCCAAGGCATTTTGAACGTATTTTATCACGTTCCTGTAGTGGCCGGGACATAAGTAACATCCACCATTAATAATTAGAAGCCAGATGTTTAGGAATTTATAACAGTTAAAATAGGACGGCAAAATAGGCCATGAAAACGTAAAAAAAAGGCACAATAATCTTTGAAAAAGGTATTATAAATTTTAAAAAGGCATAATAATAAAATTATATCAACATAACTCACATATTTACTTCGTAGGTGATACATGTTGACTTATAAAACACTTTTTTCGTTATTAACTGTCTTTTCACAAACCTTACATAACAAAACTGTTCCAACGGTTGAAAACACATGGGCACCAAATTCACTGACGCAAGCATGAAGTTTACTTTGCAATGGTTTACTGAATTTAGGCATTCTAGCTAACCGATCTTATACCTTCTGTCACCCGACAATAACTGACTGTTCCTCACTCAAATTTTTTTCTCCTACAATAATAAACACGTGTAGCACAAAACAGTAAGATTTGAAAATATGAAAGCAAGGAATTTAAAATACTACGTGACAACTTCTATGAGAACGGGCTTAATATTTAAAATTATAAAGCTGATTGTTGGCATCGTGAAGACATGACAATATTATATTTGTAACTGTGGATTGTCGATCATTATTCATATTCATATTCATATTATTATTCTTCAATTTGATTAAATAAATTTATAGCCTATGTGTACGAATTAATCAACGTAATATTTGTATTTTATAATTTTGAAATAAATATATATAATCCTACTTTTCAAGTGCGATATTATTCTTCTCTAGTGTTAATATTATATTATATAATTCCATTGCCGCTGTAATTTAAATTTTAGTTCCTATTTTATTTTACTTATTTATTTTTATTATTGCTATTTTTTATTTTCTATATTTCTCTTATATTAATATTGTATCATATAATTTCTGTAACTGTAATTTTAATTCTATTTTCTATTTCATTTTATTTTATATTCTCTTATAGACTTATTAATATTATATCTGAACTGCAACCGAACACGAGCGCTGCTCATTCGGTCTGAAATTTTGTTAATACTACTGTATCTCCTGTTTTATATTGTTTGTATTATTTTATTTCTATTTCTTTTGTTTGTTTGTTTGTTTGTAATTATATTCTTTATTCTGTATATTTAAATTTAAATAAATAAATAAAATATTACACCAATAGTATTAAAGCACGATTATTAGCAGATTAAGCACTGAAATAAATTCCTTTTATTTATTATTGTTAATAAAGTTAGACATAGTTTCACATATTATATGTTGCCGTAGACTCGTGAATACAAAAACTATTAAAAAAATAGCCCTGTCTTTTCATAAAAATGGGATCACAGTCTTCAATTGTCATAAATGCTGAATCCTGGAAGATCGATTCAATGGAATTCTTATATTGGACTTTTCAGGTTGCGTACGTCGTCAAACTATATTTACGATATAAACAATATCTGTATTTTCAGATCTGTCGTTACTTTATCGTCCCACTCACTTTTCAGGTACAACTGTATTGAAGTTACAAAACTAATTAGTAGTATTTGGTACGTTAATAAAGTTTTTTTTTTTTCTTCCTCGTAGATATTCCAGACTTAACTTTCCGTATATATAATTCTTCGTTAAGTTTCACAGTGCCGTAATATCAATATCCTCAAAGTGTTGTCCCCGAGGGGAAGATATTTTTTTTTCTAAGACGCACAGTTAATGAGGTAGAGGGTGGAAGTTCGAACCCTCTAATTACCAGACACCCTAAGTTAAATTACAAACTCTTCAGTTTTTTATATCGGTGGAGAATAATTTGTGCCTTTCCGTTTACCCCTAATTAAGCTTTCATTTTCTTGTGTAATATTTTGGACAGATTTTATTAAATGTTCGAAATGAAAGTGGATAACCCCTTCATTTGACAGGCTGACTAATAAATGAATGGCAAGCACTTAAAGGAAATTAAATTAAAATCCTGGTTCCCTTAAAACCTTCCCTTGTTACGTTGGAAGTAGTCCGGTATGTATGATTAAAATGAGTAATGATTCTTCTAAAGATTTGGCTTTTTATGTTTAATACACAGCTTACAATAAAATTGTTATACACAGAAAATGAAAACTCGAGTGGGGTTTAATTGAATATTGCACGATTAGAAGAAAATATATATAGATTAGAAGAAATAAAGTGCTTGCTGTAATACAATAAAACATTCAACGGTCTTGAAGATGTATTAGTGTACCATCTCTTCATTACAAATATTCTGCTAGATGGCAGTACTGTGCTATAATCAGTGTTCTCTTGTTACCAGTTTCGCCAACTATACAATCTTCATTGAACTCTATGATCGATTACTACTGAAGATAGCTTTGTTGATTCAATTTCATTTTTATTAAAACAGTTGCTTTCCACTTTAATTATCAATGTATATTAAACTGTCTCTGATACGTGACAATTCATAATCTTGTACAGCAGAAGCTATAACATAACCTAAATAATATAGAAAAGGTAAATGATAGAAAAGTTTTAATTATGGATGATGAAATAAACATGAGTCATTTTAAAAGGTACAATTGTTGAAAGTGCAATGTTGGCAAACAAAGAAATAAATGATAGGGATGTAAGTAAAAAAAAAATGCTAGGGAGTTGATGTAAATTGTAGGATAAGCGGTCATGATTGTTTAAAACACGTCGTTTAGTACCGTTTTAGCCCATTGGTTAAAAGTAGTATGACGTAGTAAAAGTCTGATAGTCTTGAATATTTGTATGTCTTTGATGTTTACTTGAGTTTACACGAGTCCCCTAACTCAGTGTGAGATTGCAGGTGTATTATTTCATGTGATCAGAATATATTCTGGCTTTGACTGCAGTGATATTTTTGGAGAACAACATTAAAAGATGGTAGCGTTCCTCACGCTTCAACTTTCTTCTTCTTCTTCTTCTTCTTCTTCTTCTTCTTCTTCTTCTTCTTTTCCTTCTTCTCTAAGTTTTAGAACCTCCTGGCCTACTCACCTTCAAGGGAAGCAATCTTCCCACCTTAGTTCTGGTCTTCCTACGTCCTATCTGGTTCCTATAGACCTGTATCTTAGAACCAAAAACCAGTGAAATTGCAACACGAAAAGCAATATTAGCGGATGAGTTTAATAAAACAGGTTCTGTGACTGACGAGAAAAGAAAACGATGTCATGTCCTCTTAGGAAATTCACGTACAAATGCTTGTCTTATCCTGCCATACTATCATAATAGCTTTATAATAATCTATACTAATAATAAATCTGTAGCCGAAATTTTTCTGGTAATTTTCGATTTTCCAAAAATAATTGGTCCTAACATATACAATTAACTACCCTGAAACCGAAAATCGCTTTTTTGAAATTTTTGTTTGTATGTCTGTCTGTCTGTCTGTATGTTTGTTACCTTTTCACGCGATAATGGCTGAACGGATTTCAATGAAAATTGGAACATAAATTAAATTCGTTGTAACTTAGATTTTAGGCTATATGACATTCAAAATACTTTATTTTAAAGGGGGGTTATAAGGAGGCCTGAATTAAATAAATCGAAATATCTCGCTTATTATTGATTTTCGTGAAAAATGTTACATAACAAAAGTTTCTTTACAAATGATTTCCGATACGTTTTATCCCAGGCAAAATTTTGATAGGACTGATATTTAAGTCTGTCTGTCTACCTGTCTGGATGTTTGTTACCTTTTCACGCGATAATGGCTGAATGGATTTCGATGAAAATTGGAATATAAATTAAGTTTATTTGTAACTTAGATTTTAGGCTATATAGCATTCAAAATACTTTATTTAAAAGGGTGGTTATAAGGGGGCCTGAATTAAATAAACCGAAATAGCTCGCTTACTATTGATTTTTGTGAAAAATGTTACATAACAAACGTCTCTTTAAAAATGATTTCCGATAAGTTTTATTTCAGGTAAAATTTTGATAGGACTGATATTTAAGGATATACAAGAGTTTTAAAATAACAATACATTTCCACCGCCGCCTCAGATTATAGTGTCGTTCCGTAACTTCTAAGTGCAAAATATTAAATTTTTTAGTAGGAAGAAAAACAAATGTATTCATTCTACTGCATGGCAGTAGTGCATAGGAGATCGTAAGTTCTTACATTTTCGAAAGAAAGAAATATAATTAAATTATATATAGTAGATTGTATTATTTGCTGCATCATTAAGTTATTTAGTCGAGAAAAAAATCTGAAAATCGATATATGACATAGGAGTTATTGCAGGAACGACGACGATGGCTACAATGAAATCAAAATAAATGACTCCGTCTATTTAAGGCGACCTTGAGGTTTATTAATATTAGTATACAGAGAATATTTTGTGTGTTTGTATGAAGTAATCTCAGAAGATAATTAACCTTCACAATCAACTCTATTAATTTGGAGTGATTTATTAAAGGATGCATTCAAGACTAATTTAGAGAAATGTCAAACGAATTATATTTGAACCAAATGAGTGGTCTCTGGATCAAAATGATAGCATTTTAGTTATTTAAATACAATTTAAATTAAGTACCATATTAAAAGATTTATTCTTCTATCAAACACGAATGTTCCCTGGACCCAATGTTCTATTTTAATTGTGTAATTGCTTTATATATTTATTTCTAATAAGTGCAGCGGAGCGCACGGGTACAGCTACTAAATAAATTAATTAATATTATACATACTCAAACGGATCAGACTGTATATCTTTATCTTAATATGTCATTTAGGTATATTTTTCTTCTTTCATCAATTCTCATAGTTCTTTCAGCGTATAGGTAATTAAGTATGGACACTTCGCGTCGGTACCTTTGATGTAGCCGGACTGATTTCAATGACCTTCAAGCCAGCTAGAACGTGAGATTCTGCTTTCTCTCTAGAGTTGGCGCTGACATCACATCAGCCAGCAGTCGACACAGCGGAAAAATAACACATATAATTAATACATCTAGGTACATTATGTACTCAAATAAAATAAATTGGATCCATAAAATAATAAATCCGTCATTAACTGTAATGTCTAGACTCAAGAGTTCCTTTATAATGAGAGTTGAGACGTTGACCCCAACAACAATTGAAATATGTAATGATTTGATAGCGCTGAAAATGGAAAAACAAAACTCTTATGAGAAGTAAAACCATATATCTATATTATATTATATACAAATATTAAACGAATTTGATACTAATTTTATAATGTATTATATTATTTTATAATATAATTTATTACATGTGAAATATAAAAAATTATTATTAGGCCTACAACTAGTTTGTCACTGAAAAATAAGGAAAAGCTGTTAACTTGAATTTATTTGAAGCAAAGCGTTACTGGATTATGCAATAAGGTAGGCGATGTTTGGATCCTGTGTCTCAACTCTATACTCAATTATTATCTTAGCGTATGCTCGATTACACTAACCTCTAGCGCTTGAAAGTGGAACTAAACGCCGGCGCACAGAGAAACAAAACATAGGAAAATTCGCTCAGTGTCCATTCTTTATAATCCCTATTCGCTGGTTCTTTAAGATAACAAAACTCTCTTTGTAATTCAACTATACCGCGTACTCATTTGTTTTTACTACTATAAATGATCAAGAGCTCGTGTGGCGCTAGTCAACTTTTTCTTCCAAGATTGTCTCGTTCCGAGCAATACCAAACCGTTGGTGCTGGCTCCAAGATGAGAATCAAAGTCAATTGAAACAGAATCAGACTTTTAGAAAACTGAGATAATAAAAAGTGTGGCGAACACAGAGTTGAGTGTTATCAGAGATAATATTATTAACAGAGTTTCATAAAACTAAGATAACAAGTAAATTTACTCGCCTCTGTGAAAACGGTCCTAAATCTGTACCGTCAGAAAGATTACAAGGAGTAAAAGCAGCTACGAAGGGCGGGCGAGATTTGACTTCAGACCGCGGGGTAGTGCACACAAAGTGACTCTACTCCATGGGGATGCATTACATTTCTTCACATCTATTAAATACGTAATAAGACGGAGATGAATGCGCTGAATCCAGTAATGTAAACCAAGTGAAGTCATTACAAAAGCCGCTTTCAAAAACTAGTTATTAGGTTACATCTGAGGCAGATATAAGAGATTCTTGCAAAGGAAGTCGAGGTTTCCATGTTGGGAAATGATGTGGGCTGCTTAATTTAAAAATAGAAAGAGTTTCTCTTCCATTTCGATGTCGTCTACTTAAAAATAGAAAGGATATTTATGTCTTACAAGTAATTTTTAATTTGGTTATTTAACGACGCTGTATCAACTACTTTGGTCGTGCCACAGAATCAGTCCCATTCCGAGGCTTATTTGAAGGATTCGTAACAAGCTGTTTTTAAGCTTGTACTTGCTATTTGGGAAAAGAAATTGTACCAGAACAATGGAAAGAGTCCATAATTGTACCTATTTTTAAGAATGGGTACAAGACTAACTGTGGTAACTTTCGAGGAATATCACTTTTGTTGACTTCGTACAACATTTTGTCCAATATTCATTTAAGAAGATTAACTCCGTACGTAGATGAAATTATTGAGGATCATCAGTGCGGTTTTAGGCGTAATAGATCGACTCTTGATCAGATTTTTTGTATTCGACAGATATTGGAGAAAAAAGGGACTATAAGGGTACAGTACATCAGTTATTCATAGATTTCAAAAAGGCATATGACTCGGTTAAGAGAGAGGTATTATATGATATTCTTATTGAATTTGGTATTCCCAAGAAACTAGTTCGATTGATTAAAATGTGTCTGAGTGAAACGTACAGCAGAGTCCTTATAGGGCAATTTCTATTTGATGCTTTTCCAATTCACTGCGGGTTAAAGCAAGGAGATGCACTATCACCTTTACTTTTTAACTTCGCTCTAGAATATGCCATTACGAAAGTTCAGGATAACAGGCAGGGTTTGGAATTGAACGGGTTACATCAGCTTCTTGTCTATGCGGATGACGTGAATATGTTAGGAGAAAATCCACAAACGATTAGGGAAAACACGGAAATTTTACTTGAAGCAAATAAAGCGATAGGTTTGGAAGTAAATCTGGAAAAGACAAAGTATATGGTTATGTCTCGTGATCAGAATATTGTACGAAATGGAAATATAAAAAATTGAAAATTTATCCTTCGAAGATGCAGAAAATTTAAATATCTTGGAGCAACAGTAATAGATATAAATGACACTTGGGAGAAAAATTAAACGCAGAATAAATATGAGAAATGCTTGTTGTTATTCGGTTGAGAAGCTCTTGTCATTTAATCTGCTGTCAAAAAATCTCAAAATTAGAATTTATAAAACAGTTATATTACCGATTATTGTGTATGGTTGTGAAACTTGGACTCTCATTTTGAGAGAGGAACAGAGATTAAGGATGTTTGAGAATAAGGTTCTTAGAAAAATATTTGGGGCTAAGAGGGATGAAGTTACAGGAGAATGGAGAAAGTTACACAACGCAGAACTGCACGCATTGTATTCCTTACCTGACATAATTAGGAACATTAAATCCAGACGTTGAGATGAGCAGAGCATGTAGCACGTATGGGCGAATCCAGGAATGCATATAGAGTGTTAGTTGGGAGGCCGGAGGGAAAAATACCTTTGGAGAGGCCGAGACGTAGATGGGACGATAATATTAAAATTGATTTGAGGGAGGTGGGATATGATGATAGAGACTGGATTAATCTTGCTCAGGATAGGGACAAATGGCGGGCTTATGTCAGGGCGGCAATGAACCTCCGGGTTCCTTAAAAGCCATATTTAAGTAGGTAAGTAAGTAACTAAGCATTCAGACATTAGTAAGGACCAGAGAAGTACCCATATTATAGGTAAACATTAAACGACTTTGTCACTTGAACACTGCTTTTGAGTGTAAAGCAAAGTGTATGTATACTCTCCACGAGAACTTGCTTGGGCACGGAACGAGGTACAGATAGCGTGAATAGGATTACTGTGTTATGGATATTTTCTGTGTAGAGTATGATGGTTTCGAGCTCTCCCCCTGATAAACATGTCTGTTTCTGCTTCCCGAACATAAAGCCGTAGTGTAGAATTTATATGTGACAGAAATTCCATGCAGCGAAGGCCACAAAGAGCTTTTCCGCTTGCGGCAAAACTCATCATCCTGATCTCATAATATGACCACTGTTGGTAATACTGTTTCCATAAACGAAAGGAAATAGAATTCAATGGTGCAATGTGTTTAGGATCGTATTCATGTGAGATATTTGCCTAGCGAAATTTCGGTCCAACAGCGCTATAGACGTCCTTGTGTTCACCTCTCTGGAATGTAATTTCACTTGCCTGTGAAAAGGATAGGCTTTCATGTCATAATAATAGACAGTGTTACCTTAATTTTGTCCGACATTTTAAATATAAAAGTAAATTTCAACGAATAATATTACATCTCGTTATTCTGCGAAAAGAAGACTTATTGGCTTTTACCGTTTTCATGTAACTGCGTATTGTGATCTTATTCTTTGTCTGCCTGCATTTCTGTAGCCTCTCTACCGGTTTAGATATAAATAATATTTTTTTTTTATAATTTGTATATTATTAAAATTAACATTATCCGAAGCCACCGGAGTAGCTCAGTCTGCTAAGGCCCTTGTCTGTCGGTCCAGAGTTGCCCTCGGGCACGGATTCGATCCCCACTTGGGCTGATTACCTGGTTGGATAGTTTTTCCGAGGTTTTCACCAACAGTAAGACGCATGTCAGGTAATCTGGCAAATTCTCGGCCTCATCTTGCCAAATACCACCTCGCTATTATCAATCCCATTGACGCTAAATAACCTAGCAGTTGATACAGCGTCGTTATTGCAAGTGATCATCAATGAGGCTACAGATCAGTGAAGCAATTCAGGTACAGCTTACAGCAGTAAAATTTTGGAAATATTCAACATTTTTTCCTTTATGACTCTAGCTTTTACAGTATATTTATATATATATATAAAGAAAAATTTTACGATTTAAAAAAATTATTTACTTTTTTTTTTAATTCAGTTCACTGTTAGGTGATGAAGCCTTTCCACATAACTCAAAAACTATCCAAAATTCTGTGATGAAATTTCTTGTGTGTATTAATGCATGTCAAATATACAATATGATGCAAGATCATTTCTCTGTCTTTGATAGATTGTCTGATAAAAATAAATTAATTTCACAGAATGGTCATATA